>CP139508.1:415075221-415675221 GCA_021014915.2 Artemisia tridentata subsp. tridentata | reverse complement strand
TTACATTCAAAACCATAGCAAACTGTAATACACGGCAATTGACCCGTTTACAACCCAAAATGGGTACAAACACACTTAAATCCAAACGCCCCTTAAACATTTACCAAAAATACTTAAAACACATTTGACAACTCGTTAGACTCACAAACCGTTACCCGACTTTGACACACTTTATACAACTCATAAAATAGACTCTCGCGGTACAACTTTGACTCGAGCTCGGTATTCTACCTAGCTCCTAATGCTTGTTATCTTCCAAATTCATTCCAAATCCTCATGCTACAATCCAAGCCTTCCATTCCGCCGCACTTAAGCCTACAAAAACATTAACAACTAAAAGAATAAGCTTACGCTTAGTAAGTAACCCGTCATAAAACATATATCATACACATTTTCTCACATAAGCGTCATAATCGCATAAAAGCCTCTAAACTACCACATATCACTCATATCATTCACAACTTCATAACATAACCACATTCATTCATCACAACCATAACCAACAACATACCTTAACTAATCCAAAGCCGATAACTAACATACTCCTATCCAAGGTCACTAGCCATCCATCCTTAGCTTACAACCATACTAGTCCAACTCTTATACACTTATACAACCACAATACATACATGATAATAACACATATAACACATGTTTTAGGGAGAGTTACTTACCTTAGCTCCACGCTAAGCACATAATTAATATCATCATCATCTATATCATCAACATCATCATCATCCTCATAAGCATCCTAAAACACATAATCATACATAACATATAATACATAATCATTAACTATAAACATGGTTAATACAACCATAACTAACCTCTAAACACTTCTAATCATCATATAATCATATATTGATTATATGATACTCAATCCCATCATTTACTAACTTAAACCCATTATAAACTCATCACATAATCATCATTACCTCTTAATTATCTTAAAACACCATTTACCCTTTAATCCCAAGTTAGGGTTCACAAACCCTAAATCCTTAATTCATAAATTAACACTAATTAAGCATCATTACTTACTTGATAAACATGCTAGGAACAAGCTATAGACTTAACCCTTGAATTATCACCATTAAACCATCATCATCTCATCATCTTTCCCTCTCTTTCTCTTTTGGTTCGACACGCACAGAAAACACACTCCTTTTACAGGAGAGTGTGAAAACTTATAGATAAATGGGGAAGTTTCTAGCTACAAGGGCAATTCTGTCAATTCTGCTTATTTAAGGTCGATGCGCCGTATCTATCTGCATAGATACGCCGCATCCATGCTACCCCTTATATACGCCGTATCTCTTTCTCCAATACGGCGCATGGACTATAACAAGTCGGTTCTACTTTCCATTCTACCATACGCCGCATGTAACTTCTTGGATGCGCCGCATCTAGGCTATAACAAACTAACACTTAACACTATAACCATTTGCCCTTAGACAACCACATACTCTTAGTCAAACATACTTAGGCTCGAGTCAACTTCATCTAGGTGGGGTCCCAATACCCGGGAAACGGGTCTAACACTATCATAGGCTTGGCGGTTACACAAATCTCCACCATTAGAGCTAAGGTCAAAACAATCTTCGAAGGCAATATTGGGTGAACAAATTATAAGGCTAGGGGTGATTTGTCATTACTAGCGTACTACAGCGAAGGCAACAAAGATCATCGATACATGACCAAATCCATGGCCAAGACACTAATGACTGCTCACTCCCTCACCTAAGTACGGTTCATGACCTAAGGGTAGGATAAGACATGGGATACACAAAAATGATGAAAAATGAAAAATAAGAAGCAAATAGTCTTAGCCTATAACAAAGTTGTCACCGGCCACCGTCCATCCAAAGTTCAAGCTTCAAAACGCAAAACCAGATCATGATATAGTAAGTTAGTGTGCCAATGTAGATGTCATATGGCGAGGTGCACACTAACTTAGTCTTCAACTACTAGTTGATGTAGATAATCCACTAACATCAATCTTCAAATGTGATCGAGGTAGGATCCTCGATTCTAGTCCAATAAGCTCCAATACTAGTGCTAATGATTCTTGCACTAACCAATATACAACAAATGAATAAAACTACTACTTTTTTTTTTAATCATAACTAATATATATAGATAACTCATCCCCCCCCCCCCACTTGAGATGAATCATATATGAGGAATATGGGGGGTCTTCAATGATCTTCATATTTATGCCTTCAGTGTAAGTGTAATCCCCGAGTCTCTCTACCCAAACCTCAAACTTAAGCAAACGGCGAATTCCCAATCATAAACTAAGACTACACGGTAGGCTAAGGCGAATAGGTGTAATGAAATAATATTGATAAAGGTATGAAATGAAAAGAATGGCTTGGAAGGGTGTACCTAGGGGTATCTTGCACTAAATGTGAGTGCAACCAAAGGGTTTTAACACGGGGGTCGAAGAGTCGAGGTGACTAATCGATAAACGCACACAATTATATACACATATGGCTATTTGGGTGTTAATCCTAAAATATTGCCTTCTCGAATTGTCTCTTCCAAATGTATCAAGCTAACTCGACACACTACTCGTCTATGGTCTCGAAATGATGTAAAGGCCAAGTTCTAAAGTTTACATACTACCGACATACTCATTTGGGGTAAATAAGGGGAAACGGAAAGGCTAAATCTCACCATGGAAATCAAGGGTTATGGTGTGCTCGGCTAAGGTCTATTCTAGTTAGTTTAAGAAAAACATGTCAAAATTTTAAAAATGGCAAAAAAATTCAAAATAAACTAGAAAAAATGAGGGCAAACAAGTTCAAGTTATAATTCTACTCCCGTCCCCCCACTTGAAATGTACAAAGTCCCTTTTGTACTAAACATGAAATAAAGATGAGGTAAAAGTAGAATTGGAACGAGAACTTCCCTGAAATTTGCTCCAAAATAAAAGAAGGATCACGTTGAACATGCGTGCCTTCGTCATTCCTCCATGAGAAAACTTTAATTCCATGAAATCACGACACTACCAACAAGCATAAATCTAAAATAAAAAAGAAAAATATAAACAAAAACCTAACTCACTTTCGTAGGAATCACGGTTGCATTTAGCGTATGAAACAAGCCTTTTAAACTACTCGGTGTCCCGAGTGGACAAGTGAAGTCTCGTGAGGGTTTACAGGGAACACACCCAGAAAGTTCATTTAAAACTAATACAAGGTTATGGTGTGTAAGATTAGAAATTAAATTTGGTTACAGGACAGGTTACGGCATAAACTCATTCATGAGTTACGCCGTAATTGCATAAACCTGGGAGTCATCCGACATCGGAGGATGGTTACGGCGTAACTATAGAATTTGGTTACGCCGTAAATTCAGCACAGAATGGATATTTCTTATTGGTTCCATCTACAGTGATCTTTTCGCTCTCCTCTTTGCTCCAACTCTTGCAAATATGAAAACAAACACACCAAATCCAACTATACTATCAAAATAAAAAAGAAAAAGGATAATTCGGGTTGTCTCCCGAAAGAGCACTTTTGTTTATTTAACGAGTCTTTAAGTTAGACTCAAAGCCACGGTTCCTTATTGTTGCCGACGGACTTGACCAAGCTCGTCCATCTCTCTCATCAAATTATGTCTCACCCAGGCAACATTTGTGGTGGTACGAAGAAACTTCTTTCTTTCAATTTTCCGTACTTTGGCAAACCTCTCATCAGGTCCTAAATGGTACCTAGTAATTTCAAATTTTTCTGCCACAATTGGTGGGGGTCTCTTGTACGGAATACCTAAGAGTTTACATCTTCGTTGTTTGTATGCTTCATCATCCGGATCCGTGAACCCATCATGCCCTTGTAAATCAAGGTAGTCGATGATTCCATCTAAATCATCGTCGTCGGATTCCGTTCCCTTAAACCAATCGTCATCAAGCTTATCTTCAATAAGCTCTCATTTTCAACGGTCTTTCTCTTCACCCCACATTGTTTTGTATTCTTCTTCATTCTCATCCCTTACATAATTAGGATTCTCGTCATCGCTTGGAGCCTCCTTTTTCATGCAACTCTTCCAAATTTTCTCTTTCGTTGAAGCATCCACTTTTTCGTACCGGATTTTAATCCAATCCTCAAAGCATAACCTGTCAAGCCATAGTAGTTCACTTCTGTCATTATCGTAATCATTCCCAACCCTTACCATGCTACTTCCTCTATTATAATCTTCGTCATACGGGTCAAAAGAAGCCCAAAACACTTCACCATTGGTCCCTTCAGCCCTAATCTTCTCGCACCAATGCTTTCGTTCAACCGTTCCTCTTGCATTATCACTTGGGACATCTTCACGCCCTTTAACAACATCTTTGTCAGTAAGCATTTCATCTTGCGACTTAGGGCCATCGTTGACGATAGGAATTTCACAGTCGTAGACGCGGTTCAGGTCAGCCCAAATGCTCATCTTTGTGTCCCTATCAACCTTGCCATAGACAATTCGTACCCAATCTTCGAATGGTATTGTTCCATTCCATTTAAGGTTCCTCATATCCTTATCATTAGTGGAAGTCCATAGATGCCTGTTACTTCATCACCTCCACCATCACAAAGATCGACGTTGGGGTCATAGGGTGCCCATAAGTCATACCACTTTCCATTGTCAACCGGTATAGCTTCACACCAATGGTATTCCTTCTCGATATTTTTAGGAATGTCATTAGCTTTTCTGTGATGCAGTGCCACGATTCTCATAAGATTTTTAGTTTCGTCATTAGTCAATGATGAGCTGATGATCGCCTTGAGCTCCTCGTTCCCATTGATCAATTCACACTTGGTGTTGGGGGCTACCTCAGTACCTGGGCCAGGGTTACGCCGTAACTCAACCTTAGAGTTACGGCGTAACTTTCCTCTGTCGCTCATTCCAGCATTAGGATCCTTCAAAACCTCACTCAAAGAGTTGACATAATTAGTATTAAGGTGCTCGTGTGCAAGGTTATCAGTAAGATTCAGGTCATTACTCGACGTGTCCTTCTTAATGACACACACAGTTTCAATTGCATGACATTTCCCCCTTTCATCCATTTTGAAAACGAGTTCACTATTATCAACTTTAAGAGAAATGCACTTATTGAAAACATCAATTATGGCACGTGCTGTAGCAAGGAGTGCTCTTCCTAGAATCAAAGGTATTTCTAGGTCTTCTTCCATATCAAGAATGACAAAGTCCACTGGAAAAAGGTGAATTTATCAATTCTTACTAAAACATTTTCCAGGATGCCTTTAGGGATACTAACAGTTCGGTCAGCCATTTCTAAGGTCATAGAGATAGGTTTTGTAACACCCCAACCCGGCAAGGGTTAAGATATCACGATAATGGTTTCATATCAGATCAAACAAAACATACATCTATAGTAATACAAGAAATTTCAAAGGTTACAAATGATATACTGGAGTTACAAGGTTACAAATGAAACTAAAACTAAATACTAAGTCTGTAAATGCAAATCCTTCTAATAGCCTCTACTTCAGAATACTATCAAAGTCTTCTAAGTCCAAAGGTCTCTCCACTCAAACCCAGCTTCCAACTAAGAACCTGCCGCAGGAAAAGAAATGCGGCTGAGCTTAAAAAGCTCAGTGAACAGATACATAAACAAAGTAATGATAACGAAACAGAAATAAGATATAGTGCAATGGGGAAATATCATAAGGTATAAATGATGTGAAGGTATAATGAACAGAATAGGATAGTAATCCACCACGAGCCCAGACAAATCAGATATAGTAACCACATCTTCATAATCATATACACTAACCATAGAGGAGCGACCTCTCAGATATGTGAAGGGCATGTATCGCACACAGTACCAATCACCAGACAATATCAAATCATATATATAGATAATCCACTAAACAGAACAGATCTAGGATGCATCCATACGCCCCTACCCAATCACATGCAGACCAAAACAAAGGGACGGTGTGTAACATCACTCCAACACACTAGAGTCACGCCATCGGTGCATCAATGACATGGCCATGTTACCTTCATGGCTAGGGTCACAAATTTTGGCTCGGGTATCAAACTAAGAGTCATGTGTCAAATCAAATCAGAAGGTCATATCCAAAGGTCCAATACAGATAGTTCATAACAGATGGTTCATATCAAATCATTTCAGAAATAGTATCAAAGGTCCAAATCAGAGTTTATAGATCAAAGTATACAAAACAAAGGTCATATCGAAGGTTCACAACAAAGGGAAACATAGCAATGGCTTTGGGAAAACTTAACGAATCAGAAATCAAATCATATCAAGGGAAATAAGACACCCTTACTGAAAAAGGGCAGAGTATCTGTACCTTATCGCGAATGCAAAACAAAGACAAGAATAGAAAGCACAGAAATGGATCAGGACCTCTCCTTCTTCACACCTAAAGGAGTAGAAGAGAATTACAATAGGTTCTCAATTACTTATTTTAACTTGCCCTTCCATTTTAAGTAACTTTCCAGATTTAGCAGGTTTCCAAATTTAGTAAGTTTCCATATTTAGAAAAGTTTCCTTATTTAGCAGGTTTCCATAATTAGAAGGATTAAGCATTATAATATAGATTAGGTCACAATTATGGAGATAGGATACTTTTTAACAAGTTATGATAATTAAAGGTTAAATATAACATATTTATATACTTTAGGGTTTAAAATGTCATTATATCAAAGTTAAAGGTTTAGAATGCAAATATTACAATTTATCCTTTTTAACCCTTAAATATCCAATATTAACAATTCATATCCTCAAGTTTTATAATTTACAAAACATACCCTTTAATTAATAATTATTCAATTCGGCACATAGTTATCCATTATTACACTTTAAGCCCCCTAAATATTCAAAGTTACACATTTTATCCCTCATATAATATACTTTACGAAATAACCCAAGGTTTCCAGAATTTACAATTTAGTCCCTCTATTTAATTTAATTTCAATTCGAATTATTTAGTTACCAATTAAACCTTTTAAATGCCAAATTTACACATGAGACCCTTATAAAATATTTTACATATTTTTCCCCAGATCTAATCCATCTTACAAAATATCCCATAGGTTTGAATAATTTCAAAACACACCCTTTACTTTTAAAAACCCAAATCGTATACCTTTTTAATTACACAAAACAAGCCCTAATTTTTCCCATCATGCCCAATCATTGAAACAACCTTGAAACACATTAAATGACCAGATTAAACCAAAGAAACCCTAACCCTAGCTCCTTCGATTTAGTTTTCATTTTTTTTTCTTTATTTTCTTAATACCCGGTTTTAAAATAATTAAGTCACTTTCGATCTAGGCCTCCACAATTCGAATGAGTATTTTTCTGAGATCATATGTATCATATAGAGTTCACATAAAATAGATTTCATGCCAAGAAAATCGTATAGAATTATTTAGAGTTTTATTACGTTTTTAAGGTTTAATTCACAAATAATTTATAGATCATGCATGATTTGATTTTCACATTTTATACAGACCTTATATGATGTAGAGAACGTGAGAAAAATACCAAATTGATTTTTAGACGTGTAGAATAGGCGTGATGATTTTTGTCCCACAATATAGCAATTCGACACAAAAATTCCTCCACGAGCAAACGAATGATCCCACGACCTTGTAGACATTTTTCACAGAGTATATATAACGTAAGGATCATGAGAAAAATAACAAATGAATTTTACAAAGGTCGAATGAATCATGGGAGAATTTACCTCACTTTTGATCTAGCGACAAGGAAAATTTCACCAGGATGGAACCAGGCAATGCATAACCTCAAACGTATTTTTCTTAGCTTCTATGGATGACAAACAACACAAGAAAAGTGGTCTTGGAGTTCCAGAAATTCGGATGAGGAGGTGAGGATTTTATGAGTGATTTAGGGTTTCGAATGGGGAAAATGAATTAAGGAAAGAATAATAAATTGGTGAACCGAGATTAGGGGGGGGGGGGGATTGGCAAAACTTTCGGTCTAATCCTATTGAAAAAATCAATATTTATCAAGAAAACTCTTTCCCAAATTATTTGTACATATCTTGTATTTATTTGCTTTTAATACCGAAATTTTAAATAATAATACATAATAATTAATTAAATCGGCACAAATATTATATTGTGTACTCATGATATTTTTTTGTAGCTTCAAAATGTTAAAAGTAAGATTACAAATTAATTTGCTGCATATCCTGTTCATTCCCGAAGGTTTGGGATTTATTTGATACTTTAATTACTTAATAATCAAATTTTAAAGTAGCATGGGCAATTTGGTCTTTTTGTACTTTTCAGATTTTTGGGTTTTACAACTCTTCCCCTCTAAAAAAAATTTTCGTCCTCGAAAATGGAGTGAAACGAAACGGAAAGCATGACGGACTGCGAACGAAAATGTGAATGACTAGTTTCTCATGATTCTCTCTCTTGATAATCAAAATAGTTTCGGTTTCTTCAGAAAGGACAGACCATAATTCACAACAGATCATCATGAACAGATTCATCGATTGTTAGACGTACATATAGCAACACATAGGTGTACTCCTTCATAGTAACAGATAGAGTCAATGCAGACAGAAAACAGATTATCAGACGGCAGAAAGCTCTACAACAGAACCTAAGATTCTCATCGGAAGTACAGAGGTCAGCAAACGCGTGTCGAGAATCCAGACGTATCAATCGTATAACGGTTAAGACAGATTTAAGCGCAAAGGCAGAGCGACTCCTAAAGTCTCAATCAGATATCAGAATTTCTAAGGTTTCTAAGGCACTCCTCAAAATATCCTATGATCACAATGAGGGTACGTCATATGACGTAAGTATTATCACGTTAGCTACTCGTCATAATACCAGCGTCATATGAGTATACCTTCATGATGGTCATACTTTATCTCAAGTCGTGAATAAGCATCTATCAACCACCTAACAGTCCATTCTACACCCTAGAGTTGGTCCGAATCGGTCATCACTACGAATTCAAAAAAATCAGGGATACAGGTCGTACAAATAACGTAACGAAATTAGTAAGCATCAATGAAGTACGTCGTCCAAGGCGTCAGGTCTTTTACAACACATCAAAATTCTCATGACAAAACCGTCATCCAACATACGTAGAAAGAACACCAAACGGAAATACTAACGGAGAACCCGAATCATTCGAAAGATCTTATCATCAGGTAACGGGAGCTTAAGTGGGTTAAGCAGAAGTGAACACGCCATCAATAACTTCGTCCTTCACGAAAGCAACTCTTCCAACCACAAATGATCATTCCAAAATCGTCCACTCGAATACATGATTTCAAATCTCTTCCAAGTCCGAGTAGTCTGTCTACGCTTGTCCATCTGATCGTACGGTGAGAAGGGGTGATAAACTTGAGTCTGGTCCCTCAAGCCTTCGACACTTCTTCATGAGACTGTGATGGAGTAACGTGGATTTCTGGCACGATCTTTAAATCTCTTCATCATCCAGTCTGCTTTCGCTCTCAATTCATCTTAGTACAACCAAGATGAATAGGGAAGTGAGACTGCATGTCTTCATCAGCTCCAGGCTCGCCATCTTGACTAGAATTTCTTCTTCTGCATCGCTAAGGTCTTCACTCTTCAGGGTAGCTGCCGTTGTTGTCAGCTCCAGGTCCGGCAGGGAAAATAATAGTGATAGCCAAGGTTTAGCAATAGGTAATTGTAGTAGGAAGGTCAAAATTGTTTCAAACGCCAAAGGTGAGACATAGAAGGATAGTTGTCGATATTGGAATACTCAATCAACCAACTTCTTATCAGAATAGAATCGAAGTTTAACTAATCAAGGAAAGACGGATCACCAATTAAATCTTTATCATTCAAAAATGAGGGGAAACCTTCTTATACTCGTGGTCACAACCACAAGACTTCTCATGGGGACAGAGATGGGTGAAACGAAATCAAATAGTGTCGGAAGATTCATAGACGTTTATCAAATCAAAAGACAAATACAAAATGTGTCAAGTATATCATCGTCAGGGAGATTCTCGGAATGCCCGAAGAGGTATCAAGACGATTAACAAAAGAATCAGAGTTCGGAGTTGAAATCTTAAAACGAGGTTCAAATGGCGTTAGGCAAATTCTAGGCAATTTCCAATGATTCCAAGATTTAGTTGGGTTTCAGATCTTAGGTTGTGCAGATCATGGGCTTTCAATTTCCAAAGGTGGTATCAACAGGATCTAACAAAGCACGAATCAGAGTGATGCGGAAGCAATGTGATGAAGCGAAAAGTGTACCGCTTTTAGGGGGTCATTTAAGCCCTAAATCGTATTTATTTGATCAAATATTGCCCTAAATCGTTCCTTTTGTCATTTTAGGTACTTTGGAGAAGAAATCTGGAAAAGGAAGCATTTTGGACGTTTTTGGAGCATAAAAGTGAAGAAAACGACAAGGTCTCAAAATCGGCTGGAAAAGTACCTTTGACGGCGTCAGAGATTGTTCCAGACGGCGTCATGGCTTGGCAAAAGAGGTGGATATGAAAAATACACGTGACGCGCAAGAGAGTTTTGCAATGGAAAGTCTGACGGCGTCACCCTTTAAGGTGATCAAGGCCATCACGGTTTATGCTAAAGAGAGAACGGCGTCAAGCTTTATTCTGACGGCGTCAAGCCTTGATAAGCCAGGGAGGATTTTGGAGGACTAAAGAGGGACGGCGTCAGGAAGACCATCCGGGAACCCTAGACACGGCGAGGTGACGGTGTCAAGATCTACAACGTGACGCCGTCAGCCACTAAGTTCTATATATAGTTTTGCAATTTTTATTCATAGTGTGCAACTTTGTGAGGAGAAACCCTAAGACGAATTTCTGCCATTTTTAAGGGTTTTTATACCCTTGGATCTCCCATGTTTAATTGAAGATAAGTAATCGTTTAATCAATCAATATGTCTATGTGTTGTTTGATTATATCTTGTTCTTGTCTTTTAATTAACATGCTAGGCTAGATTTATCTTGTGTTTGCTTAGATCTAATGAAACCTAACTATTGATTATTGATTATTAGTGTGTTATTAATTGTATTGGATCATTGTTTATCGATGTTAGGCTTAAGAAAACTTGCTAATCTCCTATACGGTAACTTGCTTGAACGTCTTAAGAAACATGAACCAATGCGTACTAAGGTTTTTATGGTTGTATTTAATGCATGAGCGAATTCTAGTGATCCCATGTTAGGAGCTTCCTAGCCGGCTCGACATAGGAGTGAAGTAGGAGCTTGTAGAGTTGGGGAAGTACGTACGCCACCCCACGATTGGTATTAAGGAATACACCCGTCATCCACGCAATTAATACACACTAATCAACCGGTAAAAGATAGTTAGGGAGTAAGGAAATCTAAGTAAACACATTTCTCTCCATATAAGTTTCACAACCTTTTCATTTTCAGTTATTTTATTTTATTTGCATTTGTAGTTATTTGGGTTAGTTGACTAGCAACTAATTCCGCCCACTCCTTCAAACCCGAGATTTTACTTGCTTTCATAAAATATAAAAAAATACAAAAAGAATCTTCCCTCACCCTTAGACCTATTAGAGTAGTTTTTTCAATCCTAACGACACTATTCCCCTAGAGAACGATCAATCCCCCGGTACTTGCCACTACACTATACTACATCGGTCAGGTACACTGCCTGGTGGGGATTGCAAGCCTCTTGAGATCCCTCGAGAGGTAAAACCTGTTGTAAGGTCGCATAACCATTACCATCCGACATCATGGAAGGTGGTAATATCCTCGATCCCAACAACCCACCACCACAACAACACCCACCTCCTAGAGCCCGTACCTTAGGAGACTACTCTCGTCCTAGCCACCATGGCTATCGAAACACCATTGAGCTCACTCAAGGAGCCAATGTCACTCCCTTGCGATCCGACACCATCCGGTTGGTGCAAAGCGGATGCGCATTCCATGGACTTCGTTCCGAAGATCCTAATCAACATCTCAAGGACTTTCTCAAAATCGTTGATTCCATAGACCTTGATGTTGCCACTCGAGAGACGACCCGACTGCATCTCTTTCAATTCTCTCTGCGGGACCAAGCTAGTCAATGGCTAGAGCGTCTACCCGCAGGATCCATCACCTCTTGGGATGATCTCACCACTCGTTTCCTCGCTCAGTTTTTCCCACCAGGAAGAACTACCAAGCTAAGGAATGATATCTTGATGTTCCAACAACGTCAAGGCGAAACCCTCTACGAGGCATGGACTCGATTCAAGGACTTACTCCGAAAAGTCCCTCACCATGGCATAGAACTTTGGCTCCAAGTCCAAATCTTCTATGACCATATCAATCTCTCTACGAGGCAAACCATTGACCAATCGGCCGGTGGTAAGCTACGTGATCTAAGTGCAGAACAATCATGGGCTCTCCTAGAAGATCTTGCTCTTTATGACAACGAAAGTTGGAGTGATCCCCGTGATTTGAATAAAACGGTCAAGGCAATATCTTTGCCTTCGAACAATTCAAGCACTTCCGACCGTAGGATCATAGAACTTGAAGACCAAGTCAAGTTTCTTATGAAATCCTACGAGGCTCCTAAACCTTCAGGCCAAGTGAATAAAATCACTTCTTCATGTGAATTATGTAGTGGTCCCCACGACACTCGTGATTGCATGGAACTCCCCGAACAAGCTTTTGCGGACTACGCATCCTCGCGTACCGACGGAGTGGGAGACAAGTGGTACACTTTCAAACCCGAGCCAAACCCCTACGGTGATTCATACAACCCCTCATGGAAAAATCACCCAAACCTTAGGTGGAAACAAAACCAAAACGCACAACAAACCAATTCTTCCAACCCACCTAATCGTTTCCAATCAAGCGGTTCCAACTCGAACCGTACTTTCAACAACAATCCTTCCAGCAATGGTTGTACCAATAACTTTGAAGGATTGATGTCCCAATTTATGGCATCTCAAGAAGCTCGTTTGGCCAAGTTTGAAACCGATTTCAAACAAAAACAAAGCGAGATGACCAATAAGATTGACACTTTGTTGAAAGCCCTCAATGACCGAGAAATGGGAGCACTCCCTAGCAACACAGTCAAGAACCCGAAACTAAACGTCAACGCCATCTCGTCAGTTTCATCTCCTAGTTCTTGTCCACAATATTATTCGGTCAATTCCATGAGCACGTGTTTCAAACAAACCCAAGTCGTTCAAAATGACCAAGAAGTTATGATATCCAAATTGGTCAATAACATAGTTGAAACACCTCCCACTCAAAACCTTGACAATGAATTCAAGGAGCTCCACCTTGAAAGTCCGGTTATTGATGTGTTGGATGAGAAGAAGCTCAAGTTAGGCGAAAAAGGGACCGCCTTTGTTCAAAACAAGCTACCTAAGAAGTTAGATGATCCGGGCTTATTTGTTCTACCTTGCAAGATCGGTAATTCGGAGGCTTATGACATATTAGCCGATCTTGGATCAAGCCTTAACCTACTTCCGTTACCTCTTTACACCTCTCTAAAACTAGGAAAACTTGAAGAAACCGAGGTGATAATAGGCTTAGCGGATGGAAGTGTTGCTTACCCGGTTGGAGTAGTCAAAGACGTGTTAGTACACATAGGAAAACTAACCATTTTAGCCGATTTCCATGTCCTTGATATGGTTAGCGACCCTACATGCCCCTTGTTGATAGGTAGAGGATTTTTGGCGACCGCTAGTGCTATGATTGATTGTAAGGAATCTAAGATAGCGGTAGGAGAAGGAGATACTTGGTCAGTCTATGATGTGAAGAAACATGCCTATGATACTAGTGAGGAACCAACACCCCATTGGTTAGAATTAAATAGGAGACCATCTAGATATGGACCTTGGATCGATAGAGACTTCATAGGACCCCAACGCCCATTTTACCTAGAAGAGGACTTTGTGAACCGAACACATACGGTAGAGCAACTCTTGGCTAGGGACACCGAATTGGATCCATTTGAAGACCCTCTAGTTTTTAGGAAGATGATTGAGTTCCTAGGAGTTTTGCCAATTAACCTAGGGTTGAATAAGTGGACTTGTGAGGATGATGATCACAAGTGGGATTGGGACAAACCACCCAAAGATGGAGATGAGTCATGGCATATTAAGATGACATTGTATGACCCGGATGGAGAGAAGTTTGAAAAGATATATTGTACTAAGCGGACCAATAGGAAACTTCAATCCAAGCTTAACCCTAAAGACGTCCTCGATGACGAACTCACTTACATAGGGTAGAAGGACTTTGAGTCTAGCTACAAGACTCGTTAATAAAGAAAAGCGCTTCTTGGGAGGCAACCCAAGCTTTATTTGCTTTGTGTGTTTATTTGTTTGTTTGTTTGATTTTATTTGCTTCCGTATGTATGTTTAATTTCTATTATTATTGATTCATGTTCAAAACTAAATTGTGAAAATGCTTTATCTTGTTTTTAACTTCGTCTTAACTACATATAAAGGTATTTTGCAAAAGTTAAGTGTAAGGGAAATCCAAATCGGTTTATTAGAACAAATGAACATGAATCATAATAATAATAAATTAACATGCATATTAGTAATTGTTTGAGTCAAATGCTTGTATCGAGTCATAATGATGTTTTGCAGGATTTCCAGGAAGTAAGGTATAGGTTTTTCCAGAAATTTTCCGGAAACTTAACATGAGAATTCTGTCAGATCATTTCTGACGGCGTCAGGTTTTAATTTTCTGAAATTTTTGGAAGTTTTGTTTTCATAAAAAGTTTTTATTAAATCTCTAACTTATAAACTCCAGGAATCTGCAAAATTATCATTCCACAAGCATTATATCCTTATATAGAATTTATCCCGCCGATGTTATGCAGGTTTTCGTGTTTGTTTTCTCAGGTTTAACAGGTTATTTTGGACAAGGAGATGTATGTGGAATCAAGCTTTTGGCGATGCTTTAGTCTTGAAGCTTCTACATTCTCTTGGAAGAAGATCTAACCATGTTACCTCTTTATCCACCGAACGAATCAGGGGAGTATTTGATTTCATTCTTTTACCCAATTTACTTTTACATCTTGTTATTTGAACATTGGGGACAATGTTCATCTTAAGTGTAAGGGGAGGTAAAATACGATACTTTAGAGAATACAATTGCACTTGGTTTTTGTTTGTTTGATGGTAGATGTGTAATAAAACTGAGAGAAATACCTATTAGGGCAATTTTAGTGCCAAATTTAAATTTTTTTACAACATATAGGAGTGAAACTTTGATCTTAATGAGCGTCTCATAGATAGGAGTTATATGACTAGCACAAAAACCGTACCACTAAAAAAAATTTCCACCCCCAAATATGTGAGGTTCGCCCCTAGAATTGGTAGGAAAAGCATTTATGCTATGATGTGTGTACCGGTAGCACTTAAATTCTAGAACTTGAGTTAGGACCATTCCGAGGCCACAAGTGAGACTACATTCGTGTAGTTAGATTTACTACATGATAAGAGGCATTAGGATTAACCCATTGTTTTACACCTGTGTTTTTGTTATAATTACGTTGGCTACATTGGTCAAGTAATTCTCCCACACCCTTTGCGTTGTACTCATTTTTAGTACACGATACCCCTAGTACACCCCTCAGAGCCTATATTTTCGTTTCGACCTTTAAGCATTTTACTTAAAGGAAGAATTTGTTTACACCCCACTTAAATGTACACCCAAATCGCCTTAGCCTACCTTGTATGCACTCATCTTTAGTGCCTTATTGTGACAACATTTGTTTAAACCCCAAGTTAATTATCTAATTGATTACATGGTTGCTAAGTCAAGTCATATCCTTGTACATATTGTTTTGGGACGATTGGGACTCATGGGTAAAGTACTAGTGTAATGGAGTAATGGGGAAGAACAACATTATTACCCCCATATGTGCTAAATATTTTAAAAGTACTCCAAGTGTTTCGATTATCTTAATTCGAGTCATTAGAATAGTTAATTGTAAAGTTATGTAAAAGTTCAAGTGTAAGGGGAATGCAATGCCCCTATGATGTATTATTTTGGATGGTAGGGCAAGAGTGTATGCAAAAAAAAAAAAAAAAAAAAAAAAAAAAAAAAAAAAAAAAAAAAATCAAGAAAAATACAAAAAAATGAGAAAAAGAAAAGTAGAAAAAACATACGGACTACCATCCCGTTTCATTTTATGTTTATTTTAGGTTTTTGTTATTTTGTTTTTAGCTTAAGTCGAGTCTAGTCTTGGCTTAGCAACGCCATATTGTACATGTAATTAATCAAGATCTTTAACTCGCCACCAGTAAAATATCCCTTATCCAACAAATCCGTGTTTATCATATCCCTACACCTCACGTTATAACCCATGTAAAAGCCCTCTTTGATAGTTTATCTTAGGTGCTTACGCCTAGTGGAGGAGGTTTTCGATCCTTTCCCAAGCCTATGGTAATCTATTTGCTATGACAGGTAGTGAGAGATATTATCCGTTTTCATTTATGAGATTTATTTTGATGACACCTGAGAGATGTGAGTATCTAAACACTACTTGTGAGGTGCTAGTTTGTAATCTCCGTGCTTATTATGATTAAAGTGGAACGACTATTTGTTGTAATTACTTTTATATTAGCATTAAATGACCCCTAACTTGTATTTTGATTAGAATAAAAGCGCATTTGCTTGAGGACAAGCAAATCTCAAGTGTAAGGGTATTTGATGAAGCGAAAAGTGTACCGCTTTTAGGGGGTCATTTAAGCCCTAAATCGTATTTATTTGATCAAATATTGCCCTAAATCATTCTTTTTGTCATTTTAGGTACTTTGGAGAAGAAATCTGGAAAAGGAAGCATTTTGGACGTTTTTGGATCATAAAAGTGAAGAAAACGACAAGGTCTCAAAATCGGCTGGAAAAGTACCTTTGACGGCGTTAGGGATTGTTCCAGACGGCGTCATGGCTTGGCAAAAGAGGTGGATATGAAAAATACACGTGACGCGCCAGAGAGTTTTGCAATGGAAAGTCTGACGGCGTCACCCTTTAAGGTGATCAAGGCCATCACGGTTTATGTTAAAGAGAGACGGCGTCAAGCTTTATTCTGACGGCGTCAAGCCTTGATAAGCCAGGGAGGATTTTGGAGGACTAAAGAGGGACGGCGTCAGGAAGACCATCCGGGAACCTGATGAAGCTAAAAGTGTACCGCTTTTAGGGGGTCATTTAAGCCCTAAATCGTATTTATTTGATCAAATAATGCCCTAAATCATTCCTTTTGTCATTTTAGGTACTTTGGAGAAGAAGTCTGCAAAAGGAAGCATTTTGGACGTTTTTGGAGCATAAAAGTGAAGAAAACGACAAAGTCTCAAAATCGGCTGGAAAAGTACCTTCGACGGCGTCAGGGATTGTTCTAGACGGCGTCATGGCTTGGCAAAAGAGGTGGATATGAAAAATACACGTAACGCGCCAGAGAGTTTTGCAATGGAAAGTCTGACGGCGTCACCCTTTAAGATGATCAAGGCCATCACGGTTTAACTTAAAGAGAGACGGCGTCAAGCCCATTTCTGACGGCGTCAACCTTTGATAAGCCAGAGCGGATTTTGGAGCACTAAAGAGGGACGGCGTCAAGAAGGCCATCCGGGAACCCTAGACACGGCGAGGTGACGGCGTCAAGATCTATAACGTGACGCCGTCAGCCATTAAACTCTATATATAGTTTTGCAATTTTTTGTCATTAGTGTGCAACTTTGTGAGGAGAAACCCTAAGACGAATTTCTGCCATTTTTAAGGGTTTTCATACCCTTGGATCTCCCATGTTTAATTGAAGATAAGTATTCATTTAATCAATCAATATGTCTATGTGTTGTTTGATTATATCTTGTTCTTGTCTTTTAATTAACATGTTAGGCTAGATTTATCTTGTGTTTGCTTAGATCTAATGAAACCTAACTATTGATTATCGGTTGTTAATGTGTTATTAATTGTATTGGATGATTGTTTATCGATGTTAGGCTTAAGAAAACTAGCTAACTTCCTATACGGTAACTTGCTTGAACGTCTTAAGAAACATGAACCAATGCGTACTAAGGTTTTTATAGTTGTATTTAATGCATGAGCGAATTCTAGTGATCCCATGTTAGGAGCTTCCTAGCCGGCTCGACATAGGAGTAAAGTAGGAGCTTGTAGAGTTGGGGAAGTACGTACGCCACCCCACGATTGGTATTAAGGAATACACCCGTCATCCACGCAATTAATACACACTAATCAACCGGTAAAAGATAGTTAGGGAGTAAGGAAATCTAAGTAAACACATTTCTCTCCACATAAGTTCCACGACCTTTTCATTTTCTGTTATTTTATTTTATTTGCATTTGTAGTTATTTGGGTTAGTTGACTAGCAACTAATTCCGGCCACTCCTTCAAACCCGAGATTTTACTTGCTTTCATAAAATCATAAAAATACAAAAAGAATCTTCCCTCACCCTTAGACCTATTAGAGTAGTTTTTCAATCCTAACAACACTATTCCCTGTGGAGAACGATCAATCCCCCGGTACTTGCCACTACACTATACTACATCGGTCAGGTACACTGCCTGGTGGGGATTGCAAGCCTCTTGAGATCCCTCGAGAGGTAAAACCTGTTGTAAGGTCGCAAAACCACGCATCAAGTTTTTGGCGCCGCTGCCGGGGAATAGTTATTGTTTAGGTTGAATTTTTATTTTATTAGGTCTACTCACTAGATTCCTTTCTAGTGAGATTTTATTTTATTTTTCTAGGATTTCCTTAGTCTCTCTTTTTCTGCTCTATCCATTGCTCAAATCTTCCTTGGCCATCATGGTAAACGAAGATCTCTCCAATCTTAGAGTCACCAGGAGTCGTAGTTCACTAAGAGACCTTATTCCACCCTACGCAGAACCTGATAGGGAAATGCGAAGATTAAGGCGACTCTTTGCAACACCCGAACCATCTGGCATTGCCATCGACTTTGATGATGCCCTCTCCGAGGAAGAACCCAATCATCATTCTACACCTCCTAGCCCTCAACCCAATCACGATATGGAGGTTCCCGAAAACCCAATCCCTAAATGCCTCAAGGACTACTCTTCTCCCACCCCTCGTGGTTTTTCCAATGCTATCGTTTTTTCCGAATGAACACACGAATGGGGTCTTGCGTGCAACCGATATTTGGCTTGTCCAAAGTGTATGCAAGTTCCACGGATTAAAAACTGAAGATCCAATCCAACACATCAAGGACTTCCTGAAAATAGTGGATACCCTCCATACGGACGGGGCCACTAGAGATACCTCCTGGCTGCGATTTTTTCCCTTCACCCTTTATGAAAAAGCCAGAGACTGGTATAACCAACTTCCCTCCGAATCCATTTTCACATGGGAACAGCTTGTCTCAAAATTCTATGAGAAATTCTTTCCAATAGGAAGAACTTCAACGTTAAGAGACGAAATCTTCCGCTTCCATGTTGGACCAGCTGAACCCATTCACGAATCCTGGATCAGATTCAAAGATCTGATTAGACAAGTCCCTCATCATGGCATTGAACTCTGGCTTCTTGTCCAAATCTTTTATGACAGTGTCCCTAAAAGCGACCAATTTGGCATTAATAATTCGGTAAAAGGAAAAATAGCCAACCTAAGTGCTGAGGAAGGATGGAATAGAATTGAGGATACGCAAATGATCAAGACGATACCTGGGATGAACCCGATTCGATCATGAGCATTTCCAAGATCATGAAAGAGCCTCCTTTTGCTAGCCGGTTGAGTAGAATGAATGATCAAGTCTCTTATCTAGACAAGTCACAACCAACTAAACAGTTGTCAAACCCATACTTGATCTGCGACCAATGTGGTGGCCCGCATGAAGTGGAGGAATGCGGGGATGATACCACCACCGAACAAGCATGCTTGTCAAGCCACGACATCTTCGATGATCCTTCGCTCTTAACTTTCTACCAAAACAATGATTTCACCCCTTGGGGAAATCTTGTGAGAGAAGAGGGAGGAGGAGAATATCCTGACTATAAGGTTAGGAGCACTTTTGAGGATGATCTTGGGCATTTCACGTTTGAAAAGAATCTGCAACTAAATGGTCTCGACAACCTTATCAATAGCCAACAAAACGACCTGAGGGCCAAATTTGCAGAACTCAACGCCACTCTCGACGGCCTTGGCAAACCTCAAAGAGATCCCTTACTCGCCATCACCACTCGTGCTGGAACAACTACTAAGGATCCACCTTACCCAGCTCAACAATCTAACGTCATGGAACGCAACACCCCTCATGAGGAGGAAGATAATGTGAACGATGAAAATCCCGAACACACCCCTCCGGTAACTCCCTCTCCACCTACTCCAACCAAACAGCCCATTAAAGTCCCATACCCGTCCCGCCTCAAGAATCAAAAGGTCGAAAATGATAATAAAAGATTCTTGTCATATTTGAAGAATTCGGTCGTCACCATACCCCTTCTTGATGCATGTTACCATATGCCCAAATATAGTACATACTTCAAGAAGTTGCTAACCAACAGAAAAGGGCTCGAGGGTCTTGTAACCTTAGGAGAAGAATGTTCTGTGGTGACTCAACGAGGGCTGCCAAAGAAGGTGGACGATCCAGGTAGTTTCACCTTGCCCTGCTCAATAGGATCTCTTTCAGTCAAGAATGCTTTAGCCGACTTAGGAGCAAGTATCAATCTTATGCCGCATTCCATGTTCCTCAAACTAGGGTATTCTGGGTTGAAACCAACCCGTATGAACATCCAACTAGCCGATAGATCAGTCAAATACCCCTTAGGAATATGTGAGAATGTGCTGGTTAAGGTAGGGAAGTTCAAATTTCCAGTTGACTTCGTCATCTTAGAGATTGAAGAAGATGACCTAGTGCCCATCATTCTGGGGAGGCCATTCCTTGCAACTGCTCGCGCTGTTATTGATGTTCATGACGGCAAACTAACCTTACGAGTGGGGGCCGATAGCTTAACCTTCGACATCAAGGACACAATGAATCTTTCTCTCAAAGCAGATAATCGGCTATATTTCATCGGAGAAATCAATGAACTATCCGACGAGATTGACAATTGTATAGATGAACAGGTGGAAGCTGGTTGGTTGCGAGATGAAGCTTTCTTACCCATCTTAGAGGAGGAGAAGATTATGGATGTGAATGCAGTCTCCTTCTATCCCAGACAAGAAATCGAACAGCTTGAGCTTCGTAAACCCGAGAACAAACTTAAACCTTCCATCATCGAGCCACCTACGTTAGAACTCAAGGAACTCCCAAACAACCTTGAATATGCTTTCCTCCAAGGAGAAGATCAAATTCCGATAATCATAAACTCTTCTTTGGAGAGTGAACAAAAGGATAAACTCTTAGGAGTTTTAAAAAAATATAAAGGAGTTATAGCATGGAGTGTATCCGACATCAAGGGGATTGACTCTACCTTTTGCACACATAAAATCCTCATGGAGGAGGATTATAAACCCACCGTGCAACCTCAAAGGCGAGTAAACCCCAATGTAAAGGAAGTCGTAAAAAAGGAAGTCATTAAGCTCCTAGATGCAGGGCTAATTTACCCAATTTCAGATAGTCCATGGGTAAGTCCTGTACAGGTTGTACCAAAAAAGGGAGGAATGACGGTGGTGAAGAACGATAAGGATGAGTTAGTGCCTCAACGAACAGTAACTGGATGGCGTGTGTGCATCAATTATAGGAAGTTGAATGATGCAACCCGAAAGGATCATTTTCCTCTCCTATTTATCGACCAAATGTTGGAAAGGTTAGCAGGGCATGAGTACTACTGCTTCCTAGATGGGTTCTCAGGGTATTTCCAAATCCCTATCGCTCCTGAGGACCAAGAAAAGACTACGTTTACATGCCCTTATGGCACCTTCGCCTACAAGCGAATGCCCTTTGGACTATGTAACGCCCCCGCCACTTTCCAGCGCTGCATGACGGCAATCTTCCATGAGTTAATGGAAGACAGCATGGAGGTCTTCATGGATGATTTTTCGGTCTTTGGAAACTCTTTTGATCGCTGTCTTGCTAACCTTGAGAAAATGCTCAAACGTTGTGAGGAGACTAACTTGGTACTAAACTGGGAAAAGTGGAACGTTTTGTTTGTTCTTGATTGAGATATTTATGTATTGAATGTGTTTAGCATGCGGAATCTACTACAACACACTTTAAAAGAACACAAGATGGTGAGTTTGAGTAAATGAGAGAATGCAATGAACAAATAATCACAACTTTGGTTAACACAAAACGATTCAATATTATTGATGAAATAATACGGATGATCTAAATATCACCGGGATTACAAAGTAATCTTGAATCAAAGATTGTAAAAGGATTTGTGATTCGAAGTAACTAAGTTACTTGAGAGATAGTTTGTTTTTGGTTATTTGGTTAATGAAGATGCATGCATGAAGAAGTGACTAAGATATCCTTTTATAAGATAAGGATATCTTATTACATGTTGTCAAGTAGATGAATATAATACTATACTTTGACTATTATGGCGCCTACAATTAAATACAACTACCCATGTACACTCTGATATATTCTTCTGTCACCACAGAAGACTAATCTACTTCTACATAACGTATAACAATGTACAAAGACTAATAATTCAACTAAATATCTATTACAAAATATCTAATCGACATAACAGAAGCTTGGCAGGCTCTTCATTAGCTAGCAGTACCTTCTACCCAGAAGGTACTGGTAGAACATCTTCGTACACAACAAAATCAACTAGCAGGCTCTTCTCATCATTGGCAGGCTCTTTGACTTTGATCATTTTATTCCCAACAATCCTCCCCTAAACTTGTTATTTCCATTAAAATACACAAGTTTCTGATGAATAAAATACATACCTTGAGGATTTGAGAACTCTTCCAAAAACCTTACTTTCTATCCTTCCTTTTTCTTTCATATTGCTCAGATATGCTCCTCAGCAAACTCTGAACAATCTCTGAGTTTTCTTCATCCTTGTCACACCTTAATCTCTTGGAGATCATAGCTTTAAGCACTTCATAGCTAAGAGGATACTCTTTCTCAGCTAACATAAAAAGTTCTATCCCACTCTGTGTGAAAAGATGATGAGTATGACTATGGCTTAGAAACTCCCAAGTTGTTGTAGGATCATAATAGGGAAATTTCCAATGAACATCTTTGGGATCAGGATCGAACATCCTATTGAATTCCACCCAAAGCTCTTGTTCCTTAGCATCTGTACTAGAATTTGTAGCTAACCTAATCTGCACTAGATTCCACAATTCTTCCAAATCTGCTCTATCAGATGCTCTAACTAAATTTTCAAAATTCTTGAAGATAGCAGATTGTCCCCCAACCCTTAATATTTTCCATGACTTACCAAATCTATCATGGTGTATTTCCCAATCAATTATAGGGTGTCTAGACCTAATTGGATCAGCATGAATGATAGTAGGTAAAGTAATCAACATTTTACTTACTTGCCCTTGATCCAATTTTGCTACTTCTTTCTTCTGAGCATCTTCCTTCTTCTTAGATGGATGTACATCAGATGGAACATTATAGTAAAGATTCTTGTAGGCTTGAAGATATAAAAAGAAGATTTCATCAGCAGATTTCTTCTTAAGTTGATAATCAGTCCAATTTGCCTGATTCTTCAAAAATTTCTTCATAAAGATTGTTTGATCTTTGTTAGTTTTGCCCACTTTAAAACCTCTCTTCTGACTTTCCTTCATCTTCTCAAAAATGTCAGCCAAAGCTGCTTCTTTGTATTTCTTGTTGATGAAAGATTCAAGTGCTTCAGTCTTCTCATCAGAATTGAGTGTCTTGTCATTTACTATATTTGCTGCATGACCTTTCACAATTGGATCATTGTTAATAATCCATAACATCTGTGCATCAAAGGTCTCTTGAGCAATTTGAGTATCAAGAAGAGCTTGAGCAGCTTCTTCAGCATCTTTCTGCTCTTTCATTACTTCAAGCATTCTTGAAGCTTCAAGTGCTTTTAGCTCTTCTTCATGAACTCTTTTGGCCTCTTCTTCTCCTAAAGCCATCTGAATTTGCTGAGTTCTTTTCAACTTCTTGGACTTTGGCTCATCTTCAATTAGAATACCTTTGCCCTTATCCTTTGGAGGTGAATCTTGTGATGGAGCAGAAGATTGCTCATCAGCAATTAAAATCCTCTTTCTCTTGTACACTCTCTCAGCAGATCCCTTATATCCCATAGCCAATAGCCTTTCTCTCCTGGCAGACTCTTCTTCTGCCCTAGCAGGCTCTTGCCCTGCTCCAACAGGCTCTTCATCATAAACTTGAGTTCCATCATGGAATTCAAATTGAGCCTGTTCCTCCTCTTCTTCCTCATCTTCAGACATATCCTTCCTCCCCTTTTTGGAAGAGTGATCTATCCTATCAGCATCTGACTGTGAAGAACTGGATAAAACAACCTTTGCAGACTTTTTACCTTTTAACTTCTTCACTTCACCCTCCAATCTCTTAACCCTCTTAACCAATTTGATGTTGATCTTAGAAAACCTTTCATTTTGACGCTTAAGAGCTTTCTCTAAGAACTTCACCTTGTCTTTCAACTCTTGCATTGTCTGAGGTGATTGGGTTTGTGATATATGATGTGGGGATGGTGGTGGTGTTGCTGATGGTACTGGAGATGGTGTTGGTGATTTTTGATGTGTTTGTGAAATGAAACCATGTGAAGAACTGGATGATGGTGTATCAGCAGATGGTGTTGGTTCTTCTGGATGTTGTGGTACCATTTCATCAAAAAGTGGAACTTCCTCCCCTCTAAAACCAATTCTCATATTTGAAAATACTTTTTGAGAAAGTTTTGGTGTTTCATAAACTGAGTCTGTGGGAAGCAACATATGTTGTAATTTTCCAATGATGCATCCAATGAATCTTGGATACATCAAAAATTTTGTTTTACTATCCACATTGTTTATCAATCCTTCAAAAATATATTTAGAAAAATTGTATTTTCTGTTTGTAGCTAAGCAAATGAGAGCAGAAGCCATGTTGCCACTAAATTGCTCCCAAGAGGTTTTCTTCTGGCTCAAACAGTGAAGGATTGTGTGAATCAAAAATCTCCATTGTGGAGTAAGATGCTTTTTCAGAAAAGTGAGTTTGTTGAACTCAGCATGATACCCCATTCTTGTTAAATTTTCAAAAATTTCAGTATCTGGTAACTGACTAATACCATCAGAATCATCCAAATGAAGATGTCTTCTTATGGATGACTCAGTAAGAGTCAAATGTTTACCATCCACTTTGGCTTTTATTCTTTGTTCCCCATTTTCAGAAGTTTTAATTTTAGCAGATTCCCAAAATTGTAAAATTTGATTTTCATAAATAGTGGGATTGACTAGCAAAGCAAACCTGATGTAGGAGTTGTTTAAAAAGTCCACTACTTGATGAAATGAGGCATTATCCTCTGACTTCTCCAAAAATGCTAACTGATTGTGACGTTGAACAAAGTTTAGATCAATTGTGGAAGCCATAATGAAAATTTTGAATATGATGGTGGGATTTGTTGGTAGTACTGGTAGAAGATGAAAGATGTATGTGAATTATGATAATGACTGATGAAAGAAGATATGAGAGAATTACTTTTAACCGACAATAATAAAGATTAAAATAAGTAAGTGAAAAGGCGGTTAAAAAGATCTTTTATATGTAAAATATAATATAATATATTCATCAGTGAATTACATAACTACCCCAACGGCTAATTTTAACTACCAGGCCTAAAGGCTAAAACTTTTTCTGACAGGCTCAACGGCTATCTAGCAGTACCTTTGTACTCTAGCAGTACCATTTTTGTACTAGCAGTACCTTTGAAAGTTTTTTTAAAAATCCCTTATAGTTTTTAGCAAACTACCAGCTATCAACGGATTTGAGTTGTCTTTACCAAAAGCCGTTTGCTTAAGGACTAGCTAACTATTTACAATTAAGTATGGTCAGTTAACAACCATATAGTTTTTGGTAAACTATCAACCATTAACGGATTTGATTTGTCTTTACCAAAAGCCGTTTGCTTAAGGACTAGTCAACTCTTAAGTTTGTGAAAACTTGGTGAGATGAATACCAAAAGCCATGATGGCCCAAAAGATGGTGCAATTTCCTTGGATGGAGGAAATTTGAATCAGGCATTGATGCTGTGTATCTTGGATGATTTGCTCAACAAGTGAAATCATCTAATAGCATGCCTTTGAGTTGAAAACATTTCTTAGTTTGATCTAGATAGAACTTTCTCCTTGAGAAATGCTTCATCCCTTCTAGATATGTGATCTAACTATCTCTTTTTCAACTCTGCATCATCTTGTATGCTCTTGTCTTTTCATAAATTGGTCTTTCTTCCATTCTGGGCTATTAATTCCTCCCCTGAGATTGTTATTTCTCCTGAAATGAATAAAACTTTTGTTGCCCCTTTTGTTTGAAAGAACTCTTGTTTTGTTATCAACCTGAAATGTGTTAGTTGCAAACCAAAAGAACAAAGTGTAGAAAACTTGATCTATAACATTTTAAGTATTCAAGCCTTTAAATGAACAAAACATAGCAATTTTGTATCAGCAGGACCAATTATGAACTAACAGGACCTTTTGACTAACTAGCAGTACCATGTTTAAAATCCAATACCAGTTAATTTTATGAACAAAAACATATGATTTTCAAAGATTTATCATTCCAATACCTCCTACAAGATATTTGAATCTACCTAAATCAAAAGCTTTGGTGAGAAGGTCTGCATAATTCTTTTCAGAATCAATTTTAACAACTTGAATTAACCTTTTCTCATTGCAATCCCTTATGAAATGGTGTCTGATTTCAATATGTTTTGTTTTTGAGTGTTGAACTGGGTTTTTAATGATACAAATAGTACTGCTATTGTCAATATAAATAATGGTGTTAAGAAAATTGTACCCATAGTCAAGCATTTGATTTTGGATCCAAAGAACTTGCCCACAACAACTTGCACCAGCAACATATTCTGCTTCAGTTGTAGAGTTGGCCACCATTGTTTGTTTCTTGCATTGCCAGGAGATTAGTCTGCAACCAAGAAATTGACATCCACCAGTTGTGGATTTTCTGTCTAGTGTTGCACCAGCATAGTCACTATCCGAATAAGCCACCAATTCAAAAGATGATTCCCTTGGATACCAAAGACCCAACCTAGGTTGACCCTTAAGATATCTAAAGATTCTTTTGACTGCTGTGAGATGAGAGATCTTGGGATGTATTTGAAACCTTGCACATACACATACTGAGAACATGATATCTGGTCTTGATGATGTAAGATACATCAAAGACCCAATCATTGATCTATAATTGTGCAAATCCATATCTTCTCCATCAGCATCTTTGATTAGCCCTTTGTCTGGATCCATTGGTGTACTTGCAACCTTAGAATCAGCAAAATTGAATTTTCTTAAGATCTCTGCTACATACTTATCTTGGCTGATAAATATGCCTTCTTTGGATTGTTTCACTTGGAGACCTAAAAAGAAAGTAAGTTCCCCCATGGAACTCATCTCAAACTTACTGTGCATAAGTTTTTCAAATTCTACACACAAGCCTTGGTTTGTTGATCCAAAGATTATGTCATCAACATAAATCTGCACTAACAAGATGTCTTTCTTTGTCCTTTTGATGAACAAAGTTGGATCAATCCTGCCTCTTTGGAATCCACTTTCTAGTAGAAAACAAGCCAATGTTTCATACCATGCCCTTTGAGCTTGATGTAGACCATACAAAGCCTTGGTAACTTTGTAAACTTTATCTGGATACTCAGCATCAATGAAGCCTGGAGGTTGAGATACATATACTGGTTCTTCAATTTCACCATACAAAAATGCACTCTTAACATCCATTTGATAGACAGTGAAGCCTATGAATGAAGCATAGGCTAAGAAAAGCCTAATTGCTTCAAGTCTTGCAACTGGAGCAAACACTTCTTCATAATCTACCCCTTCCTCTTGAGTATATCCTTGTGCTACCAATCTAGCCTTGTTCCTGATCACTATACCCCTTTCATCCTTCTTGTTTCTGAACACCCATTTGGTTCCAATTGCCCTATGACCTCTGGGTAAATCAACCAATATCCAAACCTTCTGAATCTTGAATTGGAGAAGCTCTTCTTGCATAGCTTCCACCCAACTTGCATCATCTAAAGCTTTGTTTATGTTTTTGGGTTCAGCCTGAGATAGAAAACATGAAAACAGGCATATATTGGAATTATCATTATTCTTTTCTTCATAAAGAGAGGAGATTAACCCTTCTTCATTTGAGGATAAGACTTGAGATAAACCAACTTGAGATCTTGTTCTAACACCAGAAGTTATGCTTCCAATCACATCATCAGTTGAGTGATCTTTGAGAATTCTAGTGTTTGGTGTTTTAGGAACTTCATATGTAGTTGGAAGATTGCTAATCCCAACTTCTTCTTGAAAAGAATCATCTATTTGAACATTCAATGGCTCAGCAGTACCAATACTTGTACTAGCAGGACCATCTGAAGAACTGGCAGTACCATTGTCATTAGCACCACTCTCTTGATTCTCTTGATTCTGAGTTCCTTGATCTTCTTCATTGCCTTCTTTTGTTGTGTTTGAAGGTCCTTCTTCATTTGAAGATAGATCCATACTTTTCCAAATTGGCATCCAGATGAAATCTTGATTTTTAGGAATTTCAACATTTTCTTCAGAACCTGCATTTTCATTAGCATTTGTACCTGTAACAGGCACATAATTCATAGATTCTGAAAGCCTATCAACATCAAACATCCAATCTGGTCCAACTCCTTTCACATTTGTAAGTTTCTCTTGAAACTCTATGTGAAGATTCTCTTCAACTAGCCTAGTGCATGTGTTAAACACTCTATAGGCCTTACTTTGCAAGGAATACCCTATCAAAAAGCCAACATCTGCTTTTCCATCAAATTTGCCTAAATGATCTTTGGTATTGAGAATAGTAACCTGACAACCAAAAGGTCTCATAAAACTTAAAGATGGTTTTCTACCAAAGAAAAGTTCATAAGGTGTTTTTCTATGTGGTTTTGTCACAAGAACCCTGTTTTGTACATAACAAGCAGTACCAACTGCTTCAGCCCAAAATGAAATAGGCAACTTAGAGTCTACTAACATAGTTCTAGCAGCCTCTATAAGTGTTCTATTCTTTCTTTCTGCTACTCCATTTTGCTGAGGTGTTCTAGCTACACTAAACTCTCTTTTTATGCCTTTTTCCTTGCAAAAGTCATCCATAACTCTATTCTTGAACTCTGTCCCATTGTCACACCTGATGACCTTAACCTTCTTATCAGATTGGTTTTCTACCTCAGTGATATAGGTTTTAAGTGTCTCACTAGTTTCATGTTTGGATCTTAAGAAGAAAACCCATGAAAATCTACTATAGTCATCAGTAACAACCAGACAATATTTCTTTCCATTCAAGCTGCACACATTAGTAGGACCAAAGAGATCCATATGAAGCATATGTAAAGCCTGAGAAATAGAGTTTTGGGTCTTGGGCTTACAAGAAGCTCTATGTTGTTTGCCTTTTAGACAGTCAACACAAGTTTGGTCGTTTTGGAAAATCTTTTTGGGTAAACCTCTTACTAAATCATATTTTGCAATAGTGTTGATTGTTTTAAAGTTTACATGACCAAGCCTTCTATGCCAAAGCATAGATTCATCCAATGAGGCCTTTGCTATCAAACAGGTTAAACCTTCTTTGGGATCAATGTTCTTTAAATTGACACTATACATATTGTTCCTTTTTGGAATTTTAAGAAGGATCTGACTTGCATCAGGCTTCTTCCATACAATGACATGCATAGACCATTCTGAAGGTAAACTCCTAAGAAATTTAGAGTTTAGATCTTCTTGAGTTATCATCACTTCATGGATGGCTAACTGACTTGCAAGCTTCTGAAGTCTATTGAACATACTGTCCAAAGACTCATTGGTTGTGGCTGTGAAGTTCTCAAATTGTTGTTTGAGAAGGGTTTTCTGTGTTTTCTTGGTAGCATCATTACCACCAAACCTAGCCACAATAGCTTCAAAGAGGGTTTTGGCATCTTTGTATTTGTTAAAAATCAGAAGTTGATCATTTGGAATAGTCATCAGTAACATACTCCTTGCCTTGAGATCATTTTTCTTCTGAATTCTTTCATCTGCATTCGATGGTTGGTTTTGTATTGTTGATACAAGAGCATCATTTACTGTTGATGTGGTGATTTGGGGTTTAAATGAATTGCCTTGTTCAATAATCTCCCAAAGTGCATAATCCTGCACTTGAAAGTATTGTTCAACCCTGAGTCGCCACATTTCAAACTCATTTTGTTTCAGTAATGGAAGTTTAGCTGCAACATTTGTCTGAATATGTTCAACATCCATTTTTCTTTTAAATTAGTAAATATCAAGCCTAGCTCTGATACCACTTGTGGAACGTTTTGTTTGTTCTTGATTGAGATATTTATGTATTGAATGTGTTTAGCATGCGGAATCTACTACAACACACTTTAAAAGAACACAAGATGGTGAGTTTGAGTAAATGAGAGAATGCAATGAACAAATAATCACAACTTTGGTTAACACAAAACGATTCAATATTATTGATGAAATAATACGGATGATCTAAATATCACCGGGATTACAAAGTAATCTTGAATCAAAGATTGTAAAAGGATTTGTGATTCGAAGTAACTAAGTTACTTGAGAGATAGTTTGTTTTTGGTTATTTGGTTAATGAAGATGCATGCATGAAGAAGTGACTAAGATATCCTTTTATAAGATAAGGATATCTTATTACATGTTGTCAAGTAGATGAATATAATACTATACTTTGACTATTATGGCGCCTACAATTAAATACAACTACCCATGTACACTCTGATATATTCTTCTGTCACCACAGAAGACTAATCTACTTCTACATAACGTATAACAATGTACAAAGACTAATAATTCAACTAAATATCTATTACAAAATATCTAATCGACATAACAGAAGCTTGGCAGGCTCTTCATTAGCTAGCAGTACCTTCTACCCAGAAGGTACTGGTAGAACATCTTCGTACACAACAAAATCAACTAGCAGGCTCTTCTCATCATTGGCAGGCTCTTTGACTTTGATCATTTTATTCCCAACAGAGACTAACTTGGTACTAAACTGGGAAAAGTGCCACTTTATGGTAAAAGAAGGGATTGTGCTAGGGCACAAAATTTCAGGAAGTGGAATTGAAGTAGACCGGGCGAAAATTGAAGCTATATCCAAACTTCCCTATCCAACAACTGTCAAGGCAATCCGTAGCTTCTTGGGTCATGCTGGTTTCTATAGGAGATTCATTAAAGATTTCTCAAAGATAGCTAGACCAATGACTCAGTTGCTCATGAAGGATGCCCCGTTCGACTTCTCTCAAGAGTGCAAGGATGCATTCGATCGATTGAAGCAGGAACTCACCCAAGCTCCAATTATGGTCACCCCTAACTGGGAGTTACCCTTTGAAATCATGTGCGATGCTAGCGATTATGCTGTTGGAGCAGTATTAGGCCAAAGGCTTAACAAACACTTTCAGCCAGTATACTACGCTAGCAAAACCATGAATCCTGCCCAGGAAAACTACACTACCACTGAAAAGGAATTACTAGCCGTGGTATTTGCTTTTGATAAGTTTCGCCAGTATCTTGTCCTTTCTAAAACAGTTGTTTTTACGGACCATTCAGCTCTTCGATATCTTTTCACTAAACAGGATTCTAAACCGCGGTTAATCCGTTGGATCTTACTATTGCAAGAGTTCGATATAGAGATTCGTGATAAGAAAGGAGCAGAGAATCTTGCGGCTGATCATCTCTCTCGTCTCGAAAACCCCAGTCTCGCTGAATCTGACAAGAGTGAGATTCGGGAGTCATTTCCTGAAGAGCAGCTCATGTCAATAAATGATTCTGAACCATGGTATGCGGATTATGCTAACTACCTGGCAAGTAAAGTCATTCCTGAGCATATGAGTAGGCATGAAAAAAGGAGGTTCTTCAATCAATTAAAGTACTACTTTTGGGATGAACCTTTCTTATTCCGAAGATGTCCGGACCAGGTAATCAGGCGTTGTGTTTCGGAAAAAGAGGCTGTCAGAATTATGAAAGAGTGTCATGCAGGTCCATCGGGAGGACATCACGGAATGAACACTACTGCACGAAAGGTCTTCGACGCAGGATTCTATTGGCCTACAATATTTTGTGATGTGAAGGGAATGATACAGACCTGTAACGCGTGTCAAAGAGCTGGGAATATCTCTAGGAGGGATGAAGCCCCACAGAATTATATACAAGTTTGCGAGGTTTTCGATGTTTGGGGAATTGATTTTATGGGACCCTTCCCATCTTCAGGAGGGAATGAATACATCTTAGTGGCCATTGATTATGTTTCGAAATGGGTGGAAGCACAAGCCCTTAGGACTAACGACGCTAGGGTAGTCATTCATTTCTTAAAAAAATTGTTCGCTAGGTTCGGAATTCCGAAGGCTCTTATTAGTGACAGGGGAACCCATTTTTGCAATTCGCAAATGGAGAAAGTTATGAAAAGATATGGAGTCTCTCACCGATTCTCCACCGCTTACCATCCTCAAACCAACGGTCAAGTCGAAAACACTAATAGAGCCATAAAGAGAATATTAGAGAAAACGGTCAATCAAAACAGAAAAGATTGGTCTTTTAAGCTCGACGAAGCTTTGTGGGCATTTCGAACCGCCTATAAGACACCAATCGAGACAACCCCGTTCCGTATGGTATATGGCAAGGCATGCCACCTTCCAGTAGAACTGGAACACAAGGCATATTGGGCACTTAAGGCTTGTAATTTGGATTATACGGTTGCGGGAACAAATAGATTCTTACAGCTCCAAGAGCTCGATGAATTGAGATTAGAGGCTTATGAATCTTCCATTACATACAAAGAAAGGGCAAAAAGATGGCATGACCAACGGATTAAGAGACCCAAGGAGTTTTCGGAAGGAGACAAGGTATTATTATATAATTCTCGCTTAAGGCTATTTCCAGGAAAACTTAAATCTAGATGGTATGGACCTTTTACCGTAAGGAGCTCCTCTAAAACCGGAGCCGTTGTGTTGATTGACGACGAAGATAGAGAATTCACTGTGAATATACAACGAGTCAAGCATTATCAAGAGAATGGTAATGAAATGATCAATGAGGAAGACATTACCTTTGATGAAGAAGTCACGTAATGTACGGGGACTTTGAGTCTAGCTACAAGACTCATTAATAAAGAAAAGCGCTTCTTGGGAGGCAACCCAAGCTTTATTTGCTTTGTGTGTTTATTTATTTGTTTGTTTGATTTTATTTGTTTCCGTATGTGTGTTTAATTTTTATTATTATTGATTCATGTTCAAAACTAAATTGTGAAAATGCTTTATCTTGTTTTTAACTTCGTCTTAAATACATATAAAGGTATTTTGCAAAAAGATAAGTGTAAGGGAAATCCAAATCGGTTTATTAGAACAAATGAACATGAATCATAATAATAATAAATTAACATACATATTAGTAATTGTTTGAGTCAAATGCTTGTATCGAGTCATAATGATATTTTGCAGGAATTCCAGGAAGTAAGGTATAGGTTTTTCCAGAAATTTTCCGGAAACTTAACATGAGAATTCTGTCAGATTATTTCTGACGGCGTCAGGACTTACAACCTGACGGCGTCAGGTTTTAATTTTCAGAAATTTTTGAAAGTTTTGTTTTCATAAAAAGTTTTTATTAAATCTCTAACTTATAAACTCCAGGAATCTGCAAAATTATCATTCCACAAGCATTATATCCTTATATAGAATTTATCCCGCCGATGTTATGCAGGTTTTCGTGTTTGTTTTCTCAGGTTTAACAGGTTATTTTGGACAAGGAGATGTATGTGGAATCAAGCTTTTGGCGATGCATTAGTCTTGAAGCTTCTACATTCTCTTGGAAGAAGATCTAACCATGTTACCACATTATCCACCGAGCGAATCAGGGGAGTATTTGATTTCATTCTTTTACCTTATTTACTTTTACATCTTGTTATTTGAACATTGGGGACAATGTTCATCTTAAGTGTAAGGGGGGGGGGGTAAAGTACGATACTTTAGAGAATACAATTGCGCTTGATTTTGGTTTGTTTGATGGTAGATGTGTAATAAAACTGAGATAAATACCTGTTAGGGCAATTTTAGTGCCAAATTTAAATTTTTTTACAACATATAGGAGTGAAACTTTGATCTTAATGAGCGTCTCACGGATAGGAGTTATATGACTAGCACAAAACCGTACCACTAAAAAATTTTCCACCCCCAAATATGTGAGGTTCGCCTCTAGAATTGGTAGGAAAAGCATTTATGCTATGATGTGTGTACCGGTAGCACTTAGATTCAAGAACTTGCGTTAGGACCATTCCGAGGCCACAAGTGAGACTACATTCGTGTAGTTAGATTGACTACATGATAAGAGGCATTAGGATTAACCCATTGTTTTACACCTGTGTTTCTGTTATAATTACTTTGGCTACATTGGTCAAGTAATTCTCCCACACCCTTTGCGTTGTACTCATTTTTAGTACACGATACCCCTAGTACACCCCTCAGAGCCTATCTTTTCGTTTCTAACTTTAAGCATTTTACTTAAAGGAAGAATTTGTTTACACCCCACTTAAATGTACACCCAAATCGCCTTAGCCTACCTTGTATGCACTCATTTTTAGTGCATTATTGTGACAACATTTGTTTAAACCCCAAGTTAATTATCTAATTGATTACATGGTTGCTAAGTCGAGTCATATCCTTGTACATATTGTTTTGGGACGATTGGGACTCATGGGTAAAGTACTAGTGTAATGGAGTAATGGGGAAGAACAACATTATTACCCCCATATGTGCTAAATATTTTAAAAGTACTCCAAGTGTTTCAATTATCTTAATTCGAGTCATTAGAATAGTTAATTGTAAAGTTATGTAAAAGTTCAAGTGTAAGGGGAATGCAACGCCCCTAGGATGTATTATTTTGGATGGTAGGGTAAGAGTGTATGAAAAAAAAAAAAAAAAAAATCGAAAAAATCAAGAAAAATACAAAAAAATGAGAAAAAGAAAAGTAGAAAAAACATACGGACTACCATCCCGTTTCATTTTATGTTTATTTTATGTTTTTGTTATTTTGTTTTTAGCTTAAGTCGAGTCTAGTCTTGGCTTAGCAACGCCATATTGTGCATGTAATTAATCAAGATCTTTAACTCGCCACCAGTAAAATATCCCTTATCCAACAAATCCGTGTTTATCATATCCCTACACCTCACGTTATAACCCATGTAAAAGCCCTCTTTGATAGTTTATCTTAGGTGCTTACGCCTAGTGGAGAAGGTTTTCGATCCTTTCCCAAGCCTATGGTAATCTATTTGCTATGACAGGTAGTGAGAGATATTATCCGTTTTCATTTATGAGATTTATTTTGATGACACCTGAGAGATGTGAGTATCTAAACACTACTTGTGAGGTGCTAGTTTGTAATCTCCGTGCTTATTATGATTAAAGTGGAACGACTATTTATTGTAATTACTTTTATATTAGTGTTAAATGACCCCTAACTTGTATTTTGATTAGAATAAAAGCGCATTTGCTTGAGGACAAGCAAATCTCAAGTGTAAGGGTATTTGATGAAGCGAAAAGTGTACCGCTTTTAGGGGGTCATTTAAGCCCTAAATCGTATTTATTTGATCAAATATTTCCCTAAATCGTTCCTTTTGTCATTTTAGGTACTTTGGAGAAGAAATCTGGAAAAGGAAGCATTTTGGACGTTTTTGGAGGATAAAAGTGAAGAAAACGACAAAGTCTCAAAATCGGCTGGAAAAGTACCTTTGACGGCGTCAGGGATTGTTCTAGACGGCGTCATGGCTTGGCAAAAGAGGTGGATATGAAAAATACACGTGACGCGCCAGAGAGTTTTGCAATGGAAAGTCTGACGGCGTCACCCTTTAAGATGATCAAGGCCATCACGGTTTAACTTAAAGAGAGACGGCGTCAAGCCCATTTCTGACGGCGTCAACCTTTGATAAGCCAGAGCGGATTTTGGAGCACTAAAGAGGGACGGCGTCAAGAAGGCCATCCGGGAACCCTAGACACGGCGAGGTGACGGCGTCAAGATCTATAACGTGACGCCGTCAGCCATTAAACTCTATATATAGTTTTGCAATTTTTTGTCATTAGTGTGCAACTTTGTGAGGAGAAACCCTAAGACGAATTTCTGCCATTTTTAAGGGTTTTCATACCCTTGGATCTCCCATGTTTAATTGAAGATAAGTATTCATTTAATCAATCAATATGTCTATGTGTTGTTTGATTATATCTTGTTCTTGTCTTTTAATTAACATGCTAGGCTAGATTTATCTTGTGTTTGCTTAGATCTAATGAAACCTAACTATTGATTATCGGTTGTTAATGTGTTATTAATTGTATTGGATGATTGTTTATCGATGTTAGGCTTAAGAAAACTGGCTAACTTCCTATACGGTAACTTGCTTGAACGTCTTAAGAAACATGAACCAATGCGTACTAAGGTTTTTATGGTTGTATTTAATGCATGAGCGAATTCTAGTGATCCCATGTTAGGAGCTTCCTAGCCGGCTCGACATAGGAGTGAAGTAGGAGCTTGTAGAGTTGGGGAAGAACGTACGCCACCCCACGATTGGTATTAAGGAATACACCCGTCATCCACGCAATTAATACACACTAATCAACCGGTAAAAGATAGTTAGGGAGTAAGGAAATCTAAGTAAACACATTTCTCTCCACATAAGTTCCACGACCTTTTCATTTTCTGTTATTTTATTTTATTTGCATTTGTAGTTATTTGGGTTAGTTGATTAGGAACTAATTCCGCCCACTCCTTCAAACCCGAGATTTTACTTGCTTTCATAAAATCATAAAAATACAAAAAGAATCTTCCCTCACCCTTAGACCTATTAGAGTAGTTTTTCAATCCTAACGACACTATTCCCTGTGGAGAACGATCAATCCCCCGGTACTTGCCACTACACTATACTACATCGGTCAGGTACACTGCCTGGTGGGGATTGCAAGCCTCTTGAGATCCCTCGAGAGGTAAAACCTGTTGTAAGGTGATGCGTGGTTTTGCAACCTTACAACAGGTTTTACCTCTCGAGGGATCTCAAGAGGCTTACAACCCCACCAGGCAGTGTACCTGACCGATGTAGTATAGTGTAGTGGTAAGTACGGGGGATTGATCGTTCTCCACAGGGAATAGTGTTCGTTAGGTATGAAAGACTACTCTAATAGGTCTAAGGGTTGAGGAAGATTCTTTTTTATGTTTTTATAATTTTATGAAAGCAAGTAAAATCTCGGGTTTGAAGGAGTGGGCGGAATTAGTTGCTAGTCAACTAACCCAAATTACTACGAATGCAAATAAAATAAATAACTGAAAATAAAAAGTTGGTGAGAAACTTATGTGTAGAGAAATGTGTTCACTTAGATTTCCTTACTCCCTAACTATCTTTTACCGGTTGATTAGTGTGTATTAGTTGCGTGGATGACGGGTGTATTCCTTAATACCAATCGTGGGGTGGCGTACGTACTTCCCCAACTCTACAAGCTCCTACTTCACTCCTATGTCGAGCCGGCTAGGAAGCTCCTAACATGGGATCACTAGAATTCGCTTGTGCATTAAATACAACCATAAAAACCTTTAGTACGCATTTGGTTCATGTTTCTTAAGACGTTCAAGCAAGTTACCGAATAGGAAGTTAGCCAGTTTTCTTAAGCCTAACATAGATAAACAATCATCCAATACAACTAATAACACACTAATAACCAATAATCAATAGCTAGGTTTCATTAGATCTAAGCAAACACAAGATAAATCTAGCCTAACATGTTAAACAAAAGACAAGAACAAGATAAAATCAAACAACACATAGACATATTGAATGATTAATTGATAACTTATTTTTCAATGTAACATGGAAGATCTCAAGGCAAAAAGCCTTGAAAAAGATGCTAAAATCGTCTTAGGGTTTTCTCCCAAAAATTCCACACTAAGCTCTCCACTAATGACAAAAAATTAGAAAACTATATATAGACTTTTGGATCTGACGGCGTCACCTTATGGAGTGTGACGCCGTCACCTCGCCGCTTCTAGGGTTCCCGGATGGCCTTCTTGACGCCGTCCCTCTTTAGCTCTCCAAAATCCGTTCTGGCTTATCAAGGCTTGACGCCGTCAGATCTTGAACGTGACGTCGTCCCTCTTTGAATTAAGCCGTGACGCCCTTGATCAGGTTAAAGCGTGACGCCGTCAGAATTTACATGCTATTTTCACTGGCTTATCATGAGTAAATTTCACATCCAACTTTTCTTGCCAAGCCATGACGCCGTCCAGAGTAAAATCTGACGCCGTCAAAGGTAACTTTTAGCCGATTTTTGAGACTTTGCCGTTTTCTTCACTTTTATGCTCCAAAAACGTCCAAAATGCCTCCTTTTCCAGATTTCTCCTCAAAAGTACCTAAAATGACAAAAGGAACGATTTAGGGCAATATTTGATCAAATAAATACGATTTAGGGCTTAAATGACCCCTTAAAAGCGGTACACTTTTCGCTTCATCAAATACCTTTACACTTGAGATTTGCTTGTCCTCAAGCAAATGCGCTTTTATTCTAATCAAAATACAAGTTAGGGGTCATTTAATGCTAACATAAAAGTAATTACAACAAATAATCGTTCCACTTTAATCATAATAAGCACGGAGATTACAAACTAGCACCTCACAAGTAGTGTTTAGATACTCACATCTCTCAAGTGTCATCAAAATAAATCTCATAAATGAAAACGGATAATATCTCTCACTACCTGTCATAGCAAATAGATTACCATAGGCTTGGGAAAGGATCGAAAACCTCCTCCACTAGGCGTAAGCACCTAAGATAAACTATCAAAGAGGGCTTTTACATGGGTTATAACGTTAGGTGTAGGGAAAAGGAAAACACGGTTTTGTTGGACAAAGGATATTTTACTGGTGGCGAGTTAAAGATCTTGATTAATTACATGTACTATACAATGTTGCTAAGCCAAGACTCGACTCGATCTTAAGCTAAAAACAAAATAACAAAATAACAAAAACATAAAAATAAACATAAAATGAAACGGGATGGTAGTCCGTATGTTTTTTCTATTTTTTTCTTTTTCTCATTTTTTTGTATTTTTCTTGATTTTTTTTCTCGATTTTTTTTTTTTTTTTTTTTTTTTTTTTTTTGCATACACTCTTGCCCTACCATCCAAAATAATACATCATAGGGGCGTTGCATTCCCCTTACACTTGAATTTTTACATAACTTTACAATTAACTAATCTAATGACTCGAATTAAGATAATTGAAAAACTTGGAGTACTTTTAAAATATTTAGCACATATTGGGGTAATAAATGATGTTCTTCCCCATTACTCCATTACACTAGTGCTTTACCCATGAGTCCCAATCGTCCCAAAACAATATGTACAAGGATATGACTCGACTTAGCAACCATGTAATCAACTAGATAATTAACTTGGGTTTTAAACAAATGTTGTAACAATAATGCACTAAAAATGAGTGCATACAAGGTAGGCTAAGGCGATTTGGGTGTACATTTTAGTGGGGTGTAACAAATTCTTCCTTTAAGTAAAATGCTTAAAGGTCGAAACGAAAAGATAGGCTCTGAGGGGTGTACTAGGGGTATTGTGTACTAAAAATGAGTACAACGCAAAGGGTGTGGGAGAATTACTTGACCAATGTAGCCAATGTAATTATAACAAAAAACACAGCTGTAAAACAATGGGTTAATCCTAATGCCTCTTATCATGCAGTAAATCTAACTACACGGATGTAGTCTCACTTGTGGCCTCGGAATGGTCCTAACGCAAGTTCTAGAATCTAAGTGCTACCGGTACACACATCATAGCATAAATGCTTTTCCTACCAATTCTAGGGGCGAACCTCACATATTTGGGGGTGGAAAAATTTTTAGTGGTACGGTTTTTTTTGTGCTAGTCATATAACTCCTATCCGTGAGACGCTCATTAAGATCAAAGTTTCACTCCTATATGTTGTAAAAAATTTTAAATTTGGCACTAAAATTACCTTAACAAGTATTTCTCTCAGTTTTATTACACATCTACTATTAAACAAACAAAAATCAAGTGCAATTGCATTCTCTAAAATCGTACTTTTACCCTCCCCTTACACTTAAGATGAACATTGTCCCCAATGTTCAAATAACAAGATGTAAAAGTAAAAAGTAAAAGAATGAAATCAAATACTCCCCTGATTCGCTCGGTGGATAATGAAGTAATACGGTTAAATCTTCTTCCAAGGTAATGTTGAAGCTCCATGACTAATGCATCGCCATAAGCTTGATCCAAAAACATTTCCTTGTCCAAAATAACCTGTTAAACCTGAGAAAACAAACACGAAAACCTGCATAACATCGGCGGGATAAAATCTATATATAAGGATATAATGCTTGTGGAATGATAATTTTGCAGATTCCTGGAGATTATAAGTTGGAGATTTTAATAAAAACTTTTTATGAAAACAAAACTTTCAAAAATTTCTGAAAATTAAATCTGACGCCGTCAGGTTATAAACCCTGACGCCGTCAGAAATGACCTGACAAAAATTTTCATTTTAAGTTTCCGGAAAATTTCTGGAAAAACCTTTACCTTACTTCCTGGAAATCCTGCAAAACATCGTTATGACTCGATACAAGCATTTGACTCAAACAAATACGAATATGTATGTTAATTTAATATTATTACGATTCATGTTCATATGTGTTCTAATAAACCAATTTAGATTTCCCTTACACTTAACTTTTGCAAAATACCTTTATATGTAGTTAAGACGAAGTTAAAAACAAAATAAAGCATTTTCACAAATTACTTTTGAACATGAACCAATAAGAATAAAAATTAAACACACATACGGAAGCAAATAAAAACAAACAAACAAACAAGTAAACACACAAAGCAAATAAATAAAATAAAGCTTGGGTTGCCTCCCAAGAAGCGCTTTTCTTTATTAACGAGTCTTGTAGCTAGACTCAAAGTCACGTACATTACGTGATTCCATCATCGGTCACGGTTCCTAGGCCATTTTCATTCCCGGTTTTATATTCCGGTCCTAATTTCAAACAATCCTTGTAGAAACCGAATATCCTTTCCATAACATAGTCTATTCCTTTATTTCTATCCTCATCATTCCTATAGTAGACCGCTTGCTTGAGCTCCTTCTCAACATTTGACAAGTGTTGGAATTGTTCTATCTTATATGGCATTTGGTAGTTTACTTCATCGGTCTCATCCTTAAATCTAACTATCCCTAAGGAAGGTTCATAAGTCATTCTAGAGACCTCAACAAATGGTTTTCCAAAAACCACTTGAGTTAAGGACGCATCGACTATTGGGCGGATATCTTCTACAATTACAAAGTCGGTGACATAGGTGAAGTTTCCTACATAAACCGGTAATCCCTTAACTCTTCCCGTGAAGTTACTCATCCAACCTTTGTCAGGGAGCATCCTATACCCAAGTTGATTTTTCATTACCAAGTTGTAGTGGGCTCTAGTCATGATGTTTATGGGTGATCTAAGGTCGATGTAGGCTTTCCACACATGCAAATGTCCGATGTTGCATGGTATGTTGAGATTAGAAGGGTCGCCTATTTCAATGATTGGTCTACCTAGGAAGTACGGTGTCTCGGGGTCATCGAATAAGTTTGTATGATATGCGCGCTCTTCCTTAGTGGGTAGCCTATTTAAGTAGTCCTCATCATTATCTACTTCCTCTACTTCACTTTTCTTAACTTCCTTATCAACCTCGACTTTCTTAACCTCATCCTTAGGTTCCATTTCTATCCTACCCTCATTCTTGTCACTTTCTTCCATGCTCCTATCGATTGGTTTAATAGTGACAACGTTGACGAAGTGGACATGTTTGGATGAAGAAGGGTCTTTGACTTGGGGTCCGCTATTTGTGTTCCTAGCGTCCTTATGTGGAGGTGATAGCACTTGGTTATTGAGGGCTTTCAACAAGTTGTCAATTTTATTGGTCATCTCAGTTTGTTGCTGATTGAATTCGGATTCGAATCTAGCTATCAGAGCTTCTTGAGATGCCATAAATTGAGACATCAATCCTTCAAAGTTATTGGTACTACCATTGCCGGAAGGATTGTTGTTGAAAGTACGGTTCGAGTTGGAACCGCTTGATTGGAAACGATTAGGTGGGTTGGAAGAATTGGGTTGTTGTGCGTTTTGGTTTTGTTTCCACCTAAGGTTCGGGTGATTTTTCCATGAGGGGTTGTATGAATCACCGTAATGGTTTGGCTCGGGTTTGAAAGTGTACCACTTGTCTCCCGCTCCGTCGGTACGCGAGGATGCGTAGTCCACAAAAGCTTGTTCGGGGAGTTCCATGCAATCACGAGTGTCGTGGGGACCACTACATAATTCACATGAAGAAGTGATTTTGTTCACTTGGCTTGAAAGTTTAGGAGCCTCGTAGGATTTCATGAGAAACTTGACTTGGTCTTCAAGTTCTATGATCCTACGGTCGGAAGTGCTTGAATTGTTCGAAGGCAAAGATATTGCCTTGACCGTTTTATTCAAATCACGGGGATCACTCCAACTTTCGTTGTCATAAAGAGCAAGATCCTCTAGGAGAGCCCATGATTGTTCCGCACTTAGATCACGTAGCTTGCCACCGGCCGATTGGTCAATGGTTTGCCTTGTGTAGAGATTGATATGGTCATAGAAGATTTGGACTTGGAGCCAAAGTTCTATGCCATGGTGAGGGACTTTTTGGAGTAAGTCCTTGAATCGAGTCCATGCCTCGTAGAGAGTTTCGCCTTGACGTTGTTGGAACATCAAGATATCATTCCTTAGCTTGGTAGTTCTTCCCGGTGGGAAAAACTGAGCAAGAAAACGAGTGGTGAGATCATCCCAAGAGGTGATGGATCCTGCGGGTTGACGTTCTAGCCATTGACTAGCTTGGTCCCGCAGAGAGAATTGAAAGAGACGCAATCGGGTCGTCTCTCGAGTGGCAACATCAAGGTCTATAGAATCAACGATTTTGAGAAAGTCCTTGAGGTGTTGATTAGGATCTTCAGAACGAAGTCCATGGAATGCGCATCCGCTTTGCACCAACCGGATGGTGTCGGATCGCAAGGGTGTGATATTGGCTCCTTGAGTGAGCTCAATGGTGTTTCGATAGCCATGGTGGCTAGGACGGGAATACTCTCCTAAAGTACGGGCTCTAGGAGGTGGTGGTTGTTGTGGTGGTGGGTTGTTGGGATTAAGGATATTACCATCTTCCATGATGTCGAATGGTATGGTTACGAACAAAGACACGAAGAAAATAGATAGACTAAAGAAAACCTAGAAAAATAAAACAAAAATCTCACTAGAAAGGAATCTAGTGAGTAGACCTATAAAGTAAAAAAAATTCAACCTAAACAATAACTATTCCCCGGCAGCGGCGCCAAAAACTTGATGCGTGGTTTTGCAACCTTACAACAGGTTTTACCTCTCGAGGGATCTCAAGAGGCTTACAACCCCACCAGGCAGTGTACCTGACCGATGTAGTATAGTGTAGTGGTAAGTACGGGGGATTGATCGTTCTCCACAGGGAATAGTGTTCGTTAGGTATGAAAGACTACTCTAATAGGTCTAAGGGTTGAGGAAGATTCTTTTTTATGTTTTTATAATTTTATGAAAGCAAGTAAAATCTCGGGTTTGAAGGAGTGGGCGGAATTAGTTGCTAGTCAACTAACCCAAATTACTACGAATGCAAATAAAATAAATAACTGAAAATAAAAAGTTGGTGAGAAACTTATGTGTAGAGAAATGTGTTCACTTAGATTTCCTTACTCCCTAACTATCTTTTACCGGTTGATTAGTGTGTATTAGTTGCGTGGATGACGGGTGTATTCCTTAATACCAATCGTGGGGTGGCGTACGTACTTCCCCAACTCTACAAGCTCCTACTTCACTCCTATGTCGAGCCGGCTAGGAAGCTCCTAACATGGGATCACTAGAATTCGCTTGTGCATTAAATACAACCATAAAAACCTTTAGTACGCATTTGGTTCATGTTTCTTAAGACGTTCAAGCAAGTTACCGAATAGGAAGTTAGCCAGTTTTCTTAAGCCTAACATAGATAAACAATCATCCAATACAACTAATAACACACTAATAACCAATAATCAATAGCTAGGTTTCATTAGATCTAAGCAAACACAAGATAAATCTAGCCTAACATGTTAAACAAAAGACAAGAACAAGATAAAATCAAACAACACATAGACATATTGAATGATTAATTGATAACTTATCTTTCAATGTAACATGGAAGATCTCAAGGCAAAAAGCCTTGAAAAAGATGCTAAAATCGTCTTAGGGTTTTCTCCCAAAAATTCCACACTAAGCTCTCCACTAATGACAAAAAATTAGAAAACTATATATAGACTTTTGGATCTGACGGCGTCACCTTATGGAGTGTGACGCCGTCACCTCGCCGCTTCTAGGGTTCCCGGATGGCCTTCTTGACGCCGTCCCTCTTTAGCTCTCCAAAATCCGTTCTGGCTTATCAAGGCTTGACGCCGTCAGATCTTGAACGTGACGTCGTCCCTCTTTGAATTAAGCCGTGACGCCCTTGATCAGGTTAAAGCGTGACGCCGTCAGAATTTACATTCTATTTTCACTGGCTTATCATGAGTAAATTTCACATCCAACTTTTCTTGCCAAGCCATGACGCCGTCCAGAGTAAAATCTGACGCCGTCAAAGGTAACTTTTAGCCGATTTTTGAGACTTTGCCGTTTTCTTCACTTTTATGCTCCAAAAACGTCCAAAATGCCTCCTTTTCCAGATTTCTCCTCAAAAGTACCTAAAATGACAAAAGGAACGATTTAGGGCAATATTTGATCAAATAAATACGATTTAGGGCTTAAATGACCCCTTAAAAGCGGTACACTTTTCGCTTCATCATAAGGTCGCAAAACCACGCATCAGAACCCTAGACACGGCGAGGTGACGGCGTCAAGATCTACAACGTGACGCCGTCAGCCACTAAGTTCTATATATAGTTTTGCAATTTTTATTCATAGTGTGCAACTTTGTGAGGAGAAACCCCAAGACGAATTTCTGCCATTTTTAAGGGTTTTTATGCCCTTGGATCTCCCATGTTTAATTGAAGATAAGTAATCGTTTAATCAATCAATATGTCTATGTGTTGTTTGATTATATCTTGTTCTTGTCTTTTAATTAACATGCTAGGCTAGATTTATCTTGTGTTTGCTTAGATCTAATGAAACCTAACTATTGATTATTGATTATTAGTGTGTTATTAATTGTATTGGATGATTGTTTATCGATGTTAGGCTTAAGAAAACTGGCTAATTTCCTATACGGTAACTTGCTTGAACGTCTTAAGAAACATGAACCAATGCGTACTAAGGTTTTTATGGTTGTATTTAATGCATGAGCGAATTCTAGTGATCCCATGTTAGGAGCTTACTAGCCGGCTCGACATAGGAGTGAAGTAGGAGCTTGTAGAGTTGGGGAAGTACGTACGCCACCCCACGATTGGTATTAAGGAATACACCCGTCATCCACGCAATTAATACACACTAATCAACCGGTAAAAGATAGTTAGGGAGTAAGGAAATCTAAGTAAACACATTTCTCCCCATATAAGTTTCACAACCTTTTCATTTTCAGTTATTTTATTTTATTTGCATTTGTAGTTATTTGGGTTAGTTGACTAGCAACTAATTCCGCCCACTCCTTCAAACCCGAGATTTTACTTGCTTTCATAAAATATAAAAAAATACAAAAAGAATCTTCCCTCACCCTTAGACCTATTAGAATAGTTTTTTCAATCCTAACGACACTATTCCCTTAGAGAACGATCAATCCCCCGGTACTTGCCACTTCACTATACTACATCGGTCAGGTACACTGCTTGGTGGGGATTGCAAGCCTCTTGAGATCCCTCGAGAGGTAAAACCTGTTGTAAGGTCGCAAAACCACGCATCACAATGATACTTAACCAAAAGCCTTATAGTCTATCCATTCCTCACTGGTCAGAACTTAAGTTCCTATAGGGAAATCCTAAAGCAAATTCTTACAGGTTATCTTATGAGAGTCTACAGTGGAATCCTAGTTGTCCAAACTTCACAGGTCAAGGGTAATTGTATTACGAGTCGCAGCCTGTCGCTCTGATACCATAATTGTAACACCCCAACCCGGCAAGGGTTAAGATATCACGATAATGGTTTCATATCAGATCAAACAAAACATACATCTATAGTAATACAATAAATTTCAAAGGTTACAAATGATATACTGGAGTTACAAGGTTACAAATGAAACTAAAACTAAATACTAAGTCTGTAAATGCAAATCCTTCTAATAGCCTCTACTTCAGAATACTATCAAAGTCTTCTAAGTCCAAAGGTCTCTTCACTCAAACCCAGCTTCCAACTAAGAACCTGCCGCAGGAAAAGAAATGCGGCTGAGCTTAAAAAGCTCAGTGAACAGATACATAAACAAAGTAATGATAACGAAACAGAAATAAGATATAGTGCAATGGGGAAATATCATAAGGTATAAATGATGTGAAGGTATAATGAACAGAATAGGATAGTAATCCACCACGAGCCCAGACAAATCAGATATAGTAACCACATCATATACAGTAACCATAGAGGAGCGACCTCTCAGATATGTGAAGGGCATGTATCGCACACAGTACCAATCACCAGACAATAACAAATCATATATATAGATAATCCACTAAACAGAACAGATCTAGGATGCATCCATACGCCCCTACCCAATCACATGCAGACCAAAACAAAGGGACGGTGTGTAACATCACTCCAACACACTAGAGTCACGCCATCGGTGCATCAATGACATGGCCATGTTACCTTCATGGCTAGGGTCACAAATTTTGGCTCGGGTATCAAACTAAGAGTCATGTGTCAAATCAAATCAGAAGGTCATATCCAAAGGTCCAATACAGATAGTTCATAACAGATGGTTCATATCAAATCATTTCAGAAATAGTATCAAAGGTCCAAATCAGAGTTTACAGATCAAAGTATACAAAACAAAGGTCATATCGAAGGTTCACAACAAAGGGAAACATAGCAATGGCTTTGGGAAAACTTAACGAATCAGAAATCAAATCATGTCAAGGGAAATAAGACACCCTTACTGAAAAAGGGCAGAGTATCTGTACCTTATCGCAAATGCAAAACAAAGACAAGAATAGAAAGCACAGAAATGGATCAGGACCTCTCCTTCTTCACACCTAAAGGAGTAGAAGAGAATTACAATAGGTTCTCAATTACTTATTTTAACTTGCCCTTCCATTTTAAGTAACTTTCCAGATTTAGCAGGTTTCCAAATTTAGTAAGTTTCCATATTTAGAAAAGTTTCCTTATTTAGCAGGTTTCCATAATTAGAAGGATTAAGCATTATAATATAGATTAGGTCACAATTATGGAGATAGGATACTTTTTAACAAGTTATGATAATTAAAGGTTAAATATAACATATTTATATACTTTAGGGTTTAAAATGTCATTATATCAAAGTTAAAGGTTTAGAATGCAAATATTACAATTTATCCTTTTTAACCCTTAAATATCCAATATTAACAATTCATATCCTCAAGTTTTATAATTTACAAAACATACCCTTTAATTAATAATTGTTCAATTCGGCACATAATTATCCATTATTACACTTTAAGCCCCCTAAATATTCAAAGTTACACATTTTATCCCTCATATAATATACTTTACGAAATAACCCAAGGTTTCCAGAATTTACAATTTAGTCCCTCTATTTAATTTAATTTCAATTCGAATTATTTAGTTACCAATTAAACCTTTTAAATGCCAAATTTACACATGAGACCCTTATAAAATATTTTACATATTTTTCCCCAGATCTAATCCATCTTACAAAATATCCCATAGGTTTGAATAATTTCAAAACACACCCTTTACTTTTAAAAACCCAAATCGTATACCTTTTTAATTACACAAAACAAGCCCTAATTTTTCCCATCATGCCCAATCATTGAAACAACCTTGAAACACATTAAATGACCAGATTAAACCAAAGAAACCCTAACCCTAGCTCCTTCGATTTAGTTTTCATTTTTTTTTCTTTATTTTCTTAATACCCGGTTTTAAAATAATTAAGTCACGTTCGATCTAGGCCTCCACAATTCGAATGAGTATTTTTTTGAGATCATATATATCATATAGAGTTCATATAAAATATATTTCATGCCAAGATAATCGTATAGAATTATTTAGAGTTTTATTACATTTTTAAGGTTTAATTCACAAATAATTTATAGATCATGCATGATTCGATTTTCACATTTTATACAGACCTTATATGATGTAGAGAACGTGAGAAAAATACCAAATTGATTTTTAGACGTGTAGAATAGGCGTGATGATTTTTGTCCCACAATATAGCAATTCGACACAAAAATTCCTCCACGAGCAAACGAATGATCCCACGACCTTGTAGCCATTTTTCACAGAGTATATATAACGTAAGGATCATGAGAAAAATAACAAATGAATTTTACAAAGGTCGAATGAATCATGGGAGAATTTACCTCACTTTTGATCTAGCGACAAGGAAAATTTCACCAGGATCGAACCAGGCAATGCATAACCTCAAACGTATTTTTCTTAGCTTCTATGGATGATAAAAAACACAGGAAAAATGGTCTTGGAGTTCCAGAAATTCGGATGAGGAGGTGAGGATTTTATGAGTGATTTAGGGTTTCGAATGGGGAAAATGAATTAAAGAAAGAATAATAAATTGGTGAACTGAGATTAGGGGGGGGGGGGGGGTTGGCAAAACTTTCGGTCCAAGCCTATTGACAAAATCAATATTTATCAAGAAAACTCTTTCCTAAATTATTTGTACATATCTTGTATTTATTTGCTTTTAATACCGAAATTTTAAATAATAATACATAATAATTAATTAAATCGGCACAAATATTATATTGTGTGCTCATGATATTTTTTTGTAGCTTCAAAATGTTAAAAGTAAGATTACAAATTAATTTGCTTCATATCCTGTTCATTCCCGAAGGTTTGGGATTTATTTGATACTTTAATTACTTAATAATCAAATTTTAAAGTAGCATGGGCAATTTGGTCTTTTTGTACTTTTCAGATTTTTGGGTTTTACAGGTTTAGAGATCCTAAATTGAGCCTTTTGCACATAGAGAATGGCATTATGCTAGTACTAGCCCCAAGGTCTGCTAATGCATTTTTAACGCATAAATTATCAACAGAACAAGGAAGAAGGAAACTCCCTGGGTCTTTCTCCTTTGGGGGTAGATGGTTCTGAACAATAGCTGAACAACGCTCGTTCAATTTTATCTCCTCCCCCACTCTTGTTGGTTTATTAATGAGCAAGTCTTTGTTTTCAGAAGATGGCTCCAAGAGTGTCAGAAAGTCCTTTTCCTCATTGTCATCATCGTACTTATATTCATCCTGCTTAGACAAGTTAGAAAAATATTTAATTTCTTCTTCTGAGTACCTGAAAGGGGTATAGAGGGGTTGTCCATGATTGGTGAATATAGCTTTGCAGGCTCCAGCATTCTCCCTCATATTCTGCTCCTGAACATCATTCGTTATCAACCCAATTTTCATCTCAAGACTTCTCAGGGCCTCGTCATGGGCCTTGAGATTTGCTTTTGTTCCTTCCTGAAAACTTTTGAGCCAATCTTCTCTTTCATCTTGCCTTTTAGCAGATTCTGTTGGTCCCTTTACACGCTTAGAGTTAACTAGAAAGTTAATCTATTTGTGTTTATGACTAATACAATGTTATGATTAATTCTAACAGTTATAAAACATGAATATAAAAACTCAAGGTAATTTTCAACGTTTAAATTCTTATTAGAAATGAATCAAAGAATCTATACCCAAGTGTTTTGCGGAACAAACACTTGGGATTGAATAGACAAGGTATGGTGGTGTCTCCTATCTAAACTCAAGTTTTGCTTGAGTGTTAACAATGCGACCTCACTGAGCTATCTCAGGGATGCGTTACTCTTTGTAGGAGAGAAGTTGTTTTGCAAAAGTCTAAGCTTTAATTGTACAAAACACACTCAACTTCTCTCCTTCTCAATCTATTTATACACAAGTAAACTGAGTAAAAGTAATTAAAATATTACAAGTTGTTGAGCAAGCGTGTCTGACAATTACAACAGTAATTGTCATTTCCAAGAACCAATAGAAATGGCCTATTAAGTCTTTAGGAGTGGTTGGTCTGACACTCCAAGACTTTAAGCCTTCTTAGGAAGGATTTCTTCCTGACAAGATAAGATTTGATCTTATCTTAAATCCTTCCTAGATATTTCTGCCTTTCTTCTCAGGCACTTAGTTCTTCAGGACACGCTTCTCAGTTATCATTCATAATTACTTCATTGTTGTTGAGGAGACTGGGGTTCAGTGAGTTCTTGTCCAACACTCACTGAACCATCATCTTCTTCTTTGGCTTAAGTGCTACTTCAGGGAGTACCGCCTTCCTGCGTAGTGAATCCTTCTACTTGAATTCGCCTTAAGCATCCTGAAGATGACTCACTGAGAGGCTGTTCTCTCAGTGACTTAAATTGTTCTCGGTTTAAGTTAACACTTAGTTAATTTGTGTCCAAATCATGTTTTAAGTATTCTTGGGTTTTTCATGACCCAACAATCTCCCCCTATTTGGATATAAATTATTCCTAAGTGTTTTGATCAGTTATGAGTGAGCTAATGACTTCTACTCATACTGAATGTACTAGAATGTAAATAAGGACACTGAAATAATAAAAAACATCATCTTATTGATATCATTACAAGTCCTAACAAGCTAAGTACAAAAAGGGATAGTGGGGGTATTCAGGCAGATCTATAAGTTCAACTTAATACCAAGGGCTTCAAGCTTGGGCTTCTTTGACTGCAGCTCTTGTTGGTCAGGATGCTCATTGATTTTCCTTTTCAGATCTTGACAAAACTTCACATTTTCAGGACTCTTGAGTAGAGAGGCCATCATTAGAAAACCAAGCATAGCTTTGATCCCTGACAAATCGATATCACTCCACCTTTGGAAGGCTTTGTCTCCGAACTCATCAATGAAGAACAAACCTCCTTCAGGTTGTTCAATGACCATATTGTTCCTGAAAGGAACACCTTCAGGGAGAGCCCTATTGCAGTCAGGACCAGGAATCTTGATCTCAGGCTCAGCTTCAATCTTCTTTCTTTTTCTTGAAGAAGACTGAGAGGAAGCTGGTTGTGCTGAATCAGGAAGAAGAGATGGAGTGCCAAGTTCCTGAGGTGCAGCTGCCAATCTTTCGTACCTCAGACTCAAGGACTTCATCAGACTAGGGACCACAACGTTTGATTTCTTTGCTATTAATGGACCCAACTCATCCAATTCTGAGATCCCAAAGTCAGCGAATCTGAAGGGTTGATGAACCTGAAAGTCTCTTTTGTCAGTACCTCTATAGACAGTGACAATGGCAGGATTGGTGTTTCGATGAATATGAACATCAGTGATTGGTTCTGGCTTCAACCTGTTAGTCATATACCACTGATATTTCTTAATCCTGTTCTGCCTGATCTCTTCAGCCCTTTTATTCCTTTCCTCCCTTTTCTTCCTGAGAGTGATCATCTCCTCAGTCTGAGCTTTTACAAAGGTCATACCACCCTCTCTTCCTGAAAGATCCTTAGCTTCAAGACCAATCTTCTCAGCCTCTTCATGAACAATCTTAATAATAGCAGGCTTGCTCACTTTTTCTTCCTCTTTTAACTTCTTCTTTGCTTCCTCTTCCTCTAGGTAAGCACTGAGTTCATCAGCTGAGAAGTGGTGAAGAACTCCATCAATGTCATACGGGATCCTGGGTGGTGATTCAGGATCCTTTGCTACCAAGATTGGTGCTGGTTGAGGCTCAGGATCAGTGAGGATGCCTTTGCTTTTATCCTGATGGGTGGTAGAAGCTTCAGGAATCTCCCCTTCAGTGTGAGAAGGAGGAGAAGGAGGTTGCTGACTTGTGGAAGCTTCAGGGACTCCAGTGTCTTTCTCCCCCTCAACTGTTGCTTGAGCCATGGTGAGAGCAAGAGTTGGAGCCACTGGAGCAACAGGACCCTTGAAGGCCTGATAGATCTCAGTCATCATTGATTTGATGTCCGAGGTGTCTTTCTGAAGAGTTGAGATCTTATCCCCCAGAGATGCCTGACATCCTTGACCCAAGAGACCATGCCAAAGATGTTGAAGATTGTGCCCAAGTACCCAGATGTTTTTCCTGAAGGCCCAAGGAAGTCCTGATTGAGTCCAATGAAGAGGTAAGACCCTGAATATTAGAATCCTTCAGTAAGCTGAGAAGATCACTGAATTCAGCTGATTGCTTCTGGTAAGTCTCAGCAGCCTGAAGGACCTTCTTGTTGAGTTCGGGGTCATCCTTGACAGCTGTTTGAATAGTTCCAAGGCTTTTGGTGATGCCTTCAAGAGTAAGATTGAACTTCTGGAAATGAAGATCAATAGCTGTCAGGGAGTTATTGGTGTCAGAATGTATCTCGATCACATCATCATGATAACTTTCAACATCTGCCTTCAGGTTGGCATAGTGAACAGCAGCTTCAGTGTGATGATCGAACATCTCTTCAGTGAGACCAGTGAAAAGAGCTCTATTGGTCTTGAGTAGGAACTTGACCAATTTTCTTTCAGTGAGGGGAAGAGAGTCATCATACTTTTTGAGGATGTCCCCAGTATCAGAAGAATCAGAAGATTGAGAACCTGACTCTTCACTTTGGTGTGGAGATGACTGATGTGATTGTTCAGGTTGTTCAGATTGTACATCAGTTTCCATATCCTCACCTGCCTCAAACATTTCCTCTTCACTCTCTTCCCTGAGCTCTTCATCAGACTCGATAAGAGCCTGAAAGTCCCCCATGGACTCAATACCCAAAAATTCAACCGGCCCCTCTTTATAAAAAGACTCGCCTTTGGTTTGGCCAGGTCCTGACCCCGTTGTCATAATAACTGAATGGGTTTGCTCAGCCTGACTAGCCATAATAACTGGGGTAACACCAGCCTGGCTTTTGGGGGCAGTTCCTGAGAGAATCGGACCGCCTGAGGGGTTTATGGGTTCCATATCATCGGGTTGTTTCTTTCCCTCTGAGTCTTTGTCCCCCTTAGCACCTTCAACCACTGATGGGTGTTTTCCAGTGGTATCACTAGGTACTGATTGTGAAGGTTGGTGGACCCCCTTCCCATCAGGATTGTGCTGTCCTTTTGGGGATTTAGGGTCCTTTTCTCCCTGAGATCCTGAGGGTGATTGCTCAGAAACGTTAACGGGATGTGAATGTTTGTGGGTCTCCTTCTCAGTAAGGTAGTGCTGCCTTACCGAGGATTTAGAACCCTTTCCTCCCTTGGGAACTGATTATTTTTTGACAGTTCCTTCATCGAGATGTGAGGGGGTGTGGGTCCTCTTCCCAGTAGGGTGGTGCTGCCCTACCGAGGATTCAGGACCCTTTCCTCCCTTGGGCACTGATTGTGATTTATCAGTACCTTCATCGGGATGTGTGGGGGGAATGCTTCCTGATCCCTCTGACTTGTTTATGTCAGTTGAACCATGTGGAAAGGGTGTGCCCGAGGTCACTGAGGATGATTGCTTAGTGACCTCCGTTGGCCTTTGTTTTGAGGTCAAGAGGGTCTCAGAAATGGGTGTCTCAGAGGTCTCGGCCTTTTTCAACATCTTTTTAAGGTTTAGTTGGTTTTGAGGATCTGTCTCAGCGGCGAGTGGCTTGTGTCTAACCACCTGGCTGGACTGACCCTTCTTTGTCTTCTTCACCTTTTTGGTCGGTGAAGGAACTGGTGAGACAGCGTCTTTACCCTGAATGACTGATTGCATGTATTCAGTCAGGGCAATATTTGTAACCTCACTGATGCCACTAGTGAAGTTTGACTTGTGTAGGACGTCAGGCTTCGTACCTTCTGCATTAGGCCTCACGTAGTCAGAACCAAGTAGGTCCTGAAGCACACAGGAAACAAATCTAGGGTAGTACATATGCCTTTGCCTATGTTTTCCTGAGAGCTTGGCAACAAGGTCTCGGAAGATTATTCCTCCGACGTCAACCTTTGTACCCTCAAGGAGACTGAACAGCATCAATTGTTGTGATGAGTTCAATTGTTCCGTAGAGGATTTATTTCCACCCAGGACCTGAATGACAAATGTCATCAGTATCCTCCAGATAGGATTGAACCATGTTTTGACTACTGGAGCCTTTTCCAATAAGCCTCCAGCAGACGTTGTAGGACGTCTGGGGTCATGGGGTGCTAAAAAGATCAGTTCATTCTTTATGTCCTGATCAGTAGGGTTGGGTGCAAATGTGATGCGTGGTTTTGCGACCTTACAACAGGTTTTACCTCTCGAGGGATCTCGAGAAGCTTGCAATCCCCACCAGGCAGTGTACCTGACCGATGTAGTATAGTGAAGTGGCAAGTACCGGGGGATTGATCGTTCTATAGGGGAATAGTGTCGTTAGGATTGAAAAACTACTCTAATAGGTCTAAGGGTGAGGGAAGATTCTTTTTGTATTTTTATAATTTTATGAAAGCAAGTAAAATCTCGGGTTTGAAGGAGTGGGTGGAATTAGTTGCTAGTCAACTAACCCAAATAACTACAATTGCAAATAAAATAAAATAACTGAAAATGAAAAGGTGGTGGAACTTATATGGGGAGAAATGTGTTTACTTAGATTTCCTTACTCCCTAACTATCTTTTACCGGTTGATTAGTGTGTATTAATTGCGTGGATGACAGGTGTATTTCTTAATACCAATCGTGGGGTGGCGTACGTACTTCCCCAACTCTACAAGCTCCTACTTCACTCCTATGTCGAGCCGGCTAAGAAGCTCCTAACATGGGATCACTAGAATTCGCTCATGCATTAAATACAACCATAAAAACCTTAGTACGCATTGGTTCATGTTTCTTAAGACGTTCAAGCAAGTTACCGTATAGGAGGTTAGCCAGTTTTCTTAAGCCTAACATCGATAAACAATCATCCAATACAATTAATAACACACTAATAACCAATAATCAATAGTTAGGTTTCATTAGATCTAAGCAAACACAAGATAAATCTAGCCTAGCATGTTAATTAAAAGACAAGAACAAGATATAATCAAACAACACATAGACATATTGATTGATTAAATGAATACTTATCTTCATTTAAACATGGGAGATCCAAGGGTATAAAACCCTTAAAAATGGCAGAAAATTCGTCTTAGGGTTTCTCCTCACAAAGTTGCACACAATGAATAAAAATTGCAAAACTATATATAGAGTTTAGTGGCTGACGGCGTCACGTTGTAGGAGGTGACGCCGTCACCTCGCCGTGGCTAGGGTTCCCGGATGGTCTTCCTGACGCCGTCCCTCTTTAATCCTCCAAAATCCGCTCTGGCCTATCAAGGGTTGACGCCGTCAGAAATGTGCTTGACGCCGTCTCTCATTAACTTAAACCGTGATGGCCTTGATCACCTTAAAGGGTGACGCCGTCAGACTTTCCATTGTAAAACTCTCTGGCGCGTCACGTGTATTTTGTCATATCCACCTCTTTTGCCAAGCCATGACGCCGTCAAGAGCAATACTTGACGCCGTCAAGTGTACTTTTCCAGCAGCTTTGGAGACTTTGTCGTTTTCTTCACTTTTATGCTCCAAAAACGTCCAAAATGCTTCCTTTTCCAGATTTCTTCTCCAAAGTACCTAAAATGACAAAAGGAACGATTTAGGGCAATATTTGATCAAATAAACACGATTTAGGGCTTAAATGACCCCCTAAAAGCGGTACACTTTTCGCTTCATCAAAATGCTTCAGCAAAGTCAAGGCCTGTGGCTTTGATGAAGGTTGAGTAGTCAAAGGAGAGGGTTCTGCTCCCATTCATCACCGTGAAGGTGATGATTGAGTCTTTGGTGTCTTTGGGGCTGGTAGCCACAGCCGTGCACTAGAATTCCCTCAAATAGTCATGGTAGATGACTGAGGGGGTGTGAGTGAAAGCCTTTGCAAGAAAACAATTACGAAGAAATTTCATAACGTTTTTGTAGGCTGGGTAGTTTTGTGGATAAGAGAAATTTCCTACCACATTGTTCTTTGTTAGGTCAACGTCCCCAGTGAGGAATTCCACATTGGGGGCGTATACTATAGCTTTAGAAGAAGCCATTTGTGGGTAAGTCTGGGTTTGACTAAGGTTTCTGGGTTTCTAAAGCTTAAGAATACACACACAATTTGTTTTTGAGAATTAAAAATGGCAGAGTTTTGCTTAAGATTCTATAAAAACGTGTGTGTGTTTCTTTTGGTTGGGGTATTTATAGGAAAGTGGAGATGGGGGTGTTTTAGGCATTTGAGCGGTTTTAATTTATTCAAAAAGAATTATTGGAAACTATTTTGAATAAAATGTTTTGGGATCCGCATTTAATGCCAACACTCCACTTTCCTGGTTTGGCGCAACAGTCAAGGTGAACAGTTGAGCAGTTCTGCAAAAGTGTAATTTGCAGAGATGAGTCATCACATATCTGTAATGTGATTGGAGAGGCATTTAATGCCAAGTGGGAATGTGGTGGCCCAGAGGTGGAAGCCAGAAAGGCAAAAAGAACAAATATTCTTAAATTAAATATGAGTTCAGTTACCAACCTCGGACATTTACTAACTAGATACTTAGAGCATTTAAGTCAGTATTTAATGTCTCTTTTCAGGGCCCTGAATGACTTTTCATTCAGTGATGGTTTTTCAGGGACTTGGGATTAGTCACTGATGATTCAGGAATATGGAATGATTCCTGAGCTACAAGGATTCAGGAACTTGGGTTTAGTTCCTGAGGTTGAGGATTCAGTGATTTGTTTTCACTGATGTACACATTGAGTCAGGGACCTGAGGTTTTAAGAATTTACACTTCAGTTGGAAGGATTCAATCAGTGGTCTGATTCTCTATATCCAACATTCCTAATTCAGCTTTCAGCCTTGTGAAAGTTGGTTCATCCAAAGGTTTGGTGAAGATATCAGCTAACTGATATTCAGTAGGGATGAAGTGTAATTCAATGTCACCATTCATGATATGGTCCCTGATGAAATGATATCTGATATCAATGTGTTTTGTTCTCTGATGAAGAACAGGGTTGTTTGAGATTGCAATTGCACTTGTGTTATCACAAAAGATGGGTACCATCTTATACTGAATTCCATAGTCACTGAGTTGACTTTTCATCCAGAGTACATTTGCACAACAACTAGCTGCTGCAACATATTCAGCCTCAGTTGAAGACAAGGCAACTGATTGTTGCTTCTTAGCACTCCAACAGACTAGTTTCCCACCAAGTATTTGGCAAGAGCCTGAGGTGCTTTTTCTGTCCATGTTGCATCCAACATAGTCAGAGTCTGAGTATCCTTTAAGATCAAGTCCTGAGCACTTTGGATAGTATAATCCAAGGTTAGGAGTGCCTTTCAGGTACCTGAATATCCTTTTCACAGCAGTGATATGAGATTCTCTTGGGTCAGATTGATATCTGACACATAGACATACTGAGAATTGGATATCAGGCCTTGATGCAAGTAGATACATCAGTGATCCTATCATTCCTCTAAAGAGAGTTTGATTTACTGGTTTACCAGTGAGATCAGGACCAAGGTTGTTTGGGGGGACCATGGGAGTTTTGACTGAGGCACAGTCACTGAGATCATACTTCTTTAGTAGATTATTTACATACTTCTCTTGACTGATAGTGGTTCCTCTATCAGTCTGTTTGATCTGTAGACCAAGGAAGTATGTCAGTTTTCCCATCATGCTCATTTCAAACTTCTTTGCCATTAGTTTTTCAAATTGTTTGCAAAGTTTGAAACTTGTTGAGCCAAAGATGATGTCATCAACATACACTTGTACTAGTATGACATCAGTATTTGTCTTAAAGATAAACAATGTGTTGTCTATCTTGCCTCTGACAAATTTGTTTTGGATTAAGAAGGCTGAGAGAGTCTCATACCATGCCCTGGGAGCTTGCTTCAGTCCATAAAGGGCTTTGTTAAGCTTACAGACATGATCAGGAGACTCATGGCTTTCAAATCCAGGAGGTTGCTGAACATAAACTTCTTCTTTCAGTGAACCATTTAAGAATGCACTTTTAACATCCATTTGGTATACCTTGAAGTTCATGTATGTAGCAAAAGCAAGGAAGATCCTGATGGCTTCCATCCTTGCTACTGGTGCAAATGTTTCTTCATAGTCAATGCCTTCTTGTTGATTATAGCCTTTGGCTACAAGTTTGGCTTTGTTTTTAATGACTATGCCATTTTCATCAGTTTTGTTTTTGAATACCCATTTCATGCCAATGACTGAGACATTCTCAGGACATTTGACCAAGGTCATTACCTTGTTTCTGTCAAATTGTTCCAGTTCATCATGCATGGCCTGAACCCAACTTGGATGTGTAAGTGCTTCTTTAACACTTTTGGGTTCAATTGTGGAAATGAAGTCCACAAATAGGCATTCATTGGCTGAGGCTGCTCTTAGACTAGCAGCCATGCTCCTGGTGAGCATGCCTTCAGTAGGCTCTCCAATAATATTGACAAGTTCAATGTCCTGAGACCTAGTCCAACTTTCCTGAGGTCCTGGATACTGATTTGAACTTGTGGAGGCCTGATTGGGTAGAGGGGTTGGTTCTGGAGTAGACACATGATCATTGATTGGATCTTGAGTGTCTACCAGATCACTGAGATTGTTTGGTTCTTGAGCATTTTGAACAGACTGATTAATTTCATCAGTGTTTGCATGTGCCTCAACAAACTCAGTGATGGTTGGGTTAGGTAGGTTGTGAGGGATTATGTAATAGGAGAGGTTAGCATCATCTTGATACTGAGTAGAAGGATTGTTTACAGGAAGATATTCATCAGGAGGATATCTTGAAGAATTATCAATTCCTATCTCTTCTACTGAGGCAGTTGAGAACCTGATTGCATCAGTGCTCTCATCAAAGGTAACATGAAATGTTTCCTCAGTCTGCTGTCTCCTTGTGTTGAACACTCTGAAGGCTTTTGAGATAAGTGAGTATCCCAGGAAGTATCCATCATCAGCTTTTGCATCAAATTTCCCTAAGTGATCCTTGTGATTATGAATAAACACAGGACACCCAAAGACATGAAAGTAGCTGATGTCAGGGATTCTTCCTTTGAATAACTCATATGGGGTTTTCCCATGTCTCTTGACAATGATGGATCTGTTTTGTGTATAACAGGCAGTTTTGACTGCATCAGTCCAAAAATGGTTGGAAAGGACTGATCCACATAGCAATGTCCTAGCAGCTTCAATGAGTGTTCTATTTTTCCTTTCAGCAACACCATTTTGTTCAGGTGTGTATGGAGAGGAAAAGTTTTGGGAAATACCTTTCTCATCACAGAAACATTCAAGTTCATAATTTTTGAACTCAGTCCCATTGTCAGTTCTAATCTGTTTGACCTTGATGTCATTTTGATTTTCAATGTTCCTGACAAAGGACATGATTGTTTCAGCTGCCTGACTCTTTTTGATCAGGAAGAATACCCAAGTGTATCTAGAGTATTCATCCACTATGATCAGAGTATACTTCTCATGGTTAGTAGATCTTGGACTGATAGGTCCAAATAGATCCATATGGAGAAGATGTAGGCAGTTCCTGATGGAAAAGTTGGTTTTGGTTTTAAAGGATGCTCTGTGATGTTTACCTTTTTCACAAGCTGAGCATGGTTTATCCTTTGAAAACACAAGTGATGGTAAGCCAAGGACCTTGTTTTGTTTTACAAGATTGTTTATGTTTTTAAAGTTCAGGTGGGTGAGTCTCTTATGCCAAAGCCAGTTGAGTGTATCAGTGGCCTTAGCAAAGAGACAAGTTCCATCCTGAGTTAGACTGGACATGTCTAGTACATAAACATCTTGTCTTCTTGGTGCAATGAGGACAATTTCCTTATTTGCGTTGAAGATGGTTCCTTGCTTATCATCAAATTGAACTATGTATTTTGCATCACATAGTTGACTGACACTGATCAAATTGTACTTAAGACCATTTACATAAGTTATCCTAGTAAAGACAATACCATTGCAGTTTACTGAACCATAACCCTCAGTGAGACATGATGAATTATCTGCAAATATCACTTTGGGTCCTGGTTCTTCCACATATTTGTGCAGACACTCCTTAACACCAGTCATGCTCCTTGAACATCTACTGTCTAGATGCCAAATAGGATCCCTGGCATGCTTCTACACAAATAGTAAACTGGGTCAGTTCTTTCTAGGACTCCATTTCATGGAGGGTTTGGTTTTGTAGGTCTTTATGAAAGTATTAATTGATTCATGGTCAGTGGTTGAGTGGACTGAGCTACCACATGTTTTGCATTTAGTCGCAGGGGTAGCCTCAGTAGTCTGAGAGGATTGTTTATTCATTCCTCTTCTTGACTGAATGACCTTCTCTTTTCCTGAGGATTTCTGAGTGGAACTTCCACTAGATTCACAGTGTTTGTCAATTTGACAATCACTAAATATTTGAGCCAACTCGTGAATGGAGAACAACTCATAATCAGTTAGGTCTACATGATCAACCAAAGCAAACTTGTGTACTTTATCAGGTGGATCGGAAAACTCGCCAATGTGGTGGATTTGAAGAGTGAAGAGGTTATCACACGAATATGAGAAGATAAAACAAATAATCAAAAACCCCAAATCAAAAAACAACCATAACATTTTTATGAATCAAAGTAACATGCTTTAATTTTCACAGATACACTAAATGTTCATAAATGTTCGTTCGAAACAAAATTATAATAAAAAAATCTTACCGTATAGTACCCAATATCCTGAATCGGTTAATTGTGAGCTCTAATTTGCCAGCCTGTGGGTCTAACCATGTTGGATCTAGTGTTTTAATTAGGTGATTTGCAAAGTTTAGGGAAGTTAAAAGCAAAGTGACTGGCAAGAAATTATGTTATGTTGCAAAATATAATTGCAAATGTTTTGTTGAAAATTATGTCCCTGAAAAGAAGGGTTTGTTGGGAAACCAACTCCAAGGGGGTTGTCAGGAACAACTGGTGTAAAAATGGCGAGAAGGGTCCAAGGGGCAGCGCCCCTGGCTGGGGTCGAGCTGCCAGGTCAGCTGGAAAATTTTTATTTGGTATAACATTGCTATGTTAAAAATTCATTAGAATTTGTTTTTTCCACCAAATAAAACATATTAAGTTGATGCTCGTTTCTGCTGCTAATGCTTGGTTCCTGCTGATAGTGCAGCAGTTCCTGCTGATGGTTCCTGCTGATAGTGCAGCGGTAAAAGTGAAATGACAAAAATACCCTCACGTGGAACGCATGTGATGACTTACTAACGGAGTTTTTTTAACGGTCGTCAGTGAAAATGACATAATTTGCACCAAAGTGAGAACACCAGGGACATTATTCGCTTTTTTAAGTTTTGACGTGCCTACGGTGCAAAAATGACTAACCACAGGGACATTTTTTTGCAATTTACCCGTGAAAAACGTGATGTCAGGGACCATCTGAGGACTATATCCGCAATCTACAGAGACTTTGAGAACCAACTATGTAATTTACCCAAATACAAAAAGGAAAGAAAGAAAGCAAGGAAGTAAAGAATTAAATTAGCAGCTGGGGGGTGGGTGCCTGGGTGGGGGTGTAATGTATGTATGTTTCCTACAGATTTCTCAGAAAAAACACAAACTCATCTAAAATCCCTCGATACAAAACACAGGGTTTACTTTTTCATTCCAAAACTCTTCCGATCAACAATTCTTCAAATCGATCAAATCCCATCCCAGGTATGAAATAAAACCATATAACCCTTTCAATTTTATAAAAAATCAAAACCCATATCTATAAAATTCCCCCAATATTTTATATCAGTTTATTTTAATGCCTACATTTTTAATAAACTTTGTGTAATGAAAGAAGTTAAGAGATCTGAACAAGGGTTTAATAAAAATAATCTATTTGATTTCAATATGGAAAGAAAGAGATCTCGTGTCGTTTTAAGCGATTCCGACTCTAGCGACGAGTTAGGCGAACCCATTCGTCGTAAAGTTTCTAAATTTGTCAACACTAATGATTCTGTTGAACCCAGTGACCAGTTTCGTCGAAAAGTTTCTAAATTTAGTACTAACAATGAGTTAGGGGAGTCTGCTAGTCGAAAAGTTGCTAAATTTGGTAAAAATGAGGTCAACGGACGGAGCGATGAGTTAGGGGGTCGAAAAGTTTCTAATGATGAGGTTCGTCGGAAAGTTAATAGATTTGGTGAGAATGAGGGTGAAGGTAAGGATGAAAGGCGTAGTAAGATGGTGTTAGATAGGCGTAATGTGAATGTCGATGTTAATAAGGAGAATAATACGAGCCGTGTGTTGGGTTTGAAGACTAGTCGGAGTTTAATGGAGGATGATGGGTTGGATTTACGGTTGTCTTTAAGTAATGGAAATGACGAAGAAGATGTTGATGAGAATGCTGGTATGCCGAGGAAGATTGGGTCTTTGAAGGTGCTGGTAAATAAACATAAGCCGGTTGGTAATGGTCAAGTGAACGATTCGAAAGAAGCTAAGAGTGGGTTACTTGAGCGGAAGAAGGTGAAGTTGGATCGTAGTGTTAGTGAGCGACGCGATGCTAATAAGAAGGGTGTAGACTTATCGGGCTTGAAACATTCTAAAAAGAAGGTTGTATCTAGTAGTAGTAAGAAAGTTGAGGTGAAATTGAAAAAACGAATGGTTGTGGAAAGTGATAAGGAAATGGATGAGAGCAATGTCGATGCACCACCGCGTAGCAAAGTGGAAGTGGAAAAAAAGGAGGGAAATACAAAATCGGGAACAAAGCAAGTTGCGTTAGTGAAAGGGAAGGAAACTAAGATTAAGGGTGCAAGTTGCACAGAAAAGCAATTGTTGCGTGAAAAGATTAAGAAAATGCTATTTGCTGCTGGTTGGACGATTGATTATAGACCAAGAAGGGGTCGGGATTATTTGGATTCTGTGTATATGAGTCCTTCGGGAACTGGTTATTGGTCTATAACGAAGGCTTATGAGGCCCTTCAAAAAGACGAGAAAAATAGTTCGAAAGATGGTAAAGGCTTTACTCCTTTACCTAATGAAATACTTAGTAAATTAACGAGGCAAACACGAAGAAAAGAAGAAAAAGTAAGCGTAAAAAATAAAAAACGTGAAGGTGACAGTAGCAAGTCTAAAAAGGCTAAAGTGAAAGTTTTGAAAGATGTTCGTAAGGTATCAGAAAACAAATTAAAGGAAGTAAGTCAGGACAGTGGTGACGAAAGACCCCTTAAATACGACACTCCAAAAAAATCCATTCGCGCTAATTCCCATATATTAGATGAAAGAAAACATAGAGCTCTTGGTAGACTTGCTTTGTTGGTTCGTGGATATGACAACGGTTCAAATTCAGAAGATAATGAGGTTGCTTACTCGGGAAAGAGAACACTGATCTCATGGTTAATTGACTCTGGGATGATTTCTGTTGGTGAAAAAGTGGAATATATGAATCTTAGAAAAAGACGTGTAATGGAAGAAGGATATATAACTGAAGACGGGATCCAGTGTGGTTGTTGTAGTAAAATTATAACGATTTCAAGGTTTGAGCTTCATGCAGGAAGTAAATTGGGCCAACCGTTTCAAAATATTTATGTAAAGTCTGGTAAGTCACTGCTGCAGTGTCAGATTGATGCTTGGAATAAACAAAAAGAGTCAGAAAGGAAGGGGTTTCATGCTGTAGATGTCGAAGGTGATGATCCGAATGATGATACATGTGGTCTATGTGGGGATGGTGGCGATTTGATCTGCTGTGATGGTTGCCCGTCAACTTTTCACCTCAGCTGCTTAGATATGCAGGTACCATAGGCAGACTAGAACTCCTTTATCTTATGATCTAATGCACGTTGATAACCGATGCTACTTTTCTCTGTTTAATCTTGTTTGCTGTACTTAATGTTCTATTGAATTGGCATACTGTAAACTTTATGCATGAACATTCGCGCATTTATAAAATGGTTGGCCCAAGTGTACTTTTATTTCTGACTTGCTTCCTAGGCTTCACAAATCCTAAGGGTTCAAATTATTACATTGGAAAATAGGCATAATTAAAGGGGGTGAATTTTGGATATCCAAACCTGCAAAGTGTAATCTTTGTATGTGATTGCATTTGTTTTGCATCACAATATTTTTTTTTTTTTTTTTTTTTTTTTTTTTTTTTTTTTTTTTTTTTTTTTTTGTTATAACTAGAGCTTAGGCATCGATCCCTATCTTAAAGAATCTGTTAACTTGTTAAGATATAAGCTTCTGATAAAAAATTGACATGAGATTTGTGTGTATATCTTCTGTAAGACTGTAACATATAGGCTTCTTACAACATATCAGCCTGCCATCTTGTTAAGGGCTCGCACATCACTTTTCATATAGTGTCAAACTAGTTTTTTGAGTAATTTGTAGGTTAAAGATGGGTGGTGTAATTTCATTCATGTTTGCATATTTGTCTATAAAGCCTTATGAGATTCGGCCTGACGTTTGGGTAGCTTGCGGGCTGAATCAGGTGCTTCATAATACATACACCCAATGAGAATAAAGTAAATCTGAGACATGTTTTCTAAGATCATGTTACCGCATTGCAATGTGCAGACTGATTTTATCCATGTAACTTCCGTAACAGGTGGATTCTCTTATTTCAGATGCTTCCCCAAGGTGATTGGCACTGTCCAAATTGCGTGTGCAAACATTGTGAAAAAGTTGGTAGGTATAGCACCAAGTCCGGTGGTAGAACTAAAAGTCCACTTCGTACGTGCCGCCTGTGTGTGAAAAAATGTAATAGTGCTCTCTTAGAAGGATCTTTTTAGTCTATTTTTTTTTCCTTATAAGCTTGTTATCTTTTATTTTCCAACAGTTGATTGTACTAATCATACTGTTCTTGCAGATCATAAATCATGTAGTTCAGAGATACAGGACACACCTGTTACATCTAATGATCCGAACTTCTCTTTCTGTGGGCAGAATTGCCGAGAGGTATTAAAGTTCTTAATTTTATGGATCTAAATATAGGTAAAAGAATATAAATGTTGTCATGAGTTATGATTGAGACTATAAAGGATGAAAACGAAATCAGTGATAGATTGTTTCAAGTGTAGATATAAGAAATAGGAGAGGGAGATGTGTTGGACTGAAAGCTTCTCGAAACAAATACTTGTCCAAGGAAAGCTATGGTTGTGATAAAAATAGAAATAGACCAACTGATATGTTTGGACAATAGATCCATTTTCGATACTTGATAATCCCTTAACTGCTCGTCTTCTGTAAGGATCCTTGTTTTCATGGATAGGAGAAAAAGGAGGGGAACTTTTGGTTGACTTTCGAGCTCCCATCTCCCACTTTTCGCTTGAGCTATGATACTTGAGGATAATTATGGAAGTTTCATGCTATTGAGTTGGTAGGAAACTGCAGTAAACTTGGCCAGGATTTTGCACACCTTAGATTTATTAGATGTCAGTTAGCTTCAAGAGCAGCCCCCTTCCTTGTTTTTACTTTGTATTAGTTGAATGATGTAGCTATTTTAACGATGACCTCCTACTCTTGCAGTTATATAGCCGCGTACAGAAACTTCTGTGGATCAAGCATGACTTGGATTCAGGATTTTCTTGGTCTCTTATCCATCGAGCTGATCCATTACCAGATGTGTCCTCCGTAAATTATTCTCGGAGAGTAGAATGCAATTCTAAGCTGGCTATCGCCCTGTCAGTCATGGATGAGTGTTTTTTGCCTATTGTCGACACGCGAAGTGGGATCACTCTAATTCATAATGTTGTGTACAATTGTGGGTAAGTTGTAGGCTATATACTACCATATACACATTGGAATCATGAAAGTTTTCTGTCAATTAGTACTCGCGTATTATTTTTTTAAGACTACAAATGTATTCAGATGATGATTTGGTGATTCTTGAAATTTTCTTTTAGATCAAACTTTAGCCGGTTAAACTATAGTGGCTTCTTCACAGCCATTTTGGAGAGGGGCGATGAAATGATTTGTGCTGCATCCATCAGGTGGGCTGTGTTATGTTCTTTACTATTATTGTTCTGTAACTTTATTGTGTGTGTGAACAATTGGTGTTTTTTTATCTTGGAACTTTTGACCTTATATTTTGATTATATGCCCAGGATCCATGGGAGCCAACTAGCAGAGATGCCATTTATTGGGACCCGCCATTTGTATAGACGCCAAGGAATGTGTCGTCGGCTATTGGATGCTATAGAATCAGTAAGGAGATTATGTATACTCCGTTGATTGGCCCCTTCTCTCGCTTATCTGACTATTATATTTTGAGGCTGTTAATTAATTTATGATGCTTCTCTTTCAGGCGCTCTCCTCTCTTGAAGTTGAGAAAATGGTTATTCCTGCCATTGAAGAACACAGGCATACATGGACTGAAGCTTTTGGCTTCAGCCCACTTAAAAAGTCACAGAAACAAGAAATGAGGTCCATCAATATGTTGGTGTTTCCTGGAACAGATTTGTTACAGAAACCATTAATGAAGCAAGGCACACCGGAAAGCAACGTTACTTCAGAGACAGGTCTACCATTAGATGAAAAAACTTTTTTTTCATATTTTTTTCATATTTTTTTCATAGAGGTGACAAGATGGGTAGGTTGGTTAATGGGAGGTGATTTGCAGACAAAAAATTTAACTTCATATGCAGAAAATTTTGGCTGTTTACGATTTTACTCTCAGCCATTAACAAAAGACAAAAAGAAGTAGCGTGAAATTGCCAAAAGATTAAGATTTGTTGTTTCTGAACTCCTAAGTAAACAAGCTGCAAGCAAATCGCCTCCCATGGGTAATGAGTGAAAACAGGTTGGTTTAGTACTGGACGAAACACGTTCAGGCTGCGTTGGTTTGAATGCAAACATTATCTTAGTCTTGGTATAAAACGATTTAAGAAGTCAAATGCATTATATGTATACTGTGGACGAGACTTTCAACCCATTTGATATGTTGTCTTTTTGCTAAAAAAAATATTAGACCCTGTTGAGAGAAAACCCAATACCCGAAATCGACCCATTTAAGTAAATGCGTCAAAAATTGTCACCTCTATAGTTCTTATTTGAGTTTTAAATGTACTTGAGCATCCAATTCCTTTACTGGTGCTGTAGGCAAGAGAGGTTCAGAGTTGAAGGAATCGGAATTGATTGATACAGCCTTGCAGAATGATGATTACAGTACTCGAAATAAACCTAATGCTGGTGCTACTTCTGAGAATGTGAGTACCAAGGGAAATGCTGGTGCTACTTCTGGTCCCATAGTAGAAGCAACTGATTTACAAAACAGAAATGACACTGCCATTAGAATTACTGATACCGTTCCTACAAAAATTTACTGTGAACCTCAACTTCAAGTCACAGCAAAAGATTCTGTTTCTGTTCATGCTCATTCTGAGTCCCTTCATGTTCAGAATGGCACTGTGCCAAATTCAGACCTTGATGTCGCAAGAAAAGAATCTGCTTGTGTGGAAGCACTTTCTATGTTCATGACTAAAGAAAATGATGTGCGTGATGCTAACAACAGGAATGTATGATTCCATTGTAGCTCATTGTACAAGATAATGAAGAAACATATACAAATTACAAAGGATATCTATATGGACATGATTTTGTGCATAATCCCAGATTTTTGCAAGTGAAATTCTTTTGCAGTTTTTTTTAGTATCTGACCATATTTAACTTTATAGACGATTCATTTGTTAAGCGATTTATAGCAAAACACCCTTTAAGGGTATGAAACTTAGTTACAAACTTGATCTTGGACTTTGACTTAAAATCAGTTTGAGTCTTTTTATACAATGTTTATCAATTCGCATGCTGACTATCTGAAAATGAGCATTGTGGCCTTGAAGGTGATTATGTTACAATGTGACAAGACTTAATTTGGTTAAGGAACATTTAGAGTTGCATGAAGTTACAACCCATGAATCATCTCTTAACGCCAACGATCGATCAAAAGAGTAAGTATTGCACCATTGTTTCAGCTGATGCTCTTTACAAATTCATCATTTATGATTCTAACAAAGTTTTTGATGAATCATGTGACAACTTGATCTGTACTATCAGCTTATGTAAACGCTATTCATTAAGAGATGATTTGTAAACTATCAAAATTACTTCATACTCCATCTACACGACTAACGTTATTCGTCTATTTCTATTTCTACTTAAAAAAAAAAAAAAGAAAAAAAAAGAAAAAAAAAGAAGCCTTCTGCCAAGGCCTCTTACACACTTTAATCATCTATCAAACCAACCCGACTGTTTTACCACCTCGTACCCAGTACACACTTTACTTGCATTTTATCACGTCGAGCACTTAGACAAACGATACATCTTTACTTTACCCCGTTAAGAACTACTCCAAAATCCACAAATCAATAGTACCATTTTTAAATTCTTTGTTCTTAAAACCATTGGAGGCATTGCTCTAGTGGTTCAGTGGTATCACTTCCTACCGCAAACATTTAGTTGACCAATTAAGGAGGAATTTTGGAATAATAAGTCCTAGGTTCAATTCTAACTTTTTGCCAAAGATCACTGGAAATGTGCTCATTGTCTAGGGTTGTCTCCTTGGGTAAGGGTGAGTCGGCACCCAAAGGAGTGCATGTGGTAAGGGTTCTCCGCCGATTTATACAAAAAACTTTTTATCACTAGTACCATAGATATAACTATTTTAATTAAAAAAAGTAAATAAAAAAGTCAACGCCAAGTCAACTATTTTGAAATATCCCCTATAAATAGAGTTGAGATCTTCTCAAGTTGAGAGGTATAACTTGACTCAAGTTGGGGCATTGTGAGCCATTGGATTTGATCCAATAGCTCATCTTTCTGAATTGACCAATCAACGGACCTGAGAGAGCTATGCTCTTTTCGTTCTTTATGTTCTCAGTTTTCGTATCCCCTTTTGGCATTAGACAGATGTACTAGTTATTTAGGAACTGTTATTCACTAATATATCTTCTCGTACTTTTCGCGAGTTTGCTCATCCGTTAAATTACTAAGTTAAGGACATGATACGAGCCAATGTGAACCATCCCTCTCCTTTTAACAAAATATCTCCATCAATATTAGCTGTTGTTGGGTCAGTTAACTGGCCCAGTTCAACCCGTTATGCAGCTCATGTTTCCCCTCAATCCCATAGGCAAGAACAGATTGAATTTTTTTGGAAAATGTGTTTGGATCTGGTTAAGTTTTATGAAGAGATTAATCATATGAGACCGAATAAATTCATATTGTTTTGTTTTGTGATGGTGTAAGTGACAGTCAGTTTCAAATGGTTCTTAACAACGAGTTGGCTGACTTAAAAAGGGTGATTTGTAACAAGAATTATAGCCCGTCGATCACACTTGTTGTAGCTCAAAAAACGTTATATGACACGTTTCTTCTTCAAAGATGATAACGAGTTTGGTAATGTACCTCCCGGGACAGTTATGGATCGAGGTGTTATTCATCCAATGGAGTTTGTTTTTTATCTTAATAGTCATTTTGGCGGGCTTGGAACAAGTAAGCCTACACATTATTCTGTTTTGTGGGACGAGAACAGGTTCTCGTCTGATAAAATGCAGCAAGAACTGATTTTCTCGATGTGTTTTACGTCCGCAAGGTGTACTAAGCCTGTTTCGTTGGTTACACCCGTTTATTATCCGGATCTTGTTGCTTATAGAGGTCTTTTGTTTCAAGACGAGGCCGTAGTCTATTTTTTATTTTATTATTATTTTTTAATGGCAATTTTAACTATCTCATAACATTTACACCACAAATCAATCTCACATGTCCTACACATGGGCGGTGCTGAGAACGTCAAAAAAAAAAATTAGGCCTGGCACGAAAAAAAAAGTGCCCCTATATTATAAAAAAGATTTTTAGTATGACTTGAACGAATTGGGTCGGGTTTAGTTAATGGCAACAAAGGTGTTAAAAATATACATAGTGAATTAGTGATATCTGAAAGAATTATTTGTAACAATACAAACTTTTGTCACTAGAAGACAAAGGATAGATGAAAAACTACGTAGTATATATGAGGCATAAAATATATTAAATACGACTCCATATATTAAATTGGTACGGAGTATTATAGTTACTGCCGTAAATAATTAATTATATTAATTAGATTGTTTTTGTCGTCTAGTAATGTCATATTATCACGCAACCCCATGTCACCACCATCCATTGTCCCACTTTCCCATATTAACTCTTCTTCTTCAACTTTTTTTCGATGAACCAGTCTACCGGAGATGATATTTGCATTGAAAAACATCATCATTTTTAGGAACCTACGAGATTGTAGAGGGCACTAGGGTTATTTTCATGAGGGCACCACACATTTTTTCTAGTAAAACCAAGGGTTTTTCATCTTTTCTTTTTCTATGAATCAAGGAATCATTATTCACAAAATCAATGTCCCGATCTTGGCTGTTGCAGGTGCCCCTTAGTGGGTTGGGCCCGGCTCGGCTGCTGATGCTGCGCCGGCCCAAAACCGCCCCTGGTCCTACACAACCATTTAGTTGGAAAGCTTCTCACACATCATGGAGTACCATGGAGCACAAACCCTTTGGTTTATTTAATAAGGTGTTTTATGATCTTGAGCCTTGTCTTAAGGATTGTATGTTTTTTGTATGAACAATCAACTAATGTACAAAAAGTTTAAATGTTGAGTACAAAGTTTTCATTAGTATTATGAGTTGGGTAACGTTTAAATTTGATGATCACTAGTGCTAGTATCATTTTTGTTCATCAATGATTAATTTTAGCATTTTTGACAGTTTTATTACATGATCCTTAAACTTTGCATGAAAACATGCATGTGTATGAGTGTGAGAGGACATAGAGAAAAGAAAAAAAACATTCCGACACAGACCTAAGTAGTAGCACAATCCAATGGTTTTATGACTTTTATCACTTTTATGTTTTGTTTTATTTTCACATAAAGATGAGCATTTATTACAGTTTACCTATCATTTTGTTTTTATGTGATGTGAAATGTGTAATTAACTGCCAGTGTAACTCTCACATTTAGCAAGAGTCACCTTCTGTTTTATAGAGCTTTGAACTTGAGTTGCGAAATAGATTTATTCTTGAGGGCGGTGATTTATGACACGACACGAAACACGGCTCAAGAATTACACGAAACACGAGTAACCTATTTGATAAATGGGTTATGTTTGGGTTGACATTTTGTAAACCGATCCAATCCAATGCCATTTCATAGACCTTTTAAGCCATTTTTTATGTTTTAGGTTTATGGTTAAATATTTATCGTGTTGCGTAAAAAAAATTCTCACACTCACTTTGTAATATTTACTGTATATTTTTTAATCATGATTCAAGGTCACAAATAAGTCGCACGGGCCAACATAAAAAACGTGTTTGAGTTAAGGTTAAATTTCTCGGCGCAATTAACTAGTATATGAATCCGTCAACCCGTTAACCATAAACTGTCAACCAATACACAACACGAATTGCGACCCATGTTTGTTATTACAAGATTTAGGTGGTATATGTAACTTTAACAATTAATTTATTTAAATATACCTTGTTACAAAAACTTTGTATTTTATGTGAATAAATATAAATATGATAAATCATTGTGGTCTGATAATGATTCAAGCACGTTTTTAAGCACTCAAAGTTTTAATTATACACCTCTTATACTCATTAAGTTTCATCAAACATCATGTATCATGATGAAGGTCCTCTTTAAAAACTTAAATAAAGGTAAACAATTAGTTTAGAACCATTTTTATTTACCTAATATTTCTATTCCAATTTGTTCATTTGGCTGGCCGCAACTAAACTTTTTCAAACATATTTCTCGAGCACCGGGATGAAGTCACTAAGACTTTTAAAATATGCATACGAAATGAAGCACTTTCTTTTATGTTTTTAAAATAAACTTTGGTGCATCATCTAAGTATCTAACTAAATTTATTTTATGGTAGCATTTAAAAGGCTAATCTTGTTTGATTATGAGTTTTGGGATGTCATTTTTTGCTGAAAGTTCATTTTACGAGAAATAGTGAGTCATGAAAGATGAAGCTAATTCGTTTGGTTCCTAACAAATAGTACTTCTATTACCTCAAAAGTTTAAGTGTGGATCATGTATGTTGGTATGGTATTCAAGTTTATATTAAACCTCACACATCTTATCTTATAAACCCAAAAAGTAATCTTATTTTCATCAAATCATTTGTATATTCACCAAGTCAGTGAACTTGTTTTTGTTTTTCAATATGGCTATTAATGCATGACACATAAGGCTCAACGGTTTTTCTTTTCAAATTGAAATGAATACTTTGATGAAGATATGGAAAATGATATGAACTTATGAAGTCATGATAAGGAAAACTCTCTAAATAAACACCACGCCATGTCTCCTATGCTTTAAATTTGACAACTATATACAAAACCCCACTACCATTTCTCACAACCACTAACATTTTGGTACATTACTATAAAATTTATTTATTTATGTATTTTTCTTAATCATCACTCGGTCGAGCATAAATATATGTTAGTTGCATAATTATTCTTAAAAGAACAGCATCAACTACGTTAAGGGACGGAACTTAGTGGGGACCGGAAGACATACTCTTACCTGGGTAGAAAAACAGTTTCTATAAAGACTTCCATCGTCATGTTGTATAGTGTATTTGTTTTTTTGTTTCAATGTCATATAAATATGTGACATGCGTGTATTTATGTGTTACTTTAGTTTTGTAACTAGTTAATAATTAAATTCACAAATTGTATTGTATCATTTTTTTAAGTAACTCCTATTGTGATCATTCTGTAAAAGAATGAAAATGGAATTGTGGTTTCTTTTTTTTCTTTCCCCTACTGATATCCACATCAATTGAGTTATTCGGGTCGGAAAATTTATTAAGAAGACTTCGAACATTGTGGTACACAATGTCTTTGATAAGTATGTCATATTTGAACAATTAAGTCGCCCTTTTCATACTACTTATGTATGAAAGAGAACTATGTATGATAGTTTAAGAAAGAATAATCACCTTCTAATAATCGCGGGATGTGTTATACATACCCTCCCTATGTTGTCACATCAGGGAGGGTTTGGTCAAACCGTACAACTCGCGATGCACACCGTACAAGCCAACGATGTATCCAATGATTGGATACCCTCCCTATAGGAGGGTGTGGATAAACTCACCCATAATCAATCGTCCTAAATTAGTAGCATTCAATATTCTCTTTGGGGGTACTATACAAACCCTCCCTACCCCTAGGTGTACTTAAGTTGTTTTTTTTTTTTTTTTTGTTTTTTTTTTGTCTTCTATTTATAATTGGGGTAAGGGTGAGTTTTTTGTGTAAGTGTCCTTTTGGTTTTTGTCTTTGAAGCACAGGGATGTTTTATTCCCTTTTTATCAAACTTTTTAAGCACAAGAGTGTTTACTGTTTAGTCCTTTTTATTCGTTTTGAGATTATAAACACCGATCAAACTTGCATTCACAAAACAAAAAATAGCAGTGATCAAACTAGCATTCACAAAATAAAAACTTGCATTCACAAAACAAAAACTAGCTTGCAGAAACGAACACGACTGAGGTATAATTTTACGCTATTACACATATTACTTTAAAAAATGTGTAACGTTTATAAAAAAAATGATAAATCGAGATTTTTAATAGGCTCAGATTATTATCGTTTTATCATTTTGGCTGCAAATTTGAATGTTGCAAAGTGGAAAAAACTCTCTTTACCGTCCATTCGGTTATGCCATGCTAATCAAAACAATTTTTTTTTTTTAATTTTTATATCATCATCGCCGTATCTCTTTTTTTTTTTTTTTTTTTTTTTTTAAAACCATTAAAAAAAACCAAGTTTAGAAAACAACTGCTTATTTTAATAATAAGCAGTTTCAACAAACCATCACAACTGCTTATTTGATAATAAGCAGTTTCAACAAACCATCACAACTGCTTATTTTAATAATAAGCAGTTTCAACAAACCATCACCATCCAAGAACACCAGAACACCATCACATAAGCAAACCATCACATCTGCTTATTTTAATAATAAGCAGATTCCACAAACCATCACAACTGCTTATTTTAATAATAAGCAGTTTCAACAAACCATCACCATCCAAGAACACCAGAACACCGTCATATGCTCTATGGTGTACATTCCCTGAAATCATGCTAATGGACTCAACATACAATACTACGTTGTTTAAATTGCCATTTTTTGAAATTGTCAGATTAACTTCATCAAACAAAACATTTTCAATGGCGTTTTGCTTTTTAGGCAGAGAAAAGGGGCCTAATTTTTAATGGGTATTGCAATGTGTGAAGGAGGTGATAGACGAAAAATATTACCCGCGTGTTATCATCACTGACAGAGATTTAGCGTTGGTTGGGGCATGCAGAGAAGAATTCCCGAACGCAAACAAATTACTCTGTCACTGGCATATTTCACAAAATGTGCTTCAATATTGCAGAAATAGATGCAATACGCTAAAGGAGTATGAGTCCATTAAAGGAACATGGGATTGGATGGTTAAAGCTCCGACACGCGGCATATTCGTGCATTATTATGAACACCTACAACAGTTATTGGTCGAACATGCAGGTACTTAATTATTAATTCATTGTTTTTATTATTTAATAAATAAGTACCCGAATGACTTTTTATTAATTCATTGTTTTTTTAGATATTTCTTCGTATCTGAATAACTGGCTGCAAGGTTATTCAGACATGTTTCTCGCGTTTATTACCGATCAATATCGCAGCTACGGCCAGTCAACAACATGCCGAGTTGAGAGTCAACACTCGTTGTTGAAATTATACTTGGGCAGCACACAGTCCAACTTAGACACGTTGTTGAGTTCGATCGATAAGATTCTCATTGCGCAAGAAACTGCGATAAATGAAACTTTTAATAGAAGCAAAAACGAGAAAATAAATAAATGTAATATACCACTATTTGCAAAATTGTGTTATAAAGTTTCCAAATATGCTTTGGAACTCATGTTCGATGAACTCCAACTGTCGATCGTCGCAGAAGATTGTAGTCATCAGTTGCGGTCAATTTATGGGCTACCATGCTTTCACGAACTGCTTTACTATCGAATTCATAGTAAGTATATTAAATTTATGACTATCAAGTTATTTTCCCCATTAATATCAGTAATTTAGATAAGTCACTTTTAATGAATGCAGAAAGGGCCATTCCACTGGATACAATTGATATTTTTTGAAGAACCCTATCTGTTCCGTGGCCTAGTATCAATACTGAAGATGGTCCTTCTTGTGAACCTGAAGATGATCCTTCTTGTGAAAATGACATACAACAATTCAAGAGTGTTTTTGGCAAAATGTCGTCGTTTGTTATGACAACCCGCTAATTTACAGGTCAATACTATTCAACAAACTCAAATTTCTTTTCCTGATATTTATTTGAGAACAATTTACATATAACTTTTTACTTGAAGCAACGTGAAATTTAGAATATCTTTCAAGTGCACTAGGACTTAGGCTATATTTAGTCCACAACATTCCAACACCTTACTCCTACTCCGGTTCAAAATTTTAAACCCTAAAAGAATTCCCTTTTCTTTATTTACTTACGGTTGTTAATTGAACAAACGCTATTCGCAATTTAAATTTAACACCCGATATACCCAAAACTCCTAACAATTATTTTTAACACATTTTTTATACTTCCTAAATTATTACCAAAGTTCCAAAAATATTTCCTTACGCCTAATGTAATTTCTTTATTTCTTACGTTTAATTGCATATAACTTACGTTAATCACCAAACCGATAACCAATACCTATTTTTAATACCCAATACATACAAAATATACACTTTTGTACCAAATCAACTCTTCTACTCCAAAAATTCTCCATGTGCCGCCCCCCTCTCTTGTTTTATAATTATTACTAGACCAATAACACTTACCATTAATTGCAAAACATCAACCCTCAAAACAAGGAGTTGTAGTCCAAGAACAAATTGGTGGCTTGACCACCAATTTGTGCCCCCCTCCTAGCCCCATTCGGCCCAACCATAGTAACCTAGCCAATGATACATTTTGACTCACTATTCGAACTTTTGACTCACTATCCTACTTATAATTGGGGCAAGGGTGAGTTTTTTGTGTAAGTGTCCTTTTGGTTTTTGTCTTTGAAGCACAGGGATGTTTTATTCCCTTTTTATCAAACTTTTTAAGCACAGGAGTGTTTACTGTTTAGTCCTTTTTATTCCTTTTGAGATTATAAACACCGATCAAACTTGCATTCACAAAACAAAAAATAGCAGCGATCAAACTAGCATTCACAAAACAAAAAATTGCATTCACAAAACAAAAACTAGCTTGCAGAAACGAACACGACTGAGGTATAATTTTACGCTATTACACATATTACTTTAAAAAATGTGTAAGGTTTATAAAAAAAATGATAAATCGAGATTTTTAATAGGCTCAAATTATTATCGTTTTATCATTTTGGCTGCAAATTTGAAGGTTGCAAAGTGGAAAAAACTCTTTTTACCGTCCATTCGGTTATGCCATGCTAATCAAAACAATTTTTTTTTATATCATCATCGCCGTATCTCTTTTTTTTTTTTTTTTTTTTTTTAAACCATTTTAAAAAAAAACCAAGTTTAGAAAACAACTGCTTATTTTAATAATAAGCAGTTTCAACAAACCATCACAACTGCTTATTTGATAATAAGCAGTTTCAACAAACCATCACAACTGCTTATTTTAATAATAAGCAGTTTCAACAAACCATCACCATCCAAGAACACCAGAACACCATCACATAAGCAAACCATCACATCTGCTTATTTTAATAATAAGCAGATTCAACAAACCATCACAACTGCTTATTTTAATAATAAGCAGTTTCAACAAACCATCACCATCCAAGAACACCAGAACACCGTCATATGCTCTATGGTGTACATTCCCTGAAATCATGCTAATGGACTCAACATACAATACTACGTTGTTTAAATTGCCATTTTTTGAAATTGTCAGATTAACTTCATCAAACAAAACATTTTCAATGGCGTTTTGCTTTTTAGGCAGAGAAAAGGGGCCTAATTTTTAATGGGTATTGCAATGTGTGAAGGAGGTGATAGACGAAAAATATTACCCGCGTGTTATCATCACTGACAGAGATTTAGCGTTGGTTGGGGCATGCAGAGAAGAATTCCCGAACGCAAACAAATTACTCTGTCACTGGCATATTTCACAAAATGTGCTTCAATATTGCAGAAATAGATGCAATACGCTAAAGGAGTATGAGTCCATTAAAGGAACATGGGATTGGATGGTTAAAGCTCCGACACGCGGCATATTCGTGCATTATTATGAACACCTACAACAGTTATTGGTCGAACATGCAGGTACTTAATTATTAATTCATTGTTTTTATTATTTAATAAATAAGTACCCGAATGACTTTTTATTAATTCATTGTTTTTTTAGATATTTCTTCGTATCTGAATAACTGGCTGCAAGGTTATTCAGACATGTTTCTCGCGTTTATTACCGATCAATATCGCAGCTACGGCCAGTCAACAACATGCAGAGTTGAGAGTCAACACTCGTTGTTGAAATTATACTTGGGCAGCACACAGTCCAACTTAGACACGTTGTTGAGTTCGATCGATAAGATTCTCATTGCGCAAGAAACTGCGATAAAGGAAACTTTTAATAGAAGCAAAAACGAGAAAATAAATAAATGTAATATACCACTATTTGCAGAATTGTGTTATAAAGTTTCCAAATATGATTTGGAACTCATATTCGATGAACTCCAACTGTCGATCGTCGCAGAAGATTGTAGTCATCAGTTGCGGTCAATTTATGGGCTACCATGCTTTCACGAACTGCTTTACTATCGAATTCATAGTAAGTATATTAAATTTATGACTATCAAGTTATTTTCCCCATTAATATCAGTAATTTAGATAAGTCACTTTTAATGAATGCAGAAAGGGCCATTCCACTGGATACAATTGATATTTTTTGAAGAACCCTATCTGTTCCGTGGCCTAGTATCAATACTGAAGATGGTCCTTCTTGTGAACCTAAAGATGATCCTTCTTGTGAAAATGACATACAACAATTCAAGAGTGTTTTTGGCAAAATGTCGTCGTTTGTTATGACAACCCGCTAATTTACAGGTCAATACTATTAAACAAACTCAAATTTCTTTTCCTGATATTTATTTGAGAACAATTTACATATAACTTTTTACTTGAAGCAACGTGAAATTTAGAATATCTTTCAAGTGCACTAGGACTTAGGCTATATTTAGTCCACAACATTCCAACACCTTACTCCTACTCCGGTTCAAAATTTTAAACCCTAAAAGAATTCCCTTTTCTTTATTTACTTACGGTTGTTAATTGAACAAACGCTATTCGCAATTTAAATTTAACACCCGATATACCCAAAACTCCTAACAATTATTTTTAACACATTTTTTATACTTCCTAAATTATTACCAAAGTTCCAAAAATATTTCCTTACGCCTAATGTAATTTCTTTATTTCTTACGTTTAATTGCATATAACTTACGTTAATCACCAAACCGATAACCAATACCTATTTTTAATACCCAATACATACAAAATATACACTTTTGTACCAAATCAACTCTTCTACTCCAAAAATTATCCATGTGCCCCCCCCTCTCTTGTTTTATAATTATTACTAGACCAATAACACTTACCATTAATTGCAAAACATCAACCCTCAAAACAAGGAGTTGTAGTCCAAGAACAAATTGGTGGCTTGACCACCAATTTGTGCCCCACTCCTAGCCCCATTCGGCCCAACCATAGTAACCTAGCCAATGATACATTTTGACTCACTATTAGAACTTTGAAAACCCTTTAGTTTATATATAGACATGTAAGTATCTAGTAAACTAGTTAGAAGAAAAAAAAATACATCACCTCTCATCCTACTCCTACCATTCGACACACTTAAGGGCAAGAAGGAAGAAGAGAGCTTGTTGGTTAAGATCAAGTATCATTAGGATATACTAGTAAGGGTTTTGGAAACACTAATCTTGCATTAATCAAGTATATTGCCTTCTCATCACATTAATCTCCCTAAGTAAGTAAATTTTATATTGATAAACCTCATACTCTTTATATCTTGATACTAGTCTCAAGTGCATATGCTTGTTATCACTTTGTACATGTTAATAAAACCTTATAACCACAATAATCTTTTAACTAATGGCTATGTTTTAAACAAATTTTTATCATGAATAAACTAGTTGGTTATAAATCTTAACAAGATGTAAAAATTAAAAACTTGTCATATGAACTAGTAAGTTAGCTAAACTAGTTGTGGTGAAAACTTTATTTACAATGAAGTGAACTTTTCATATTGCTAGGTTTATTGTTAAATCACTATTGACATGTTGAGAAATTGGTGGAAGAGCTAGGATTAGTTTTGGAGTTGTTGTTAAGTGGTTTTGATAACTAGAAGGCTAGGAAAAATGTTTTGACACTTTTAGAAAGGAAGCTGTCCCATTCGACCTTCCACAGAAAACTCAGTAGCTTGATGACAAGTTTAGACTAGAAATATAGAAAATAGACTTTATAACGAAAACGTAGCCGCTTGAATGAGTTAAAACGGGCTTATAACGAAGAAGATACGTTAGTTTTAAGTTATGCGACGAAAATGAATTTTCTGAAAAATATAGATGCTGTTGGGAATTTTTAAGTGGTAAAAACTGATGTTAAAAGTTAACTTGACTAGCCGAGACACTAAAAACATGTTAGTATACTTAAACACAAACCTGAAGATATATAAAACTTAAGAATCGGAGCTAAGACGAGAAAGTTATGGCCTAAAGAAGTTACGACGACATATTACTTTTGACAGCTTTTATTTTTGGCTATTAGAAAGCTGATGGAAGTATTTAAGGAGAATTTTGGACACTTTAGAGTGTATTTTGGCTAAAATGACGTAAACAAAAATGGTAGAACATTATGTATACTTGTTACGCGCGTTAGAGGTCTTCAGAAATATTCATTAACAAGACGATTATAGTTTAATCACGAGATTAACTAGTACGATTTCTAAAAAGGGATACTTTGCTAAATAAAAGAACACATTGACGCAACTACATTTTTGACGATAAATATTACAACAAACAGTACAAGTGATAAAATAGCATATGAACTTGCGTGCAAGACCTTGTTTTTGAGCCTAAGACATATGAATTATTTAGGTTGCGATTAGAGTTATTGGACCTTATTCACCGTTTACCAAATTACCAATCGAGATTTACTTTATTGAGGTGAGTTTTATAGCCCCGATTTTTACATTATTTATACATGATTTCTAAACCCTCGGAGTGGGAATACATTGCTTTTTTTTCGGACACAAGTATTAAAACCGTTACTTTGCCTAAGTTACCGCATTGCCATTAAAGTCCCCTCGAATCATGAACCGTTAATTACTTGTAAGCGCGGATGTTATGAATAGATCTATTTGGGTTGACACCCCCGTCCGAGTTGGTCGCGCCTACCTGTCAAACGGACGCATATCATTCGGATTATTTTCGAGTGTCTGGCAAACACGTATTTGGTGCATTGATTATTATTATGCTTGATTGCATACCATTACGTTGAGATTCAGGGTCATGAGCTTAGGGCACTGTATATTATATTTTTGGCTATGACGTTATATTTATTGTGATTGTCATGCTATTGAAATCTTGTGGTCCACACTTTACTTGTTTACTTAAACCTATGAACTCACCAACAATTATGTTGACCTTTTTAGCATGTATTCTCAGGTAACTAGACGATAATAATCACTTGCGTATGGAGCATGCTAGAGTCATATTTTGGAACGCACATCAAGATGAAGATTTCTTTGCAACACTTAGCGTTTGGTTATGTATTAAAAAGTTACGTTTGATGGTGAACTCTGATATTAATGTTTTGTAAAACGATTATGTTAAATCAAACGCTTGTTTTAAAATGACTCACTTAGAGGTCATTCTTTATTTTCTTGTACTTTGTTATCCATGTACGTCACGCCCCCGGAATTCCATTCCGCTGCAATCCAGATTTTAAGGGTGTGACAGATTGGTACCAGAGCTAAGGTTATAGAGAACTAGGATGCATCATTGACCCTAGACTATAACCACTAGGTCACGACACTTCACAACATCATGATGTGTGTACGATTACTATACATGATTTTATATACTTACTTTATACGAGTTACTTATACTTATACTTATATATATTTATATTAACCTGGTTACAACAACATGTCTTTACCCAACCACCCTATCATCATTTCATCGGACTCGGATATCGAGGACGCTTTTTCATCCACTAATGCACATACATCACTACTCTTACCTTCCTATACCTCGACATTCCCATATCACTCACCATCGTTAGATGATAACTTCCACCTATTTGAGGTATTAGCATCACCTGAGACAGACCTAGAAGAGACTACCAGATGTGACACTGAGACTTTTGAGATTCAGGAGACTGCCCCTACCTTCCCACTATCACCATTGTCATTCCCCTTTTCCATTCCCACATATCGGGAATTAGATGACACTCTGTGGATAGTACCAAGATCACCGACTCAACAGGAACATCAGCAGATTCCTCAAGAATGGTTTGGGATCTATACTATCTCAGATATGATCGATGCACAACTCCAGGCCCCACATCAGAACTCATCACAACCCTATGATGCCACAACCCAGGATCCAATCAGAGGAGCACCAGGAAGCCTCTAGATCAGACTTATATCTATACTAGCTTTTACTATTATCCTAGCCACGGGATGTGTGGCGTAGTTCAAAGAAACTTGTAGTATTTTGGTTGTTGTACAATGAATTTACCAAGTGTTGACTCTACTAAATGGATATGGTTGTGCTATGCCCGATATCGGTCTATGTAGGGCGAAATTTTCATTTTATATATTCATGTGTGTTATGATTATATTTATGATATTTTTGTGGTTGCATCTTGTTGTGATTTCACTTCATTTATACATGTCATGGTTGCGTATATGTGAGTGTGATGATCCTTACTACTTATAAATTCTCCTGGTCTCTTATGATTTTGAAGAGTTATGTCGAAGTAAGCCACTCCAGCCATAACACAAGCCACTGTTGAGCAAATCATTACCAAGAGCATAGCCACAACCCTCACCAAAAATCTTACTCACGAGGAATTTATGGATTGTAATCCCTACACCTTTAGTGGAACGGAAGGCGCGAGGGGATTTTGCAAATGGTTCGAAGAAGTAGAAACAATATTTCGAGGTGGTAACTGCCACCAGGAAGACAAAGTTAAGTTCGCCACTTGCACTTTTCGGGATCGTGCCTAGGTATGGTGGACTAAACATGTTCAGATAGTAGGGGTCGACGCTGCTTACTCAATCTCTTGGGAGAAAGTAAGAAGGATGATGATTTTAGAATATTGTTCAAGGAGCGAATTACAAGCAATGGAACAGGAAATCCTGGACTTTACCATGGTAGGAGATGATGTTGCCAAATACACTGATCATTTTTACGAATTAGCACGGCTATGCCCTGCAATGGATGAACCGGAATGCAAGAAACTTGAGAGGTATATCGGTGGACTCTCCCCTGAAATTCGCATGTTGGTCACCTCATTAGAACCCGATACCATGCCTAAAGCTATCTGTATGGTGCTCCAGGCAGTGGAACATATAGCTCACACCAAGGCCGTAGGAAACAATAATGGCAACAAACGAAAATGGAACAACAACAACCAAGGTAAAAGTGTTGCACAACAACCACCTAAGAGACAAGAAGTGGTGAAAGCCTATGCTGCTGGGCCAAGTGATAAGAAAAGGTATGCTGGAACCCTACCTGAGTGCAACAAATGTAAGTATCACCACACTGGACCTTGCCCCACTATATGTTGGAATTGCAAAAGGGCCGGTCATCAAGCTAAAGATTGTAGGGTCCCTACCCCAGTAACTTGCTTTGAATGTGGTGGAAAGAGGACATCTCAGGAGTGATTGACCAAAGCTGGGGAATCAAAATGAAGGAAGAACTAGTGGAGGCATACGCATTAATAGGAGGAGAAGTTTGCCAGGATCCTGTCGATGTTACAGGCAAGGATAATGTTTAAAGAAAAGTTTCTGCTTGTATAATAAAACCGAAGTCTAAACCCTTTAGGGTTGTATTTTCCTGTTGTACTTCACCTTAGGAAGTTAGCGTAACCTAGTTGTAACAAGTACCTTTTTATCTAATGTAATCTCTATCTTTTATTAGATCCACGATACTCACAACCTTCGTCTATTACATTTTCTATTCCATTTACCTTATTCCTAGCCATTTCGCAAGAACATACCGCTATCCTATTAGGGATTAGGCAAATTTCATCCTTGACTATAGACTATTACCATTCCGTAGGATTCTCCCACACCTTCCATAACCCATTCAACAAATTTTATTACAAGCTATTTTAATACCACTTTATAGAACTATTTCACATAATTTTACTATATAGGTGATGTTGAATATATAATAACATATTAAACATATAAATGCAGTGGATAACATCACCAACAACGGATCCATATAGCCATATGATCAATCAACAATAAATATAACAATATATATACCTTTGTAGCGTGATCCGGGAGTCACTAGCAATCACCAATATCACCAATATGAGATGGAGAAACCCAAGAGATCAATGATGTTGATCTCCTCTAAGGATGAAGCACACTACACTTCCTTGATCACCAATTAGATGCTAGTCTTTTGCTTGTAACTTTGAACTAGCAACACATACGATATGTTATGCAAAAGTGGGATGAAAAATCAAGAACCCTAGGAGAGGGGAGATGAATGTGCCATATAGTATATGAGAAGGGGGAGATATTCTCTCTTGATTTGGTGGAAAGTCATAATGTGATTGATATAATTAATCCTTGATTGATTCTATCAATTACATACTTACATTTAGCACCTAATCAAAGTTCAACATGTCTCTACAAACCCTCCATATGGCCGGCCACCATAAGGGCCCACAATGGGCTTGCCCATTGTTGGTCCAATCCAAAAACGATAAGTCTAACTTAGTATTTAACGACCCGTTATAGATCCCGAGTTACATAGCCGTTTATATATTGTAAATACGATAATTACAATCTATAAAATGATGTCTCTGTGTATAAGTGTGTGACCCCATAGGTGTTACACCCATATCCCGCCAAGGTGTTATATATGTATATAATATGTTATAAGTTATGTGTTATGAGCTAAGTATGAATAAATGAGTGGTCAATGTAAAAAGAATAAGACTAGAAGGACTAAGATTGCCAAATGAGTAAAGTTAAATTATTAAATATCTAATTAGAAGAAATTGGGAGAGAGTTCCAGAAAATAGAAGAGTGTGTAAGCAGTGTGTCGATCCAAGAAGAGAAAAGAGGAGGGAAACCCCATTTTATCCAATCAAGCTATTTTAATCATTTTCAAGTGTTATCAAGTCATTAGGAAGCCTTAATTGATAATTCCTACCTCAAGTAAGTACTTTCCCTAATTTATGAAATTAGGGTTCATGTTATGATATTTGATCATAATGATTAAAGGTTGATAATTCATGTTTGGCTAGTTAATTAGTTCCTAATTAAAGTTGATTATGATATAGGAAGCAAGTAAGAAAGTTGGAAGCCTTTGCTAGTGAAGTTGTAATTGAGAAGCAAGGTAAGTATATGGTTTAACATGTTTTTATAGTTTTATCATATTTATTATATGATAATTATGTATGGTTGATAGCTTTATCATGTATTATTACATGGTAATGGTAAAGGATAGGATATAGGGTGCGTTAGCTAGTTTTGGATCCACTACTAGATATAGCTTAGTTAGTCGTTGGGCTAACTATGATATAAGGTTCGACCTTATGGGTTGATCATGTATAGGCCGACTATGTTGGTGTGAGGTATGTGCCCCTATATCGCTAGTTTAACTTATGGTTAGACTAGTTATGGTTATGGTATGATTTTATCATGCATTGTGTGGAAAACTAGAAGGGGGGAGGGGTTGAATAGTTTTACGTCTTTTTAATTTTATTATGAAAACTTTGTTTCCTTTTAAAACCTTAGATTTGAGTTTATATGAAAAATGATACTTGACCAACATTATTAATTATATGTGTATCCTTTTAGATTTGTTATAAAAGTTTTCTTTTTATGAATGGAGTTTTAAATTGATCTTCATGTGAAATCAACTTCTAATTAATACCAACAGTTATATATGCCTACATGTATGAAAGTAATGACGATATAAAGAAATAAGTAAGAGATGGAAAGATCAAACTGAGACACGAGGGATTTATAGTGGTTCGGCTACAAGGACACCTTCCTTGCCCTACTCCACTCCCCGAGCACACCTTGCTCGAGAGTTTTCTTCACTACTTCAACAAGCTCCCTTATGGCGGAGAAAACCTTACACAACTTTGGCTTACACCGGTTTAACAACACAAAGCTAAATGTTGAGTTCTAATAGTAGCTAGAACCAATCTCACGACTTCAATCACAACTAGTTCACGACTTATTCACGACTTCTTCACGACGGCTTCACGACTTCAACAGAACGGCTTCACGACTTCTACACGACGACTTCACAACTTCTAAGCTACGGCTTCACGACTTCTACACAACTACTTCACAACTTCTAAGCTATGGCTTCACGACTTCTACATGACGACTTCACAACTTCTAAGCTACGCCTTCACGACTTCTACATGACGACTTCACAACTTCTAAGCTACGGCTTCACGACTTCTACATGACGACTTCACAACTTCTAAGCTACGGCTTCATGACTTCTACACCATGACTTCACAACTTCTAAGCTATGGCTTCACGACTTCTACATGACGACTTCACAACTTCTAAGCAACGGCTTCACGACATCTACACCACGGCTTCACAACTTCTACACCACGGCTTTACAACTTCTACATGACTTCTTTACACCACAACTACTTATACACCTTCTTCACTACTCACACACTATACATATCTAGTCACTTATGTTTACACCATATACACACACTTTACACAAATGAATGAATGAATTACAATTATGATACACCAACAACTTGGATGGAAGAGATACACCAAGTTGTAATACTTCTTGTCTTGAAGGATAGAAGTATTCTTCTCTTGCACTTGAGAGGTTGAAGCTTTGGATCACTTGAAACAAAAGATTATAATTATATGATCAAAGGGTTTTTGAAAATATGAAATGAGATCTAAACCAGAAAGTTTTTAGTGCAAAAGGTGAGTAAAAATCCAGGGGAAGGCTGGTATTTATAGGCAGAAAAACTGGACAGCTGGAAGCTAGTGGAGCGTGGCCGGCCCCCTTAAATAGGGGGGCGGTCCCCTTAATTTTAAGGGGGCCGCCTAGCAAAATTAAGGGGGCCGCCCAAGCCAACCGTTGCCCAGTTTTGTTTTTTTGTGGGGAAGGTTTTTCTGGAAAATTTTTACTGATTTTGGATAAAAATTTGAATTCATAAATTTATAATGAATTAAACCTTTTTATTTATTACCAAAAATGTTTTTCTAAAAGATATAAAATGTTTTTGACATTTTATAAAAAATCTAGTTATTAAGAAAATGTTCCTTTGATCATATAATGCATTAAGCGTTAGTTCATTCATACCTTAAGTGATTTTAGTTGTAGAAGTGAATATTTACAACTAAGTACTTGTTTATTTTATAAGTTTATGTTTTAATGAGTTTACATTTTGTGATCATCAAAACATAGAGATATGAATAAATATTGATAATGTTTTTAGGCATTATTTATGTCAACAATCTCCCCCTTTTTGATAATTACAAAACTAAAACTCATTAAATCCAAAAAGTTATTTTTGGACAAGTATTTAGTGAGTTTATATTCACTTCTCCCCCTTTTTGTAGCATCAAAAAGGTTGAGCCGACAAGTTTTAGAGACAAAATTTGTCGGAACGAGAACTCCCCCTTGATGTGTGCTCCCCCTCGTTTGAGGGCACCAAGGAATCGATATATGGAATACTTGCAAGAAAAATATTAGAAGCACAAGCATATATATAGCAAAAATAAGCATGCATATAAAGACATTCATTAAAAATGTTGTGTATCAATACACAACCATCAAAGATTATATTCAATCCTACATTAGCTAGTAAGTAATGCAATCTACATAATCATTCTAGGAGTACATGATCTTCCATGGGGCTTGCACACAAAATGGTTTGAAAAATCATTTTTGATTAAGCATTGCATATGCTTAATTTGGTGAGAATGAAGGTGGTGGTGGTGTAGTGGGTGAAAATGGTGGAGGTTGTGGTGGAGGTTGGTTGTTAAGCATGTGTTCAAGGGATGAAAACATGTAGTGTATCTCATCTCTAAGACCAAAGATGATGGTTCGGTTGTGGATGCAACAAAGGCAATTGTCTCCATGGGCTTCAAGTAAAGCCCAAGGGATGGGAAAGCATGGTGGTGGTATTGGTGATGATGAGAAATGAGCATCAAGAGGTGTTATTGGTGATATGGAAATGACAAGTTGGTGAATGGAGGTTCTTGAGTAGGAGGTGGAGTTGATGCTCTTGATGGTGGTGATGATAGGGGTGAGTTGATGTAGTCATTGATGGATGAAGTGGAAGGTATAGATGGATATGATGTGCCATGAGTGGAGGGTGTTTTTGATGGTGCATTTGGTGCACTTGGGGATGAACATTGAGGTGGTGGTGATGGAGTTTTGGTGTCTTCTTGGGTTAAGTCAATGAAGAGTTGTTTTGGTGGTATGATGAGAATTTTGTGTTTCTTGGATGTCTTAGAGATGGATGATTTTGGTGATAGCATGGTGAATGAAAATGGGTGTTTGATGGAGGTGATGGTTGATTTAGGTAAGGTTTGGAGGTTTTGTGGTAAAATTCCAATACCAGTTCGTCCTTTAAGAGAAATGATAGCTGGGGCTAGATAAAAAGGGTCACAAGATGCAAAAGAAAACAGTAAATTATACGGCCCAGATGGCCGGTCCCCTTAATTGTAGGCCGGCCCCCTTAAAATTAAGGGGACCGCCTAGGGAATTAAGGGGGCCGCCCATCTGGTGTTTTCCCAGGCGACCAAATTTGAAAAATTTCCAGAAAAGGGTCATTTTTAGGGTGTTTTTGCAGCAAGCTCCATTTGAATCATGTACATCAAGAATGATTAAATAGTGGCATAAACATGTTAAATACGCATGCATACTTTTAAAACATATTATGGAATAAGCATGTTATTAATCATCAAGCATGTATATATATCATGATATCAAGTATACAAGCAATAAGCATAACAATCATATATTAAAGACAAGAAATAAAGCATTCATTAGTTGAAAATAATTATGTTAAAAACATAATTATTGATACAACACATATTTTGCTTATAGCATACAATAAGTAGAAAATTTTAAATTGGCTAAGAGATCCATTTGACTTGCTTGAGACATGAAAAACTTGAATTATTTTGGATGGATGATGGTAAAGAGGGGTTAAAAATGTTGGATTAATGGGGTTGTAAGTATGGGTGTATGGATGTTGGAGAGAGTGTTGATGGAGGAATTGGAGGTGGAGAGCTTGGACTTGACCATGTTGAATGAGGGTTTTGATGTTGTTCAAGTGGTGGTGTTGGATTAGATCTAGTGAGAAGATACTCAATCCAAGTGAGACGCTCATTTAAGGCGATGGTTTGATTTTGGAGAAAGATGCAACAAGGACAATTGTTGACATTTTTCTCAATTTGACTCAAGTGATGTGGTGATGATGGTAATGATGGTGAGATGGATGGTGATGGGTCTAAGTTGCTTTGAGCAAGGTGCAAAGCAAGGAGAGCATTAAGCTCATGGGCTTCCTTGAGTTCTTCAATGAACTTCAAGTGTTGAGTGGAAGGTGATGATAATGGAAAGTGGTTGTTATTTGGTGGAAGTGGTGGTGACACTCTTGGTGGTGGAGACATTTGTGAACTTGGGTAATTATGAGTGAATGAAGGTGGACATATGGATGATTGGTTATGTGTGTGAAAGGGTTCATTAGGATGAGGTTTAGGTGTTGGTTGAGTTTGAACAACATCATTTGTTGGGTTATGGCAAATGTCAAGCTTCCTCCTCCAAATGGGCCTCACTGAGATATTAGCAACTCTTGAAGGCTTGGATCTTGGGTGGTTAGATGATGACATGTTTGGATGGATGATATGGATGAGCATTTATGATGGAGTTGGGTATTTATGGTGTAGTGATGATGTGATTGTGGAAGGTAAATTTTGGTGGGTGGTTTGTGACAAAATGTGTTTGTGAATGTTGGGAAGTATAGGATAAAATGGGCTAAAAAATAGAAAAAGGGAGCAGCACCTTCGACCATCAGATGGTCGGTCCCCTTAATTAAGGGGCCGGTCCCCTTAAATATTAAGGGGGCCGCCTAATGAATTAAGGGGGCCGCCCATCTGCTGATTTCCAGGTTACTGGAAATGGGTTTTTGGCAGAAAATTGTTGAAAGGGTTGTGTTTTTGGGTTTAGTTTCAAGCAAGTCCAACTTCTTTTGAGGCAATTTAGGATTTAATAACTTATGTATGCTAAGCATATTCATTAGACATTATTATCTAGCATGCAAACAACTCATTTAGCATGTAACATATATATGTTAGACAAGAAAACACTACATAGCACCAAGTAATTCATAGTATCATATTTAGGAAGATTAATAAGCTAGTTAAATAATCCTAATGAATATCTATGTGCATGGGAATGTAGAGTTGTGATAGCATGGACTTCTAGACTTGTACCAAGTGAGGTCTTAGTGAATAAATTATGGTTATTTTCAAATTTAGTTCACTTATAAATGTCACATACATAAATATAGATGACAGATATGAGATCACCATGCATGATTTAAAGAAATGTTTTTGGCATTATTCAACAATGTTTGAAAGTGGGTTTTTATGTGGATGTGAAAAATATTTTAATGAAATAGTTTTGGTTTTATTTCAAAATGTTTTTATGAGGAAAGAAAACATATTTTTCGAATCTTTGGTTTTGATAAACACGTAATTATGGACACAAGTTTGGAAGAAAGGTAGGATGGTGAAACATGTAAAATAGAAATGTGTCATAATCTTTTGAAAAATCATTTTTTCAAAATGTGAAGTTTTTGCAAATTTAAAAATAAGTCCCATTAATTATAGGTTTAAAAATAGTGGTTTATAAAAGATCTCATGCTTAAGGGTATTGGTTAAGTCTATTGTCACATGCTACCTCTTTCTACATATCCTATGGCATTTAAGCATGTATTATGACTAAATACAAAAATACATCATGTCAGAGTAGTTAGAGAAAAACAAAAGCTATTATAATGACAATGCATTCAAGAACTAAACAAATAATTATGAAGGCATGCAGTCAAATCACATAGGAGCAAGTAAACATCTAGAAATTTTATATATGCAAGATGACATAAATCTAGGAATGAAAAGCTCTAGTGAAAAGCAAAGTTCATAACAGTAAACTATCGTTAGGTATATTTAGGAAGAATAATGTATTCAAGTTGGAGAATGAGTATGAGACTATTACTAGTGGTGCTCAATTCAGGCTAAACACGACCGTTTTTACGGGTTACACACACCCAACTTCTCACATAGAAGCAATTCAACCGTTAGGTCAAATTGAGTTTCTAGTCAATAGATTCTCCAGTAGTCATTCTCTTTTTAGAAGAAATTAAGTTCCTAAATTTACCTATCGAAGAGTACCAAATATGAAGATTGCTTGGTTTACTAATACTTAGGGGGGCTAACTAAAGGGTTTCTAGTTCATTAAGCCACATAACGAATATAACTAAAGTGTAGAGGCAAAGCAACCTATCAGACTAAGCGTATCCTAAGGCATTAATAAGATTATATGCATGAAGTAATTACTTATGAAATTTAAAAAGAAAACTTACCTCACGTCCTAGCTTTTCTTTGTAATGTCTCAGATAATAATCGACATGTGAATGATAGGTGAGTCTTATTTGGAGTTTTATCTAATTTGCATTCGTCACATACCGGATGGTGATCTTCTCCTTCGTCTGTGTCACTCCATGATTTTGGATTGAGTTCACTTTGGAGTTGATTCATGTAGTCTTCGTCGTTAATACCTTCATTAACAACATTTGAACTAGTAGCACATGTATCTATTTTATCTAAATGTTTATCTATTAAATTTTCTAAGATAACTAATTCATGTACAAGATCAAAATCTTCATCTTTGGCTTGGCATTTTTCTTGATGAAAGTTTAAGAGATTTTTCAAAATATCATTTGCCGTTTTACAGAAGAATATTCTTTCATATTCAATTTTCGGCAAGGTTTTATAAATAATTATTTTAGCTTTATTATTCATGTCATTCTTTGTTTTCAAATGCTCAATTTGACTTTCAAAATCCGTTTTTGTTTGACTTTCAAAATCTGTTTTTGTTTGACTATCAAAATCACCAATCGAAATGACATGCCAAAGATCTAGATCAATTGATTTCACATAAGTTTCAAATTTATTTTTCCATTCAAGAAAAGTATAGTTTTCAAATAGTGGTGGTTTTAGCAAAGATTCCCCTTCTAGATATTTTTCGAATTCCATAGATCGATTCAAGTTTTAAAATACAGTATATTTTAAAGATCTTGATTGACGTGGCTCTTGATACCAATTGTGGAAAACTAGAAGCGGGTGTTGAATAGTTTTACGTCTTTCTAATTTTATTATGAAAACTTTGTTTACTTTTAAAACCTTAGATTTGAGTTTATATGAAAAATGATACTTGACCAACATTATTAATTATATGTGTATCCTTTTAGATTTGTTATAAAAGTTTTCTTTTTATGAATGGAGTTTTAAATTGATCTTTATGTGAAATCAACTTCTAATTAATACCAACAGTTATATATGCCTACATGTATGAAAGTAATGACGATATAAAGAAATAAGCAAGAGATGGAAAGATCAAACCGAGACACGAGGGATTTATAGTGGTTCGGCTACAAGGACACCTTCCTTGCCCTACTCCACTCCCCGAGCACACCTTGATCGAGAGTTTTCTTCACTACTTCAACAAGCTCCCTTATGGCGGAGAAAACCTTACACAACTTTGGCTTACACCGGTTTAACGACACAAAGCTAAATGTCGAGTTCTAATAGTAGCTAGAACCAATCTCACGACTTCAATCACAACTAGTTCACGACTTATTCACGAATTCTTCACGACGGCTTCACGACTTCAACACAACGGCTTCACGACTTCTACACGACGACTTCACAACTTCTAAGCTACAGCTTCACGACTTCTACACAACTACTTCACAACTTCTAAGCTATGGCTTCACGACTTCTACATGACGACTTCACAACTTCTAAGCTACGGCTTCACGACTTCTACATGACGACTTCACAACTTCTAAGCTACGGCTTCACGACTTCAACATGACGACTTCACAACTTCTAAGCTACGGCTTCATGACTTCTACACCACGACTTCATAACTTCTAAGCTATGGCTTCACGACTTCTACATGACGACTTCACAACTTCTAAGCAACGGCTTCACGACATCTATACCACGGCTTCACAACTTCTACACCACGGCTTTACAACTTCTACATGACTTCTTTACACCACAACTACTTATACACCTTCTTCACTACTCACACACTATACATATCTAGTCACTTATGTTTACACCTTATACACACACTTTACACAAATGAATGAATGATTTACAATTATGATACACCAACAACTTGGATGGAAGAGATACACCAAGTTGTAATACTTCTTGTCTTGAAGGATAGAAGTATTCTTCTCTTGCACTTGAGAGGTTGAAGCTTTGGATCACTTGAAACAAAAGCTTATAATTATATGATCAAAGGGTTTTTGAAAATATGAAATGAGATCTAAACCAGAAAGTTTTTAGTGCAAAAGGTGAGTAAAAATCCAGGGAAAGGCTGGTATTTATAGGCAGAAAAACTGGACAGCTGGAAGCTAGTGGAGCGTGGCCGGCCCCCTTAAATAGGGGGAGGTCCCCTTAATTTTAAGGGGGCCGCCTAGCAAAATTAAGGGGGCCGCCCAAGCCAACCGTTGCCCAGTTTTGTCTTTTTGTGGGGAAGGTTTTTCTGAAACATTTTTACTGATTTTGGTTAAAAATTTGAATTCATAAATTTATAATGAATTAAACCTTTTTATTTATTACCAAAAATGTTTTTTCTAAAAGATATAAAATGTTTTTGACATTTTATAAAAAATCTAGTTATTAAGAAAATGTTCCTTTGATCATATAATGCATTAAGCATTAGTTCATTCATACCTTAAGTGATTTTAGTTGTAGAAGTGAATATTTACAACTAAGTACTTGTTTATTTTATAAGTTTATGTTTTAATGAGTTTACATTTTGTGATCATCAAAACATAGAGATATGAATAAATATTGATATTGTTTTTAGGCATTATTTATGTCAACACATTGTATAGTTGTTAAACCATGTACTTACTAAGTGTCTCGCTTACATGTTTAGTTGTAATGTTTTCTTGATAGGTACCAAAGAATCGAGCAAAGGTAAGGATAAGATTTAAGTGAATATGTAGTTGAAGTTCATGCTAGAAGAAGTTGTAGTAGAAGACCGTATTCTTTTGGACCAAGCGTGTGGAAGTTGGAAGCCCTGAAGTGTCTTTTCGTGTTTTGGGTATACTTCATTTATATGGTCATTTTGCTATTTATCGGTCGTGTTGTTGTTCATGGTTCGTAGTCATGTTGGAACATAAGTCAAGTTATGTAAATGTCAAGTAGCCCTTATGGTATGTGGTTATGGTGGTGTTTAGGAGGGTGTTTGGCAAATAACCAAATCCACCCATTTTGGGAAGTTACGGGTCATGACATTGTACTAACACTCTTTCCATATATTAGAAATGTTAAGTTATGTATAAGTCCAAATGGTTATGTAGTAGATACGGGTTTTGTGTAAAAAGTGTGTTTTGGAAACTAGTTTAAGAGGATGTTTGGTATAAGTGAGTTTTTACCCATTTTAGTGTGTGAGCGGGTCATGGGCGTATAAAACATGTTCGGTATGTTGAATATTGATGTTGGTCAAGTTTGATATAAAACGGAAGTCGTATGGGTTGTATGTAGTGAAAATGGGTCAAATGGGTTTTATGCATAACCCGTCAGATTTGGATCCCCCTTTTGGTTCGAAGTTGTGGTCCTTAGTGTGGATCAAGAGTAAAATTTGCATATTTCTAAAATTTGCATATTGGATCCACCTTTTTGGTTCATAATTGTAGATCTTAGTGAGGGTCAGAGAATTTGCATATTGGCGGCTGGGCTGTTATTCCCAGAATTTGCATATTCACAAGAAAAATCATATCTTTTAAACCGTAAGACGTCATTGGTCTTGCCACCCATAATTTCGAAGGTAATTGAGTCTAGTTTAATTTAAAAATAGTCTCAAGGTCTAGATAGGTATAGATTTTTGTCAGTTTGTAAAAGAGTATCAGCGGATCATTTTTAGGGTGGACTTTTTGCGAAAAATTTTCACGTTTTTAGTCGTGTTGGTCACGGGGCGTTACAACTTGGTATCAGAGCTTCGGTTTAAGAGATTTAGGATTTACCCTTAGGATTTTCTAGACTTAGGCCTTATAGAGACGTGTTTAGTATCGGTGTTTGTTATTTGTGTATTGTTTGGGTGATTTCGAGAACACATATGTTAGATATTTTTATGACTACGCCTGGCCACCGTAGTGATAAAAATATGCTACATATGTGAGATTGAAATCATTTAGGCTATACACGGATGATAAACTCTAGGGTGTTAGTATAATGATAGATATGTCATTCATGCATCGGCTATGTATATGATTATGTTTGATAGTGTGAATTGCTAAATTTCAGTATAGTAGAAAAGATGGCGGGTATTCGGAATAAGGAGGTGTTGAGAGCGACCTCCTCCCGCCATGATAGTGATGAACATAATGATGGAGATTCTAATAGTGACACGTCAATGTCAATGCCGAAAAACCTTAATCCTAGAAGTTTTACTAGAGCAGAGTTGAAAGAATTTGATACTTTGGTGACGGATAGAGTGGGAAGGGCCATTGAGAAAGTTATGCCCTTTTATGTTAACAAAACAACCGAAAACTCGCAAAAGATATTTCAAGAGGAGATAGAGAAGCTTAAGAAGAGTGGGGAGTTAGTAAGTGATTCCAATGCTAGATCCGGAGTAGGGAAGGAGAAATCTACTTATCGTGACTTCACCGCTTGTGCTCCACCCACATTTACGGGATCTCTTGAACCGTTGAAGAGTTCTAGGTGGATTACCGATATAGAAGGGGCTTTTCGCACTAGTCGTTGTGCTGCGGAGGATAAGGTAAACTTTGCTACCAACTACCTTCGTGAAAGAGCTAAAATATGGTGGGAAGGTAAGGCGAATGAAAAAGGTAGTGCTTGGAGAGAAGCGTGCACATGGGAACAATTTAAAGAAGTATTTATGAAGGATTATGCTTCGGCGGAAGAAATTGATAAAATAAGAGAGGCATTTCATAACCTTGTCCAAACCAACGAATCGGTAAATGAGTTGTGGGAAAAGTTTTATGATATGGTGCAATATTGTCCGGAGTATCTTGACAATGAGAAGCTCAAGGTTGATAAGTTTCAAAGAATGCTCAAGGATGAAATTCGCATTATAGTATCACCCTTCAGGTGCACCACCATGGAGGATCTTCTAAGTAGAGCACGTACACGAGAGGCCGATTTGGATAGGATGAAGTGTAAGGAAAAGAAGGATTTAAAAAGAAAGAAAGAGCAACCAACAACGTTCGGTAAACGGGGCAGGTTCGATTTCACAAAGAAGGACAACACGGGAAAATTACCACCTCGGTGTACTAAGTGTGGAAAAAGTCACCCGGGGGAATGTAGAGTTAGGAAAAAGGGGTGTTATAGATGTGGTGATCTAAACCATATTAGTAAGGATTGCACCAAGCCCTTGGTGATATGTTATGGGTGCAATGAAGAAGGACACAGGTTAAGTGAGTGTCCTAAGGCAAATCCTAAGCAAGCAAAGCCGTTTAATCCGATCAAAGGAGAAAAGATTGAAATTCCGAAGCCTAAAGCTCGTGTCTATCAGATGAGTGCCGAAGAAGCGAAGTTGAGTTCCGATGTTGTCACAGGTATAATTCTTGTTAATTCCAAACCTGCTCGTGTTTTGTATGATTCGGGCGCAAGTGTGTCCTTTGTATCTTATAGTTTTAGTAAGGAATTGCCCACTCGTTAGATAAGCTTTCAACCCCCATAGAAGTTGAGATTGCCGATAGTAAAGTTGTTGTGGTGTCTAATGTGTATCGTAATGTAGAAATAGAGATCGATGAGAGTATTTTTAGGATTGATCTAATTCCTATAATGCTCGGAGAGTTCGATATTATTGTTGGCATGGATTGGCTTGGCAAACACAATGCGGCTATTCTATGTAGACAAAAGATCGTTCGAGTTGTAAATCCTGGTGGTCTAGAAATGATGATTTACAGTGATAAAAGGGAGGGTGAGTTAAAGTTATGTTCTGTAATGAAGGCTAGGAAATATTTATCACGTGGTTGTCTCGCCTTTATGGCGCACGTGGTAGATACGAGTTTTGAGAAGAAAAGTATCGATGATGTTCCGATTGTTAATGAATTTCGCGATTTATTCCCGGAAGATTTGCCGGGTATTCCACCCAACAGACAGGTTGAGTTTCGCATTGATCTTGTTCTGGGTGCTACTCCTATTGCCAAAACTCCTTATCGCCTTGCTCCATCCGAGATGAAAGAGTTAATGAGTCAACTCCAAGAGTTACTCGACAAAGGTTTTATTCACCCTAGCAGCTCACCGTGGGGAGCTCCGATTTTGTTCGTTAAATAGAAGGACGGGAGTATGCGGATGTGCATTGATTACCGTGAATTGAATAAAGTCACGGTGAAAAATGTGTACCCGCTACCAAGAATTGACAATCTGTTTGATCAGCTTCAAGGTGCAAAGTGGTTTTCAAAGATTGATCTTCGTTCGGGCTATCATCAATTGAAGGTTTGAGAAGAAGATATTCCTAAGACGGCTTTTAGGACCCGTTATGGACATTACGAGTTTACGGTTATGCCCTTTGGTCTCACGAACGCGCCTGTGGTTTTCATGGATCTCATGAACCGTGTATGTAGACCGATGTTGGATAAATTCGTTATCGTGTTCATCGATGATATCCTTATCTATTCTAAGAGCAAGGAAGAACATGAACTACATCTTCGGGAGATCCTTGAAATGTTGAGAAAAGAAAGATTGTATGCCAAATTCTTGAAATGTGAATTTTGGTTGCAAGAAGTTCAGTTCCTCGGTCACGTTATTAATCCGGATGGTATTAAAGTTGACCCGTCAAAGGTCGAAGCCGTGATGAATTGGCAAGCGCCGAAGAACGTTGGTGAAATTCGAAGTTTTCTTGGACTCGCGGGATATTATCGACGGTTCATTCAAGACTTCTCCAAAATTGCATCCTCGCTAACTGAACTCACCAAGAAGAATGTTCCTTTTGTGTGGGGTGAGAAGCAAGAAGAATCCTTCCGTACTTTACGAAAGAGGTTGTGTGAAGCACCGATCCTAGTGTTACCGAAAGGAACCGAAGACATGGTAGTCTATAGTGATGCGTCTTACTCCGGTCTTGGATGTGTTCTTATGCAAAGGGGAAAAGTTATTGCTTACGCTTCAAGACAACTAAAGAAGCATGAAGAGAAATACCCAACTCATGATCTTGAATTTGTGGCCGTAGTCTTTGCTTTAAAGATTTGGAGGCATTATTTATATGGCGTGAAGTTCGTAATTTACACCGATCATAGAAGCCTTCAGTACTTTCTTGGAAAAAAGGATCCGAATATGAGGCAACGTAGGTGGTTAGACTTGCTGAAGGATTATGATTGTGAAATTCGTTACCACCCTGGTAAGGTGAATGTCGTGGCGGACGCGCTAAGTCGCCAGGGCCGAAGTGACGTTATTCGGATTCACTCATTACGGATGATAGTCACATCCAACCTTTTTGACAGAATTAAGATAGCTCAAGAGGAAGCGTTGAAAGAAGAGAATCGAGAAAGAGAACGTATCGCTTCTCACATTCCCCATCTCGAAGAAGACAGCCGAGGGATTAAGACACGGTATGGAAGAGTTTATATTCCTTTTCGAAGCAACATTAAGGAATTACTCTTAGAAGAAGCGCATAAATCGAAGTATTCTATTCATCTGGGAGCTACGAAAATGTACCTTGATTTAAAAAGAAACTATTGGTGGCCGGGTATGAAAAGAGATTGCGTGAAGTATGTGGAAAGATGTTTAACTTGTTTGAAGGTGAAAGCCGAACACCAAAAGCCGTACGGAAAAGTCCAACCCTTAGACATTCCAGTTTGGAAGTGGGAGAAGATTACTATGGATTTCATTACAAAATTTCCAAGAATGAAAAAGAAGAACGATACAATTTGGGTAGTAGTCGATCGCTTGACAAAGAGTGCACACTTTATTCCGATCAGGGAGAATATGCCTGTCCATAAGTTAGCAAAGATTTATGTTAACGAGATAGTCGCGCGTCATGGAGTACCTATTTCTATAGTTTTCGATCGAGACAGACGTTTCACTTCAAACTTTTGGCAAAGTTTTCAAGACGAACTTGGCACTAAGTTACACATGAGCACAGCTTTTCATCCTCAAACCGATGGACAAAGCGAGAGAACGATCCAAACTTTAGAAGATATGCTACGGGCTTGTATGATTGACTTTGGAGGTAATTGGGATGATCATTTGCCTCTAGTTGAATTCGCCTACAATAATAGTTATCATGCTAGTATAGGCATGCCACCTTACGAAATGCTCTATGGTAGAAAGTATAGGACGCCCGTATGTTGGGAAGAAGTTGGAAGGAGGGAACTGGCTAGCACGGATATAATATTGGCGACGACTGAAAAGATTGAGATGATTCGAGCAAGACTTAAAGCGGCACAAGATAGGTGGAAAAGTTATGCCGATAACCGAAGAAGATCAATTGAATTCGAGGTAGGTGATTTGGTTATGTTAAAAGTTTCTCCGTGGAAAGGTGTTTTTAGATTTAAAAACAAAGGGAAATTAAGTCTGCGGTTTATAGGGCCGTTTAAAATCTTGAAACGTGTTGGCGAGGTAGCATATGTGTTGGAATTGCCTGAAGAAATGAGAGGTATTCATAATACTTTCCATGTGTCTTACTTGAGAAAATGTCTAGCGAATGAGGCTAGTGTGGTCACTTTGGATGATATTGAAATTGATCCGGAATTGCTTTCCCAAAGGGATGAACCGGAAGCAATATTAGGAAGGAAAGTAAGACATCGTAAGGGTACAAGTATTAGATGGGAGTTGGAGGAGAAGATGAGGAATGAGTATCCTCATTTATTTCAAAAATAGATTTCGAGGACAAAATCTTATTTTAAGGAGGGGAGAATTGTTACACCCATATCCCGCCAAGGTATTATATATGTATATAATATGTTATAAGTTATGTGTTATGAGCTAAGTATGAATAAATGAGTGGTCAATGTAGAAAGAATAAGACTAGAAGGACTAAGATTGCCAAATGAGTAAAGTTAAATTATTAAATATCTAATTAGAAGAAATTGGGAGAGAGTTCCAGAAAATAGAAGAGTGTGTGAGCAGTGTGTCGATCCAGGAAGAGAAAAGAGGAGGGAAACCCCATTTTATCCAATCAATCTATTTTAATCATTTTCAAGTGTTATCAAGTCATTAGGAAGCCTTAATTGATAATTCCCACCTCAAGTAAGTACTTTCCCTAATTTATTAAATTAGGGTTCATGTTATGATATTTGATCATAATGATTAAAGGTTGATAATTCATGTTTGGCTAGTTAATTAGTTCCTAATTAAAGTTGATTATGATATAGGAAGCAAGTAAGAAAGTTGGAAGCCTTTGCTAGTGAAGTTGTAATTGAGAAGCAAGGTAAGTATATGGTTTAACATGTTTTTATAGTTTTATCATATTTATTATATGATAATTATGTATGGTTGATAGTTTATCATGTATTATTACATGGTAATGGTGAAGGATAGGATATAGGGTGCGTTAGCTAGTTTTGGATCCACTACTAGATACAGCTTAGTTAGTCGTTGGGCTAACTATGATATGAGGTTCGACCTTATGGGTTGATCGTGTATAGGCCGACTATGTTGGCGTGAGGTATGTGCCCCTATATCGCTAGTTTAACTTATGGTTAGACTAGTTATGGTTATGGTATGATTTTATCATACATTGTATAGTTGTTAAACCATGTACTTACTAAGCGTCTCGCTTACATGTTTAGTTGTAATGTTTTCTTGATAGGTACCGAAGAATCGAGCAAAGTTAAGGATAAGATTTAAGTGAATATGTAGTTGAAGTTCATGCTAGAAGAAGTTGTAGTAGAAGACCGTATTCTTTTGGACCAAGCGTGTTGAAGTTGGAAGCCCCGAAGTGTCTTTTCGTGTTTTGGGTATACTTCATTTATATGGTCATTTTGCTATTTATCGGTCTTGTTGTTGTTCATGGTCCGTAGTCATGTTGGAACATAAGTCAAGTTATGTAAATGTCAAGTAGCCCTTATGGTATGTGGTTATGGTGGTGTTTAGGAGGGTGTTTGGCAAATAACCAAATCCACCCATTTTGGGAAGTTACGGGTCATGACATTGTACTAACACTCTTTCCATATATTAGAAATGTTAAGTTATGTATAAGTCCAAATGGTTATGTAGTAGATACGGGTTTTGTGTAAAAAGTGTGTTTTGGAAACTAGTTTAAGAGGATGTTTGGTATAAGTGAGTTTTTACCCATTTTAGTGTGTGAGCGGGTCATGGGCGTATAAAACATGTTAGGTATGTTGAATATTGATGTTGGTCAAGTTTGATGTAAAACGGAAGTCGTATGGGTTGTATGTAGTGAAAATGGGTCAAATGGGTTTTATGCATAACCCGTCAGATTTAGATCCCCCTTTTGGTTCGAAGTTGTGGTCCTTAGTGTGGATCAAGATTAAAATTTGCATATTTCTAAAATTTGCATACTGGATCCACCTTTTTGATTCATAATTGTAGACCTTAGTGAGGGTCAGAGAATTTGCATATTGGCGGCTGGGCTGTTATTCCCAGAATTTGCATATTCACAAGAAAAATCATATCTTTTAAACCGTAAGACGTTATTGGTCGTGCCACCCATCATTTCGAAGGTAATTGAGTCTAGTTTCATTTAAAAATAGTCTCAAGGTCTAGATAGTTATATATTTTTGTCAATTTGTAAAAGAATATCAATGGATCAGTTTTAGGGTGGATTTTTTTGCGAAATTTTTTCACGTTTTTTGTCGTGTTGGTCACGTGGCGTTACAATAGGCTCATATATGTCTAACCATATAATTATTTATTATGACACGAGCATACTCCAACAGCTCCCACTTGCGACGTCATAATAATCAAGTAATTATGCAAGCAAAGGTTAGCGTCTAGCAACACGCCAATGCCCCTAGAAATATGTGAGAATAGTTTCTTAACGTCTCATTTTAAATGGTTTATTTGTCATCTATCCTTTTGTTACAGATACCATGTTGAACATTAGACATGGATCAAATGTCATTCTAATTGTTCAACTATTATGTTTCTCGATATAGATATTGAACAAGATTACCAAGTGGATCAAGATTCATCTTAATCTCATTTCGGTACGTTCATACAAACATCTGTTCAATTCATCGAGGGGCCCAACAGTATCTAACTCCATAACATGTAATGTGTAAATGTGTTTTGAAAGACTTGTTACTTTAAATGTAAAAGACTTTAACTTATATTTATGCTTTGCTAAAGATAAACCTTATAATTGTCATTAACAAAATAAAGCAAAGATCGTAAAATATAAATAACGTTTTTAGGACGATATTTGTATTAACAATCTCCCCCTTTTTGTTGATGACAAAACATAAAGTTTATTTTTAAGCAATGTAATAAGTAGAGTGAAAGTCTTTTAAAAATATAGATTAAGTTAGTTTTATGCAAGTTTAAAAACCTTTTTAAGCATGAAAAACATGTACTGTGATGTAAAAAAAAAGTACTGTGATGATCACATTGATGTATGAACTTAATCCTATCTCCCCCTTTTTCTCGAAACAAAAAGAAGATATGCGTAGCGGAATGTGGTGAACAAGTCTTGGTTATTACTCCCTCTAAATTAGAGTACCAAGATTGTTTCAATGATTTTGAGAACTTGTAAAGCTCCCCCTTGGATAATACTCCCCCTAATTGGAGTGCCAAGGTTATGATGCATGATCCTACAAAACAAATGGTTAGAAGATGATATGCTCCCCCTCTATGTATACTCCCCATTGCTAGGGTACCAACGTATACATTTCAAGGATGAGAAATGCTATAAAATAATAAGTTAGTATATGATATACTCCCCCTTGATCAATACTCCCCGTTGCTAGGGTACCAACGTATATGATGCAAGGTTGAGAAAAGCTACAAAACAAAGGTTAGTTATGAATCAATCCAACCAAGTAGCATAATGCATATGTATAGGTCAATCAAGCATGATAGTTCAACCCGTTTGACTTTAAAATGTCAAAAATACGTGTCTGATAAGAAAATGCACCTATGTATAAGTGGTCAAATCATTATGAGAATTCAAACCAAGCATACAGTAATGTTAGTAAATCAAACAAACCAAGATATTATGCCAAATAGTGATCACCCATAAGCATAAAAATATAACATCCATTCATTGAAAATTTATTTGTGTCATAAGTCACAAAACATGATGTCACAACATAAAAAGGAAAGCAATCCTAAAAATCCGAAAGATTCTTAAGGAGAGAAACTAAAAGTGCCTATTGCGGAGGATTGTTTTGGTTTGAGGAAGATATGATGGAAGCAAGCCAAATGGATTCTAAATCCTTTGTATCACGTAAGTTGGAGTTCATCATATTTGAAGAGGTGTTGAGAGTATCAAGTTCCTTATTGCCTTGAGTGTTTGGTTGGTTGAGCCACATTGATTCATCAATGGTTTGGAGTGTGGTAAGTAAATCATTTGGTTGAAAGTTGGGTGATTGTGGAGGTGATGATGATTTTCTCATTTGAGATGGTATGGGTGGTGGTGTGCTAGCCACTGGTGTTGTTGTAGGTGATGGTGATCTAGATGGTTGACTTGGAGAGGGTGATGATATGTTGACCACTGGAGTTACGATGGGTGTTGTAGTAGTAGTGGATATAGTAGGGAAGTTTACATTAGAAATGGGATTTATGAGCCAGTATGGTCTAACACTAATTCTAGCTGTTCTTCTGTGTGGTCTGGACATGTGGGAGTTGTTTGATTTATGCATTGTGAAGGTGGTTAGAAATGCACAGGTAGTTTAGGAATGATGATGAAATGTGAGTTTAGATTATCTAAAGCTTCTAATTTATAGTCTCTAAGGTTTATGGAGATTGGTGTTTGGATTTGGTTCATAAAGGAATGTTGATTTCCAATAACTTGGAACAAGAAAAAGTTGTTTTGTCATTTTATCAAGGCCAATCCATGGAGTTGACATGAAGATGATCAGTGAGTACAGAAGGTGACAGAAAAGTTTGTAATGTGATTGATTCACGGATTCCAAGGAACCAATTAAAGGGATCCTTAGGTGTTAGAGAAAGGTAACTTGGACAAAAATTTGAATATTCAAATTTTGGTGGGAAATTTATTTCTTATGGTACTAAGTGTTTCTAAATCATTCTAATGATCCTAATGATCAGTAAAAGAATCCTAAAAACTAAAATAACTTATCTAAGAATCTAGATTAGTCGGGAAAAATTTGAAAAAGTTACTGTTGGTGTAGGCGGATCCAAACGATAACAAAGGCGGAACCAAAATTTTGGTTCCGCGGAATCCGCAGGTTGAGGACTGGCGGAGCCAAAGAATACAACAGGCGGAACCCAAATTTTGGTTCCGCCATATCCGTCATATGGAAATCCTAATTCTTAACAGAGGACTTGTCGAATTTTTCGTTATCCGTTCAAATCCCGAAAATTCTCCTAAAATATATGTAAGTACTAATATGAGATAGAAGAATCCTAAAATATATACCATAACAGAAGGTTAAGCCAAACGTTGGCTTAAGCATGGAAAATTGACAACAAAAAGTGTTATCACCCTGACACATTATGTTAGGTTACATAAAAGTCAAATACCAACATAATATTCTAAAAGACACACAAGTTTAACACCTAATTGTTCAAAAATGTTTTAAGCCAAACACTCCTTAAATCTCACTTCTTGTTCATCTTTTTGTTGAGTTTCATGATCCATCGGCCAAGATTCTTCATCATTCCCTTTGTTTGTCGATGCTCCTCGGATTGATTGTCAATGGATGGAAGTTGACTCATGTATTCGGGTGGAGGAATCCTAGAATTGGGTAAACCATCTTCTTCACTAACCGATGATGATGATGATGATGATGAGGTTGGAGGATGAGCACGTTTTCCTCTTGCTACGGCTACCCTATGATCACTGAGAGGAACAAAGGTGTGTGGAATTTCGGTGTAGTCAGGAAGGAAATCACTAGCGTTTCGGGGAATAGGAATAGAGGCTTTGAACAGACGTGTAAGAAGCATCCCATATGGCATGGCGGTACCTTGAACCGGAATATCGGCCATTCTTTTGGCGATATAGTAAGCGAGGTTGAATGGTCGGTGGTTTGACACACAATAGAGCATGTAGCAAAGACTTGCGTTAACATGGTCTCTATTTCTAATGGTGCTAATCACGTTTTCCCTAAGAATTTCCTCGATCTTTTTGAATTGGGGCCTAAGTTCATTGAGCTCCATGGCAAATGGATCACAATTTACCTCCTTTCCTCGACTAGTCCTAGTGTGGGAGGTTCTAGGAACAAAAAGGTGAGCACGTATGTCCTCTTTTGAGATTAGAGGTGTGTTGTATGGATGCATACGATCGAGGTTGGACTCGAGAATGGACAACGGCCATTTGTCCGAATAGAAACAATCTCCATGACTAGGAACACCTAAAACATCTCCAAATTGATCTAGAGGAATGTTGAACTGAGTTTGGTTTATTTTGAAGTGAATATTCTTGTAACCATAATCATTTGTGCTAAGACCTACAGTTGCATACAATTCAAGTATGAATCTGGGGATTATGAGTTCATCAATGTCTAGGAGACAATCAAACCGAATGGCAGCAAGTTGTTCTCTAATGATGGTTCCTTTTAGGAATGAGGAATCTGCGGTTCTACCCTCATGTACGTACCAATTTTCTAAGGCTTTGAATATTTCAACTTGTTCCTCACTAAGTCCTTTGGTTTTGTGATGTTTAGGTAGGTATTTAACGGTTTCTTTGTGATCATAAAAATTTGCGGGAGGCATGATTATCCTAGACACGAAAAATATATAGTTTAGTTGAAATTATCGAAAATACGTATACATATTTCAAGTGTGTGCCTATATGGGGACAATGTGGAGGTACGGTTATCTCGACTCTTTTTGATGCATGAAAATTTTGTTTATGCAAGTTTTATGATAAAACAAGAGATAACCCAAATGCTCCTACTTCAATGTAGCTTCGATTGAACGTACCCAAAAATACATATTAGTTATGTATTTCCTTTAGCATTCAAGAGACATTATGCAAGTGATGTTTAAAACATAACGTTTTTGTATTTGTATGAACAATGTCCAAAAACCGTTTTTCCTAGTCGTGAGAAGATTTTAGCAAAAATTTCTCATTGGGTTTTTGATGAATTATGACAATGTACTACAAGATGCAATTCCTAACTATGGAAAACATGTTTTGTTATGCAATTCAGTAGATATGTTTCATGATTTTACTAAAAATATGCATAAACCACAAGTTTTGATTTTGTGCATGAAATAGAAATCCTAGACACAGATCAGGAATGTTCATATGATTAGGATACTTACAGATATAGTTGAAGCACAAATTTGTAGAAGGAGTTAACCTAAATTGTGAGTTTAGTTGATTTTGAGTCGAGTTTCAGTAGGTGATATGTTTTTGGGAAGTGTGATGTACAGTAAAGGGTGTTTGTTTTAATATACTAAAAACTGGCTCAGTAGGTCGAGGATCCGGCGGATCCAAAACAAGGGATCCGCCCTTGTTGTCGGTTGGATCCGCAGGATCAGAACACAACATTTGGTTATTGCCGTGTTTGGTTAATCTAAGATTTGAGCTAATGTTTTATCTACTCACTAGGTTCCATTCATCCTAAACCAAGTCTAAGATAGTTGAAAAGTTCTCTCTTGAGAGGTTTTGTGAGGATATCGGCAATGTTGTCCTCTGAGGAAACTTTCTCAATTGAGATGTTTCCCTTCTGAACATTGTCGCATAGGAAGTGGTGTCGTATTTCTATGTGTTTGGTTCTAGCATGTTGGACTGGATTTTTGCTGAGGTCGATAGCTCCTTTGTTGTCGCAAAGAATGGGAATGTCGTTGAGTTCAATTCCATAGTCGACGAGAGCTTGTTTCATCCACAGTGCTTGTTGGCAAGCTTTTCCTGCTGACACGTACTCGGCTTCAGTTGTTGATATTGCAAGGGCTGTTTGTTTCTTAGCAAACCATGAGGTGAGACAATGTCCTACAAAAGTACAAATACCGCTTGTACTTTTCCTATCAACATAATCACCGGCATGGTCTGAGTCGGCATACACTATGGTTTCCATTCCCGTTCCTTTTGGATACCATAATCCTAAATGTGTAGTGCCTTTTATGTACCTAAAGATCCGTTTAACGGCTTCAAGATGAGATATTTTGGGATCTTCTAGAAAGCGTGCACATAGACAAACACTAAACATAATATCCGGTCTACTAGCCGTGAGATATAGTAAACAACCAATCATTCCTATATACTTAGTGCTATCTACGGATTCACTTTCTTCATCCTTTGTGAGTTTGGTTTCGGAGGACATGTGTCACACCCCAAAAATGGCGCAGCGGAATGGCATTCACGGGGTATGACCTCATAGTCATGAACACAAGGTGTCACAATAGAGAAATACTAAATGTATAACATAAGACAGATAATAGTCGCAAACTCCCACAACCGGGATAAGTACAAAGATCCAAAATAGTCATAAGTCTCAAAGGTATGCAACGTCACTAAGGAATATCAAATGCAACTCCACGAGATATAACCTGGGAGGGTCTTGTCTTAAGTCTTGCTAAGCCAGTCAATACTCAACCTTCTAAGCAGCTTCAATAACACCTGAAAATGGTACTAGAAAACGTCAACATAATGTTGGTGAGCTCGTAGGTTTAAAAGTAAAACCACGAAGCTGTGATATTATAGTGTAGGACAAAAGTGAGCATGATAACCAATTATAAGTACAAGTCACAACAAACTAGTGTCGCGCCAACTGAACCTGCCTCGCTGGTTGCACACATAAACATACACTGTAGGGAGCTACCCCGATAGATCTATCAACACGTAGGCTCTCAACAGAGAGTTAACAGTTGTGCAGTTATGGTCGCACAAAACAAACATGTCACAGCATATAATCGCATCAACACACATAATGTCCAAAAACATGAAAACAGTATAATCACAGCATGAAAACAGTTAAAATATCATTTGAGTACCATTTTCCCCCAAGGAAAAACATAATGAAAAAGGGGCTACGAGAACTCACCTCAAGCAAGCAACGCACAAACAAGATCTACAGAAGCAAAGTAATCGGCAACTCTCGAGTATCGGCACTCACGGACTCGGCACAACCTAATAATGTAAATTCGCCTTAACATAATCTCCAAATGTAAAAGTTCCAAAAGTTAACTACCCCGAGTAGATTCCATTTTAAATACCAAAATCTCTTTCTCATGTTAGTTACTAGCGTTTGGTATCGACGGGTGTGTAGTGGTGACACGACATGACTCAAGTGAACACACGCCAAGCAAAACGACCAAGACGTAAACGACTCAAAGTAAACTTCATGTAGCAACACGACAATTTGAAACAATACTCCAAAACAATCTCTACGACAACCTGAAAATTTTAGTGATAAATCCTTAAGACTTAATATGTTACTTGAACGAATGGTCGGATACTTATCCGATTCGTCAACTTGACATTAATCCTATAATATCCTCAATACTACTCTAATAATACCTCTTGACTTGCGTGCCCTCGAAACATTTAATAACTCATAAAAATAAACCTTTAGTTATGTTTTTAGTAAACTAGTGATTTATAAAAAATAAATTTTAGTTTTGTTTTTAAATAAACCAACAAGTAATAAACTTGTTATTATTATTTGAAAAACGTTTACGCGATTACCGTTGTGGCACATATATACATTCATACATATGTTTCGAGTTCGTTTTTATTTTTATCTTGAGTTATTATTTGTTTCGAGTCACAAGTCCGAGTCATGACCTCTCGGCTTATTTTATCAATCCATATCAAATCAATACATATACAACAATTTAAATATCATCACCGTAATCCACTTCAACCACTCGTGGTCGTCTATGACACACGTCTAACCTAATCTCCGTCAACTAATAATCGTCACTCAATCGATTCCCATTTTTCTCAATCGATCTAACCAATATTATTTTCGCTTGATGTGGCTCGACAAAATAAAAACAACACAATCATTTACACAACCATTGCCGAGACCATACGGGTCTCGGCTTAAATCTCTTGTCACCATTCAAACCGAATGGACCCAATGGGTCTTCGGCCTCAACATTTCGCCAACAAAACAAACAACAACACAACAACAAAAATAATATCAATAAGTGTAGCATCAAAAACGGTTTCAAATCAAATACCATGAGTATTGCCGAGACCATGAGGGTCTCGGCTTAGCTTTCTCGACACCTCAACAAGCAACCGAACCCAAAGGGTCTCGGTTTCACCACTTCATCAACAAACAACATAACCACAAGAACTAAAAGACTAAAAATAAGCCCAACCCGTGAGCTTAGGCTCTCGGTACCACAGAAACATGACAAAGACGCGACATACATGACCCATATCGATACCAACCGATTTATATTTGTTCAAAACTTAATAAAATATCAAAACCCATTTGTTTTTAACCCGAAAAATCAATAATAACCACGAGTTTGACTCGTGAACGAGTCAACCCACGCGTAAAACGCGTGTTCTTACCGTCTCTTCTCTTGATCTACGTGTTTTAGAGTGTGGAGATGATGGTGGTGGGTTATGGTGGGGCGTAGCAAAATAACGAGGAGATGGGATGTTTTTGGGTGGCGCGTGATGTACACCAAAAGAGAGAGAGGAGAGTAAGAGGAGTATTATGGTGGTGGTGGTGTAGTTGTAGGGGCGGTGGTGGTGGTGATAGGGGTGTGGCCGGCGGCGGCTGTGAAGAGAGGAGAGGAGAGAGTGAATAAATGATGAAGATGAAGTGAAATGAAATAATGGGTAGGGTTAGGGTTTTAATAAAACCTGGTATTGCTATTAGGTCCTTGTGCAAGCTTATTTTTCACTTAAGGAGTCGGTGCAAGGACTAGCGGAATAATTACTATTATTCTCTCCCGAGATTACTTATTTTTATTCCCGAAGAATATTAAACATCACCGATTAAATTTTAATCGTCACCGTTCGTCTTAAAAATGTTTTTCCACTGAGTTTGATAACAAATACGTTCATAAAATAAAACGTGAATATTTCTCGTTTAAATTTGACTTATTAGGTTTTCTAGTGCCGGAGTCGGAGTAGTGCCTAAATTAATCGTCACGCAAGAACCTAGAAAATTCACGGTTGTTACAGTCTACCCCTGTTAACAGAATTTTGTCCTCAAAATTCAGTTGACTAAGGGTCTGAGCTGCTCGGACAGTATTCACCCTTCGATTTGGTTGCACACAGGAAGGTAAGGGTGTGGGTGTCAACCCAAATAGTACCGGGTGCTACTTCCCAATTGGTACTATCAATACTTCCTAACCTCTAGAAGTCACACAAATAAAACCACATAATAATCACACAGTAAGGCAAGCTTTCCCGTCCTTGAGTAAAGCCGTCAAAAACCTTAGGCATCTTTTCGGTAGTTTAAGTTGAGCCTCAACTGAAATCTAGCTTAACCCCACAACTCATCAAACAAGAACTGTCATGAGGTTAAGCTAAACCACAAATTTAAGCCCAGTAACAACTTGATTTCAGCTTAATCTCACAACTCATCAAACAAGAACTGTCATGAGATTAGGCTAAAAGCAAGTTGGACCTAACCTTAAACTACAGAACAACTTGAACCTAACTTAACTCCACAACTCATCAAACAAGAACTGTCATGGGATTAAGTTAAATATCAAGTTGTAAGAAAAGAACTCAACATTTTTGAAGTATTGGCTCAATTTTTGGATCGCTTTCAAATAAACAAATCAATAAACACACAAAGCTTAGATTTAGAAGGTTGAGAAGCTTCAACTAAGGGAGATGGGTATTCCTGTTTCTTCCAAAATCAACAGTGCATGCTCTAAGTATATCTCCTAAAGTCGAATAGTAGGCTTACCCTAAATCATCAGTCTAGGAATGGTAGGTCGTACACAATTCTAACTGTGCTCTTAATGCATCCTATAGTGTCTGACAAAATCGTGATGCAAACCAATGTCACAATCCGATATAATAGATACAGGTGTTCCTCTTGTGTGTCGCTCTAACTGGATTTCTTATCTTTGAATATTGCGGGGCATTGGTCAAACCAAAGGACATTAACTTAAAAACTCGAATTGCCTGTATATCGTTCTTAACGCGGTTTTAGAATTGTCAGTCTTGTGCACTCTCAACTAATGATATTCGGGTTCGGAATCTTTCTTCGAGAAGTAACGCGTATCATGAAATTTGTGTCTCTCCGGGAGTTAAGTTGATGCGTATCTCAATTCTTCAAGGAGGGGTAATTCCCGTTAGGTCTTCTCGAAGTACTCCAGGGAGTCTTAAGCAGCGAGGTATCTTTGGGTTTCTGCTCGCCCTACTAAGCGCACTGAAATAGGCGATTTTATAGTAACTATCGAGTGATTAGGCTTCACGAAATGCCTCGCCCATTCTTGAGCAAAAATCATTTAAAAAATTTAAGCTAAGTAGCAACTTTAAACTTAATCTCACATCTCATCAAACAAGAACTGACATGAAATTAAGTTAAAAGTTGTTAAAAAGTTTTTTTTTTTTTTTTTATTCGAAGAAAAAGAAAATTTTTTGTTAAAGTTTGGGGTTGCTAAAAAATGTACGGGTGGCATTTCAGCACTCCAAGATCCTACTACCAGGTGGTGAAGATTTGAACCATCATATCGGTTTCTACCTTTTTGGTCATACACTATATCAATCTCATATCTAAGAGCTAGGACACTAGGCTTCGCCTTTAACAGAGGCATGAACTAAGTGAAAGCAAATCTATAATCGACGTCAGAATCAAACAGTATGATAGTCTAACATTCATCTAAAGAGAACATACCCGTCACGAGGTTCGGGTTCTGGCGTCCTTCTTCAGCGTTCATCACGAATACCCGCCCACGAGCTGGGTTGCCATTGTTTCCAGTGTTCCCATTAGTCAATAAGGCCTGATTCTGGTTATTCTGCACTTGTTCCTGTGCCCTATTCAACTTAGGACATGTGTTTCGAAAATGATCCAGGCTCCCACACTCATAACATGTCCTTGGGTAAATGACCTTAATCGGAGTCGCTTGCATGGCTACTGCCCGACAATCCCTTGAAATGTGACCAATCTGATTGCAGTTGAAACACACTAGGCAGGGTTTAGTCTCCAGGTGGTGGTAGTTACATTTGGCACACTTAGGGTGAGGACCTTCATATCCCTTACGGCCCGAGCTCGTTGCCACAAATCCTTTTCCCCATTTCGCCTTCTTATCGTCACCATTTGCATCTCCTTGCTTACTTGGCTCACTTACGGTCTTCCTCTTATCACCACTCTTGGACCATGTCCCATTCCTAACCATTTCATCCGTCAAGGTTGCAGATTTCAGTATCGCGCTCTGAAGGGTAGGGGGCTCAGTCGCTTTCACCATCCCACGAATCTCAGGGACCAAACCATAGATGTACCTCTCAATTCTCTTTGATTCAGGAGTGACCATGTGAGGTACCAGTCTAGCAAGCTCATGGAATCGATCCGTATAAGCCGTATGGTCAGCTCCTACCATGGTATGGTGGTAGAACTCGTGTTCCAGTTTCTGCATCTCATTGTCTGGACAATACTCTTCTTTTAACAACGCCTTAAATTCATTCCAACTCATCCCTATGGCAGCTTCTCTGCCCTTAGCCTGAATTTGTGTATTCCACCAAGTCAATGCTTTCCCAATCAATGAACAGGCAGCATACTTCACCTTCTGTTGGCTCGCACACTCACTGATGTCAATCACTGACTCCATCTTCTCGACCCATCGAGTATAAGCTATCGCACCTCCATTGCCATCAAAGTCCAACGGTTTGCACGTGGTAAATTCCTTGTAAGTACATCCCTTGTTACCGTTGTTATGGTTCCCATCATTGACGTGATCACTTCCACCGTCGTTGTTCGCTTGATCATTCCCACTCACGTTGTTCCCTTGGTTGCTGATATGGTCGCCAACTTGGGTGATGATAGTGGGTAGCAACTCCCTTAGCTGTTGGGCGACAATGGTAGCAACATCATGAGTCTCATTGCTGGCATCGTCGCTTCTCGTGCCGCGACCTCCTGCCCTACCTCCTCGTCCACCAGTCCTTCCACCCCTCGGTGGTGGAACACCTCGGTTAATTCGAGCCGACCTTCTTGGAGGCATGATTCTACAAGGTAAGACATTGATAGACGTTAGATAGGAGATAGGTAGGATAGGTCGGTATACGTGTCGTACTACTACACTCAACTTCCTATCTAACAGTCCATGAATTTGATAAGTCCATGCCGCATCATGTTATTGTAAAAACGTTGGCCAGGCGTTTTTAGGATAGCATCATGATGCATTTACTTATCATCATCACTTCGTGTCATACTATACGCATAATCGCACACGTAGTTCCTATAATGCAAACTATATGAGGATTCTTAGGTTATAGTCTAGGTTAAACCACCTAATTCTCTATAACCTTGGTCTCTGATACCAATCTGTCACACCCCAAAAATGGCGCAGCGGAATGGCATTCACGGGGTATGACCTCATAGTCAAGAACACAAGGTGTCACAATAGAGAAATACTAAATGTATAGCATAAGACAGATAATAGTCGCAAACTCCCACAACCAGGATACGTACAAAGATCCAAAATAGACATAAGTCTCAAAGGTATGCAACGTCACTAAGGAATATCAAATGCAACTCCACGAGATATAACCCGGGAGGGTCTTGTCTTAAGTCTTGCTAAGCCAGTCAATACTCAACCTTCTAAGCAGCATCAATAACACCTGAAAATGGTACTAGAAAACGTCAACATAATGTTGGTGAGCTCGTAGGTTTAAAAGTAAAACCACGAAGCTGTGATATTATAGTGTAGGACAAAAGTGAGCATGATAACCAATTATAAGCACAAGTCACAACAAACTAGTGTCGCGCCAACTAAACCTGCCTCGTTGGTTGCACACATAAACATACACTGTGGGGAGCTACCCCGATAGATCTATCAACACGTAGGCTCTCAACAGAGAGTTAACAGTTGCGCAGTTATGGTCGCACAAAACAAACATGTCACAGCATATAATCGCATCAACACACATAATGTCCAAAAACATGAAAACAGTATAATCACAGCATGAAAACAGTTAAAATATCATTTGAGTACCATTTTCTCCCAAGGAAAAACATAATGAAAAAGGGGCTACGAGAACTCACCTCAAGCAAGCAACGCACAAAAAAAGATCTACAGAAGCAAAGTAATTGGCAACTCTCGAGTATCGGCACTCACGGACTCGGCACAACCTAATAATGTAAATTCGCCTTAACATAATCTCCAAATGTAAAAGTTCCAAAAGTTAACTACCCCGAGTAGATTCCATTTTAAATACCAAAATCTCTTTCTCATGTTAGTTACTAGCGTTTGGTATCGACGGGTGTGTAGTGGTGACACGACATGACTCAAGTGAACACACGCCAAGCAAAACGACCAAGACGTAAACGACTCAAAGTAAACTTCATGTAGCAACACGACAATTTGAAACAATACTCCAAAACAATCTCTACGACAACCTGAAAATTTTAGTGATAAATCCTTAAGACTTAATATGTTAGTTGAACGAATGGTTGGATACTTATCCGATTCGTCAACTTGACATTAATCCTATAATATCCTCAATACTACTCTAATAATACCTCTTGACTTGCGTGCCCTCGAAACATTTAATAACTCATAAAAATAAACCTTTAGTTATGTTTTTAGTAAACTAGTGATTTATAAAAAATAAATTTTAGTTTTGTTTTTAAATAAACCAACAAGTAATAAACTTGTTATTATTTATTTGAAAAACGTTTACGTGATTACCGTTGTGGCACATATATACATTCATACATATGTTTCGAGTTCGTTTTTATTTTTATCTTGAGTTATTATTTGTTTCGAGTCACAAGTCCGAGTCATGACCTCTCGGCTTATTTTATCAATCCATATCAAATCAATACATATACAACAATTTAAATATCATCACCGCAATCCACTTCAACCACTCATGGTCGTCTACGACACACGTCTAACCTAATCTCCGTCAACTAATAATCGTCACTCAATCGATTCCCATTTTTCTCAATCGATCTAACCAATATTATTTTCGCTTGATGTGGCTCGACAAAATAAAAACAACACAATCATTTACACAACCATTGCCGAGACCATACGGGTCTCGGCTTAAATCTCTTGTCACCATTCAAACCGAATGGACCCAATGGGTCTTCGGCCTCAACATTTCGCCAACAAAATAAATAACAACACAACAACAAAAATAATATCAATAAGTGTAGCATCAAAACCAGTTTCAAATCAAATACCATGAGTATTGCTGAGACCATGAGGGTCTCGGCTTAGCTTTCTCGACACCTCAACAAGCAACCGAACCCAAAGGGTCTCGGTTTCACCACTTCATCAACAAACAACATAACCACAAGAACTAAAAGACTAAAAATAAGCCCAACCCGTGAGCTTAGGCTCTTGGTACCACAGAAACATGACAAAGACGCGACATACACGACCCATATCGATACCAACCGATTTATATTTGTTCAAAACTTAATAAAATATCAAAACCCATTTGTTTTTAACCCGAAAAATTCAATAATAACCACGAGTTTGACTGGTGAACGAGTCAACCCATGCGTAAAATGTGTGTTCTTACCGTGTCTTCTCTTGATCTACGTGTTTTAGAGTGTGGAGATGATGGTGGTAGGTTATGGTGGGGCGTAGCAAAATAACGAGGAGATGGGATGTTTTTGGGTGGCGCGTGATGTACACCAAAGAGAGAGGAGAGTGAGAGAATATTATGGTGGTGGTGGTGTAGTTGTAGGGTGGTGGTGGTGTAGTTGTAGGGGCGGTGGTGGTGGTGATAGGGGTGTGGCCGGCGGCGGCTGTGAAGAGAGGAGAGGAGAGAGTGAATAAATGATGAAGATGAAGTGAAATGAAATAATGGGTAGGGTTAGGGTTTTAATAAAACCTGGTATTGCTATTAGGTCCTTGTGCAAGCTTATTTTTCACTTAAGGAGTCGGTGCAAGGACTAGCGGAATAATTACTATTATTCTCTCCCGAGATTACTTATTTTTATTCCCGAAGAATGTTAAACATCACCGATTAAATTTTAATCGTCACCGTTCGTCTTAAAAATGTTTTTCCACTGAGTTTGATAACAAATACGTTCATAAAATAAAACGTGAATATTTCTCGTTTATATTTGACTTATTAGGTTTTCTAGTGTCGGAGTCGGAGTAGTGCCTAAATTAATCGTCACGCAAGAACCTAGAAAATTCACGGTTGTTACAACATGGGTGTTTTCATAGGTTTTGAGTCTTCAAGACCAAATTTCTTAAGCATATCCTTGATATGCTTAGATTGGTTGAAGAATATCCCATCTTCTAATTGTTTAATTTGGAGACCTAAGAAAAAGTTTAGTTCCCCCATCATACTCATTTCAAACTCGTCATGCATGATTTTTGAGAAATTGTCGCATAACTCTTGACAAGTTGAACCGAATATAATGTCATCCACATATATCTAGACTATGATAATATGTGATCCCTTTTTCTTGGTGAAAAGAGTGTTGTCTACTAGGCCCATGGTATACTTATGGTCAACTAGGAAAGTTTTAAGTCGATCATACCAAGCTTTTGGTGCTTGCTTAAGTCCGTATAATGCTTTCTTAAGTTTGTAGACATGATTTGGTTTTTCAAAATCGGCAAAGCCAGGTGGTTGTGCAACGTACACTTCCTCATTAATAAAACCATTTAGAAAAGCACTTTTAACATCCATTTGGAATAGTTTAAAGTCGTGTGCGCATGCATATGCAAGTAATATTCTAATTGACTCAAGCCTAGCGACGGGTGCAAATGTCTCGTCGTAATATATACCTTCTTGTTGATTGTAGCCTTGAGCTACTAGCCTAGCTTTGTTTTTAGACACTACTCCGTTTTCATCCATTTTGTTCCTAAAAACGCATTTAGTTCCTAAAAACCCATTTAGTTCCAATTATGGTTTGATTTTGAGGTTGAGGTACTAATGTCCAAACTTCATTCCTAACAAACTGATTTAATTCTTCTTGCATCACTATGACCCAAGATTCATCTTTTATGGCTTCATTAACGTTTTTAGGTTCAATGGTTGAAAAAAAACAAAAGAAATTACTTTCGTTTTGGGCTTTTGACCTTAAGGTTCTTTCATTAATTTTTCCTATGACGTTGTCTAATGGATGACTTTCAGATTCTTTGATGTCGATAATTTCTCTTTTTACCAGTTTGTCTTCTTTGTCATTCTCTATGTTTTCTTGGTTTTCAACCATTTGACTTTCAACTAAGTCATCATCTACCAAAGGTGATGTCTTAGAGGGAGGTGGACTTTTTTCGAATGTTACGTTCAACGATTCCTCGACTCTTGATGTTTCTTTATTCAAGACAATATATGCTTTACTATTTTGTGAATATCCTAGAAATACACCTTCATACGACTTTGGGTCGAACTTGGTGAGGTAATCCTTAGTGTTTAATATGAAGCACTTGCTTCCAAAAACTCTAAAATATCCTAACGTATGTTTTGAGGTATGTGGATGTATCTACGGCGTGACACCAAAACTTTTGAGGTATGTTTTGTTCATTTAACATAGTTCTACTCATTTCTTGAATTGTCCTATTTTTGCGTTCTACTACACCATTAGATTGAGGAGTTCGAGGAGCCGAGAAATTATGTGTTATGCCATTAGCATCACAAAAAGCTCCGAATTGGATTTCGTTATCAAATTCACGACCGTGGTCGGTTCTAATTGACACAATGTTATTTCCTATTTGATTTTGAATTTTCTTACTTAGAATTTCAAATTTATCAAATGCCTCGTTTTTAGTTTTCAAGAACTTAGTCCAAGTATACCTAAAGTAATCATCTACTATTACCAAAGTATAGAAGTTTCCCCCGTAACTTTGTATAGCTGATGAACCAAACAAATCCATATGTAACAATTCTAGACACCTAGATGAAGACACCATGTTTTTAGCCTTATAGCTATTATGAACTTGTTTCCCAATTTTGCGAGCATCACAAAAGTGTTGGTCGTATTTCAACTTGGGCAGGTTCCTAACGAGTTCCTTAGATGATAAGGATTGGATTAACATCATATTAGCGTGACCTAAGCTTCTATGCCATAGAGTTGAGTTTTCGTCCAGAGATGTGAGACAAAGTTTGTCTTTAGGTGTTTTGTCTAATTTCATAACATAAACGTTATTCTTCAAAACACTTTTTCCTACGGTTATGCCATCTTTTAGTATTTTACTTCCATTTTCACTGAAAAGGACGTTATATTTTTTGCGGCATAATTGACTAATACTTAGCAAGTTAAATCCTAAATTATCTACATGAGCAACATCATCAATGGTGAGAGAGTCATGAGAGATTGTACATTTTTCGATGATTTTGCTTTTAAGCTTGCTACCGAATGTGACATTACCTCCGTTGTACACTTGGTAGGATGAGAAAAGGCTTTTGTTCCCTGTCAGGTGTCTTGAATACCCACTATCTTTAATTCACTCATCTAGTTCTAACTCAACTTTTAAGCACACCTAATTTCATGAAAAACTCAAGCGTTTGGTCCCCAATATCTCATGGGTCCGTTTGGGTTAAATATAACATTATCATGGTTCATGTATAGAAATGGTAGACAAGTGTTCCATGGCATGTAATTGGGACCTTGAAAGTTCCTAGGCATCAAAAATTTACGGGCATGAAACACTATTCATCCCCGAAGAAAAATCACTATTCATGGGCATCATTCATTAGTACGTAAACTAGATTTATGGGTATTCAAATGCGCATAACCAGTTAGGTTTAGCTGCGTATTCATGCATCATCAGTAAAGACACATCATATAGACTAGAGTAGTCTACATATCATCCGTAACATCATTATCATATTAAATCATGCACGGGTTTGTGTGTGTTTCATTACGTATGTTCGTTTATTTGTTAAACGTTATCACTCAGTCATTACTATTAACATTATACCCAATACTCCCGATAATGATCCTAATACATTTTCAAACTAATTATAATGATATAGAGATTATATTATTACTTTACCCGGTGTTTTTAAACCAATTGCTATATTTTCCGGTACAAGCTTATAACTCCGTCGGTTTGCGAATTTTTAACCCGATCATTATTTTAACACCCGATTCTTGTCAGAAATGTAAATTTACAATTTTTACAACTTCGTCGTATTTTAATTCAACTCGTCACGATTTGTTTTCAATTAACTCGGTACCCGATAATACCTAATGTATACTCAAAACAACTAATACATGCTTATTTGAGGGGGACAAGAACATTAATTGGCACATTTTTCTTCCATTTTACTTCCACAAGCCGACCCCCCCATTGCCTAAAACACCAAAACTCATTAATGCACCTAGAATACTTAAACTTGATTTAATTTCAATAACACTTCACTTATACATTTCACTAGCTAATAAAAGATCAAAACCTCTCTTCCTTCTTCATCATACCAAGAACCAAGAACAACAAGAACCCATCAATTTTTCAAGATCAAGTATCATCTAATCTCCATTTGTGTCACTAGTTAAGGTTTTGGAATAAAACCTCAAAGTTTCTTAAGCATTCCTCACCAAATCTCATCAATCTTCAAGTAAGTGTCTACATATACTTTTCAAACTTTTCATACCTTCCATTTGATGTATTTTCAAGATCTATTAACAAATCATATAAATATATATATGTTACATACCACTCAAATGTTTAACTTTTCATTTTTAACATAGATCTATAGATCCATGGATTTTTAGTTGTATCCTCATGAAACCCATCATTGTTGGTGATGTTTAGGACCCCATGACACCTTAAGAAGGTGTATGGTAGGATTAGAGTACTTGTGGTGTTGATTGGAAGTGGTAGAGACAAGACTTGAACTAGAAAAATGTGTTTTTAACAAGTAAATGAACCTACTGTCCAAAAACGTGAGATCTGGAAATTTCAGTAAACATTGAGAAATTTTGGCCTTCATATTTAGAAATTTCTTTCAAAAACGAAACCGTGGCCGCAAGAATGTGTAAAAACCGACTTTCGATGAGGAAGTTATGATTTTTCAAAGTTAGACGACGAAAACTAATTTCTGAAAATTTAGCGTGCTGTTCGCCGAATTTCAAAGGACAAAACGAGATGTTAGACGTGATCTAGAGGAGCCGACCTATTGAGATTATGTTAGTTCATGTTTATACGAAGCCGTGGATATAAAGAACGTAGAAAACGAGCTTATAACGACCGAGATATGCACGTTTGAAACCCGACAAACTCTATTTATTTTTGACAGCCATTATTAGAAAAGTGTTTCTAAGTATAAAAACAGTTTTTGCACTACGTCACATTGAGAGCCTATTTTCTCATGGATTGTGACGCGTATGATCAAAATGAAAAACATATGAATTCAAGACAAAGATATGAGGTTTCTAAAAACGCCAAGCTTCTTCACTAACACTTAACGTACACCATTTCGCGACTAGTTTTGCGAGGCCATTTGGGCACATTTTCAAGTTGTGAAAAATAGTAAATTGCGACGAAAATATTATATTTACCAATAGAACACCAAGCGAGGATCATGGAGTATCGTTTCAACACATTTGTACAAAAAGGGTTTATTAACTTATCGAGACGTCAAAGATGTATTTTTCGTCGATAAACGTTATTTTCCAAAATTAACGAGTGGTATCGTTAATATACGTATTTGCATGTGTAGCATCATTTCATTGCTTACATTAGATCCTAACATTCATATTAGGTTGCGGTTAGAGATCATGCCTCATTTCAGTATATCCACTTTTGTCATCGTAGCTATTGCATCAGGTGAGTTTCATAGCCCCTCCTTTTACTTGTTTTGTAACTGTTTTGGGGAGAATACATGCTCGTTTTACATTAAACTCCATGCTCGTTTTTCATTAAACTCTATGCTCGTTTTGCTTGAGACGTGAGTTGTCTTTCAAACATTATTGATTAGTTAAAATACTTGAGTCGTTGCTCGGAAGTATTTTGTGTTACATTTTTCACCTTGATCATTTCATTTTGGACACTAGTACATTAAGCTATTTCATATTGCCTATGTTATGGACTGTTAATTTCGTATTATTTTAGTTATATGACGACATTATCATATATATATATATATATATATATATATATATATATATATATATATATATATATATATATATATATATATGGCGACATTGTCATGGCGACACTGCTAGATTTGATTATATGGCGACATTGTCAGAATTTATCTTATGACGGCATTGTCAGATTTAATCATATGGCAACATTGTCAGATTTAGTTACATGGAGACATTATCACACTTGCCTTTATATGCGACATTGTCACACTTAACATTAAATTTTGTGGTCCATAAATCATTTGACGTTCACTTAAACCAAATCATATTTGGCAGTGGGTTGTAAACACACAGGTTGCAAGTCTTGTATGGGCGGGGCTTGGAACTAGGTGGATTTATAACGCCTTTGCTGGGAAATCTTCATTCGATGCCATACATTTTACATTTTTCTCTAAACTCTATGAACTCACCAACCTCGTGTTGACACTTTTAGCATGTATTTTCAGGTATTAAGCAATAGCACGCTACTGGAGGCTTTTGGCAGGGCATGGCATGGTCATAGGAGACTCTGATATTCATTTGGGGACCGTTTTAACTATTTAAAGGGCCTATTTCCGCACTACTTTTAACAATGAAATTCAACACTTTTGTTAAACAATTTTATTCTAAATGTTTGAGGTGAAAACCATTCTTTGTACTTGTGTTGTGATACCAATTGAGTTGCGCCCCAGCGTCATGTATGCTTTCACTGGACCCGATTATGGGGGTGTGACAGATTGGTATCAGAGCCTTGGCTATAGCGAAATGGGTGATTTTAAAACCTAGACTATGGCTACATTTACAAAAACTCAACCCTATGACCGCCGCGTGCCTGCCTGCCAAGCTGATGCCTCATTTGTGGTTTGTTGCTGACATATTTAATGAGATTTGTGTCTTGTTATCAAATCATTTATACTTGCTTATTCTCATTGATTACTATAGTTGTCTTTCATATAAGCATGCTCGCATATCATACACGTCTCAGCGTTACGCCTTTTCCTTGCGTAGTTTCATCATTCGACCTCGAGTTTGGTCAATTGACTTAGTCTTTTAAAACGTCCTTTCAAATGTGAAGGACATGGTATTAGTATAACTGAGCTGAGTATTTCAAAATTCATGGAACCTCGGTGGAATATAGACTGGTCATCTATATTCGACCCAGGACAGTGGGACATAGGCTGACCACCTATGTCTGACTCAGAGATGAATTTTGCAATACTGGGAATGGTTATAATAGAATTATGTCTGGGTTTCATTTCTACTCAATTTCTAAAAGTTTCATTCATGTGTGTATACTCAATCATTGCAAGATATTTCACATCTACATCACCTCATGAACCGCCGTCTAGAATCAAGCCAGATAATCATAACGCAACTTCCAATTTTCATTGTATGACAAGCCACTCCAGAGCATCTACATTTAGGAAACGCCTTATTTACTTATCACTCTTCTTTTCTTGTTTTGAAGAATCATGCCACCCAAAAGAAGTACTCCTACTATGACACCCGCCTAGATCAGAAAGCTGGTTGCCGACAGTATAGAGGCAGCACTGGTGACTGAAAGAGTTGCCGTAGCTGCAGCCGCTGCTGAAGCCGCTTCACGGGCAGAAACTGCAGAAGCTGCAGGAGCAACTACTAATGGAACTAATGGGCGTAAATGTACATACAAGGACTTCAAGAGTGGAGATCTTCCAAATTTCAAGGTCAATGAAGGAGCCACTGCCATGATTCGTTGGTTCGAAAAGATTAAATCTGTGTTTCTTCTATGTAGATGTCCAGAGGAGTACAAGGTAAAGTTTGCAACCCATACACTCGTTGGGGAAGCTATGTCATGGTGGAATTCGTATGCAAAACCCAGGGGAATGGAAAATGCTCACAAGCTTACGTGGGATGAATTCAAGAAATTGCTGACAAAGAAGTTTTGCCCAAGAACTGAGGTGAAGAAAATGGAAACAGAGTTTTATGAGCTAGTGACAGAAGGAAATGATATCGAGACATATATCAGAAGGTTTCAGGAGTTGGCAGCATTATGTCCTACAATGGTTCCGGATAATGAGAAGTTGCTAGAAAATTTCATTGATGGACTACCTCCCAACATCCGTGGAGATGTGATTTCTTTTGACCCGCAAAAATTAGATGAGGCAATCAGGATGTCTCAGAAACTTATGGCTCAAGTAGTGAAGAAAGGGACTACTTTAAACAACAACAACAGCAACAACTCCCACAACTACCGAAACAACAACAACAAGAGGAGTTGGGACAACAATCAGAGTGGCGATGCTACTCAACCACCACCAAAGAGGCAAGAAGTCGCCAAGGTCTATGCTGCAGGTTTAGCTGAAAAGAAAGGTTACCAAGGTACCCTACCCAAATGCAACAAGTGTCAAAATCATCATAACCCTGGACATTGTCTTAATCTATGTGGCAACTGTAAGAAGATTGGTCATGCGACTAGGGAATGCCAGTTTTCAATCATTGCCGGAAATCAGAAACCTCCAGTGACATGTTTTGGCTGTGGAGAGATAGGACATTACAGGAATGAATTTCCAAAACAAGGAAATCAAGGGAATGGGAACCAAGGCGGAATAGCTCGTGGTAGAGCCTAGGTCATCAGAGGAGGGGATTGTCAGCACATCAACGACGTGGAGGACAACAACAATGTTCAAGAACCAAGAACTTCTGCCTTAAAAATAAACGAAAACCTAAACTCTCTAGTGTTGTATCTCTTTTGTGTTTCACTTTAAGTTCTATCGTATGAACTTCATGTACTATTACGAATCCCTATCTAATGGATGTTTTATCTTTTATCACCGCAATGTGACTCCAATATCCACATCTCTTCACCGAGTCCACTTCAGAGGTCAACATTAACTGAATTCAGGGACTGAATTCCTTTAACGGGTGGAGTCTGTCACAACCCGTAATTTCATATCCTTTTTCAAGCTTCAAAATTTCACTATTCATCTCGGGAATTTACTATTCACAGGTTACTATTCATCATTTTACTATTCATCATTTTTGAAGTCAGTTTGAGTGTAAAACCCTAAAATTTGAAACATGTAAAATGACCAAATTGCCCCTGAAACTTTAAAATTCAATTAAAGCTTATATAAAGTACCAAATTAATCCCGAATCTCTGGAAATGAACTACATATGAAGTGAGATAATTTTGAGGCAAGCTTTTAACATTTTTACAATGTACAAAAATGTATATTACACCTAAAATACACCATGGGCCGAATTTTATAATTAGAATACATATGATATAAATTTTAATCATTTAAATCCATTTAAACTACAAAATAAATTAAGGAAATTATTCAAAAATGGAAAATTGATTTTGGTCAAGTGTATATCCGGTTCTTTAGCCATCTCCCCCCCCCCCCCCCCATTGCTCGGCATTTCCATACTTAACCAACCCATGATTTATTTTCTTATTAATAAACCCTAACAAACCTATCGACACACACAAAGATACACACACTCTTGATCCAATTTTTCTGAGGTGGAGAAGCATTTTTCTGGTGGTCTTCCAAGTACTAAGAAGGTTGGAAAAATAGCTACAAGGTTCTGGGATCGCTTGTTTGGTCGTGGTAAATTTTGGTGTCGAAAGCATTGAACCGAGAAACATAAAATCACAACGCCTTGTTCTTTCATTCTAAAATCTTTATGGTATTTTTCCAGTACTTTTCTCATCACATATAACGTGTATAAAATGGTAGAATCGAATCATGCATGATATATTGATCGTATGTTAAATTATGTGTTATAAACCCTAAAAACGTAATCGGATTATATAAAATACCTGCGATTTTTCTGAGCCTTTTATATATTTTTCATGGGTTCTATATGTATCATATAACATCAGAAAAATATCCTTTCGAATTATTAGAGCTTAAATCATGGTTTTCGAATTATTGTGTAAATCGGGTTTTGTGAGAAAATAAAGGAAAAAGATAAAACCTTAAAACCGATTGAACTAGGGTTTGTATGATGAAATCTAGAAATTAATGCTGTACTAGGATGATATAATGATTACATGATGATTGGGATAATTAGGGTTAAGTTTTGTTAGTGTAAAATTTTTACCGATTTGAAATTAAAACATAAAGGGGGTGTTTTGTAATTATTGAAACTAGTGGGATATTTTTGTAATGTTATATAAATCTGAGATAATGTATAAAAATTATAACATGAGGGTCTTATGTGTAAATATGGCGAGAAAAGGATTTATTTGGTAATATTAGTGTCGAATTGAATTAAATTAAAAAGGAGGGACTAAAAGTGAAATTTCTGGAAACTTAAGGGTATTCGGTATAAATAATGTCATAAAGGGTGTAATGTGTAATTTTGAATATTTAAGGGCTTAATATGTAATTATGGATAATTTACTATACGATTTGCACTTTTGGAAAATATAAGGGACTTGTATTTGTAATTTCCGAAACTTCAAGGGGCTGTCGTACACATAAAAATTTTAAAGGGTATTTTCTGTAAATTTGTGAAATAAAGTGCTTGATGTGTAAATATTATCATGGTGAGGGTTAAATTGTGATTTATATAATTATAAGGTTTAAATTGTAATTTAATTAACTAAAGGGGTATAAATTGTAGTTTGTGAAACTTAAAGGTTCAAAGTCTGATACTGGAAACCTACTAAAAATAGAAGATTACTTGAAATAAGTAAACCTACTTAAAGTGGAAACTTACTATTTCTGTAAAGTTACCTAAAAAGGAAAGTTTCTAAAAATGGAAAGCCGACTAAAATAAGTAATCTGAATTAAACAAGCTATTGATAAGACAATCATGAATTCGTGTAGATCCGCTGAAGATGGAGATTGCTTCCGATCTTTATTATTTTGTTGTGTGTTTTCACTTGCGGTATAAGGTACAGATATTCTGAACCTTCTCACAGGTTTCTCATGATCTCTTTCATTTTTCTGATCTTTCAGCTTCTGTATTGATGCCATTGCTATGATCCCCTTTACTTTGAACCTTTCATATGATTCCCTTTGTTATAATTCCTGATATGAACTTTGTTATGAAACTTGATTCTGAGCCATCTGTTATAAACCCTTTGAAATATGAACTTGTTATAACACTCTGATTCTGACATGATATCTGACTCTGAATTTTCCCTTAATACTTGACTCATTACCTTGTGACCTGAATATGCAAACCTCTGAATACCCTGAAGATTCATTTTGACATTTTAACTGAAATTGGAAACTTTCCTTAATGATATGAAAATGTTTTGAAAAGCTTTTGAGTACGATATTATAAACAGCACTAAAGGTTTTATGAAAATTTCTTTTAAAGACTATATGTATAAGAAGGTTTTACCAAACATCATTTTATGAAAGTCACTGAAAGATTATTTAAATACAAGTTAAATATGAAACCTTTGAATTAAAATCTTTTCTATGAACCTATAAACCTTTTTGATTATGAACTTTTGATATGACCTATTGAACCTTGATTTAAACGTTATTCTAAACCTGGTTATAAACTCTTGTTTTGAAACTTAATTTGAACTTTGATATAAGCATTAATCTGGTATACTATTTCTGAACCTGGACTTGAACATTGTTCTAAACTCTGATATAAACCTATCTGATTTCTGAACCTCTGATATACACTTCTGTAACATCTGACATGGACCTTATAATCTGAACTTTTTGACATGACCCTCTGTTTATGACATGATACTTGACCTTTGACCCACGGTTTGATACCCGAGCCACCTCACTAGGCATGAGGGTTTCATGTCCATGTCATTGATGCACCGATGGCATGACTCTAGGGCAGGAGAGTGATGACCTGTCCCGTCCCTGACTTTATTTTATCTGGTGTGTATTGGTAGACTCTGGCCACCTGGGGCGTATGGATGCATCCTAGATTTGTTCTGTTTCTGTTATCTGTTTATATTATCTGTTATATCTCTAGTGACTGATGGTGTGTGCGATACACGTCTTTCACAACCTCTGGGAGCTAGCTACTCCATTTGATACATGAGGACACCCCTCATATTATCTGGTTACTGAGAGGACACCCCTCTAATTGATGATGATGGCATGGTTATACTTATTATATCTCTGTTTCTGGGCTCGTGGTGGATTACTGTTTACCTTACCATATACATTTGCTTACCTTGACCTTGTTATACCTTACACTGTTTTCCCTTTTTCCTTATCTATCTATTATTCCCTATCCTTTATCCTTACTCCTTTATTTATCCTTTGACTCTAATTATATCTGCATGACATATATTTCTGACACTCTGTACTATTCTTTATTACTGCTTGTTACCGTTATATCTGTTCACTGAGCTCTCGTAGCTCAGCCGCATTTCTTTTCCTGCGGCAGGTTTTAGTAGGAAGCTGGGTATGAGTGGAGAGTACCATTGGACTTAGAAGACTACACTGTGATAGCCATTTGATATAGATGACTAGAAGAATTTATAATTTCAGACTTAGTATTTATTCCTTTGTAATTTTGTATTTCCTTGAAATTTCTTTGTAACCTTTGTATTCTTTTGTATTATTGAAGATGTATGCTTGTGTATGTTTCTGATATGTCACCATTGTTGTGACATCTCTACCCTTGTCGGGTCGGGGTGTTACAATTTATGGTATCAGAGATACAGGCTGCGACTCGTAATACATTTACCCTTGACCTGTGAGTTCTGGACCATTAGGCTTCCAGTGTAAGAACATAGGAGAACACCTTGAGAACTGCTTTAGGACTCCTTGATATGAACTTAAGTTTTGACCAGTGAGGAATGGGTAGACTATAAGGCGTTTGTTTAAGCATCTTTGCTTCCGCATCACTCTGATTCGTGCCTTGCTTTTGATTAAAGTCTGTTAAGATCACTTTTGGAAATTGAAAGCTTATGCTCTGCACTACCTAAAATCTGAACCTAAATAAATCTGGAAGGCATTGAGAACTGCATAATATGGCCTGACACTATTTGATCCTTGTCTGCAGAGTCTGACTCTGACCTCTGATCCTTCTGTTAATCATTTTGATGCCTCTTCGGGCATTCTGAAAATCTCCTTGGCGATGACGTACTTGACACCTTCTGTTATTTGCCTTTTACTTTTGATAAGCATTTGATACTTTCTGTTAATTGTCTCTTGTCTCCTGATAAGCATCTATAAATTTTTTGACACCATTTGATTTTGTCTTAACCATCTCTGTCCCTATGAGAAGTCTTGTGGTGTTTAACCACGAGTATAAGAATGTTTCCCTCCCATTTTGGACGATAAGATTTGCCTTGTTGATCTGTCTTTCTGTGGACTGTTAACTCTAATGTTATTCTGATAAAGGATTGGTTGTTTGACAACTATCCTCCTATGTCTCACTTTTGACGTTTGAAGCAATTTTGAACTCCCTACCATGATTACCGATTGTTAAACTCTGGACCATCATTATTACTCTGAAGACTCGTGTGTTATGTTCGCGATTATGAAGTTTTCCTTGAACCCATTTCGTACAACAATGAATGAACCTTATCTTAAAAATTTCTTGGCACCCTGAATTTTCTGAACACGATTTCTGATTGAACCACCAAATTTTCCACCGGAGTGAGAAGTAAGTTCGATTAAGTGTATTTTCTTGGCGTATTTCAGTTTTGTTCACGATAAAGAAGAATGATGACAGGAGACATGTATTAATTCTGGAAGCTGAACCGTATTGTTATGTGGAACCCTTATTTCTCCACCCTGAAACGACTTTGTATCTATTCAATTTCAGAGCGCGAAGTTTTCTTCAGATGGAAATATGAATTGAGGTTATTCTTGAGATCGTTGTCCGTATTTGTAACGACTGATATAAAGATTTGTGACGCTAATAGTATTAGCTAAAGCTCTGACTATTCTGTAAATTTGATAAATGAACGTGTTCTCGTGAGTACTTGGGCGGATGGTCATTGCATGACTTAATAGTACATTCGAAGACGAAGAAGAACATGAAAATCATTTTTTCACTTTGTAAGAAATTTGACGATCACGTGTGCATTCTGAGAGATTGATATCTGTTGAGACAACGGTTTTTCTTGATTGAGAATATCTTTTTAAATCCCGCAAATTTTGAAACTATCACCGAATGGTCAAAACCGATAACAAAATGGTAAACTGAAATCTTTTGAACCTTGCAGTAGAATTCTGGAAGATGTTTACAACTTGCGTTACCCTGGATAAATTCCGTGACCAGAGAGAAACAGTTTAGTCTGAGTAAGAATGGAGTTTTGGAAAAGCTGAAATAGAAATTTGCTTCCATACCTTCAGACGGAACAAATTTTGAGACATTTCAGAATAAGACTCGGTTATACTCCCTTGCAGCGCAGAAGGTTTTGCGTATGCATCAAGACAACTAGAAACGCATCAGAAGAATTACTTCACTACCTGACCTAGAGTTGACAACAGCGGCGGCTACCCCGAAGAGTGAAGACATTCCTTACAAAGCAGAAGTGTTGGCGATGCAGAAGAAAGACGGCGAACCGGGAGCTGATGAAGACGTACAGTCTCACTTCCCTATTCATCTTGGTTGTACTAAGATGAATTGAGAGCGGAAGCAGACTGGATGATGAAGAAACTTAAAGATCGTGCCAGAAATTTACATTACTCCATCACATTCCAAGAAGAACTGCAGGAGGCTTGAAGAACAAGACAAAAGTTTACGATTTTGCTTCACTTCCAGATTGATGGAATAACAAAGACAGATTAACCGGACTTGAAGAGATTGAATGTTTTGAATGAACGGATTTTTGAAACGGACCTTTTAGATTTGGAAGAATTGATTATGTGAAGACCGAAGTTATTGACGATTAGTTTTCATTTCCGTTGACTCCCTTAAGTTTCGTGATATCGTGATAAGATCCTCTAATGATTTAAGTACCCTAGAAGCATATCAGTTCCGTGTTTATTTTTCGTATGTTCGATGATGGCCTTGTTCTGAGGAAATTTGGCGAAATGTGGAAAATCTGATGCTTGTGACGGCGTGTCTTACTCTGCTAGGCAATCTGGAAATTCCGATACTCTTGCGAATAGTCTTATTTCTCTCTTGACTATGACTTTGATCTGGTTGACTCTGAGATTGTAGAAGTACTAGGTGGATTAAGATAGGTTGTTATACTCACGACTCGAGATAAAGTATGATCATCATGAAGGCATAATTATGTGGTGCTAGTATTATGACGCCTGATCAACGTGATAATACTTACACCATATAATGTGCACTCATTGTGGCCATAGGATATCTTGGGGGAGTACCTAAGAAGTTTGAAATCTGATCTCCGTTGGTTTATCCGTGATTAGTGAGACGTTAGGTTCATTCTACCTATGCGTATACTCTGTTTCCGTTCATTAAATATCTGATTGGGTTTGAACTCTCGATTTGCATTCTGTTGACCTCAGTTATAAATCTTGAACTTCTTTTAGAACTTCCTACTGTTGATGCAATTAATTCGATTCGAAATCTTGTTCGTATTCCATATGAGCTTTCTGAAGATTCACATATCGTCCATTTTATGTTGCATGGACCTTTGGTTCTGAATTAACTTATTTTGTCTCCTTCTGAGGAATCTGAACCCATCTTGTTTTGAGCTGAGTCATGAGAAACTTTTGGTCTGAAGATCTTTTGGAAGAACCTCCTCGGGCATGAGAATATTATGATGATCTGTTGCGATTTGCTACGATTTCGCTTTACTTTGCGACTTCAATTTTCGAGGACGAAAATTTTTTTTAGAGGGGAAGAGTTGTAAAACCCTAAAATCTGAAACATGTAAAATGACCAAATTGCCCCTGAAACTTTAAAATTCAATTAAAGCTTATATAAAGTACCAAATTAATCCCGAATCTCTGGAAATGAACTACATATGAAGTGAGATAATTTTGAGGCAAGCTTTTAACATTTTTACAATGTACAAAAATGTATATTACACCTAAAATACACCATGGGCCGAATTTTATAATTAGAATACATATGATATAAATTTTAATCATTTAAATCCATTTAAACTACAAAATAAATTAAGGAAATTATTCAAAAATGGAAAATTGATTTTGGTCAAGTGTATATCCGGTTCTTTAGCCATCTCCCCCCCCCCCCCCCATTGCTCGGCATTTCCATACTTAACCAACCCATGATTTATTTTCTTATTAATAAACCCTAACAAACCTATCGACACACACAAAGATACACACACTCTTGATCCAATTTTTCTGAGGTGGAGAAGCATTTTTCTGGTGATCTTCCAAGTACTAAGAAGGTGGGAAAAATAGCTTCAAGGTTCTGGGATCGCTTGTTTGGTCGTGGTAAATTTTGGTGTCGAAAGCATTGAACCGAGAAACATAAAATCACAACGCCTTGTTCTTTCGTTCTAAAATCTTTCTGGTATTTTTCCGGCACTTTTCTCATCACATATAACATGTATAAAATGGTAGAATCGAATCATGCATGATATATTGATCGTATGTTAAATTATGTGTTATAAACCCTAAAAACGTAATCGGATTATATAAAATACCTGCGATTTTTCTGAGCCTTTTATATATTTTTCATGGGTTCTATATGTATCATATAACATCAGAAAAATATCCTTTCGAATTATTAGAGCTTAAATCATGGTTTTCGAATTATTGTGTAAATCGGGTTTTGTGAGAAAATAAAGGAAAAAGATAAAACCTTAAAACCGATTGAACTAGGGTTTGTATGATGAAATCTGGAAATTAATGCTGTACTAGGATGGTATAATGATTACATGATGATTGGGATAATTAGGGTTAAGTTTTGTTAGTGTAAAATGTTTACCGATTTGAAATTAAAACATAAAGGGGGTGTTTTGTAATTATTGAAACTAGTGGGATATTTTTGTAATGTTATATAGATCTGGGATAATGTATAAAAATTATAACATGAGGGTCTTATGTGTAAATATGGCGAGAAAAGGATTTATTTTGTAATATTAGTGTCGAATTGAATTAAATTAAAAAGGAGGGACTAAAAGTGAAATTTCTGGAAACTTAAGGGTATTCGGTATAAATAATGTCATAAAGGGTGTAATGTGTAATTTTGAATATTTAAGGGCTTAATATGTAATTATGGATAATTTACTATTCGATTTGCACTTTTGGAAAATATAAGGGACTTGTATTTGTAATTTCTGAAACTTCAAGGGGCTATCGTACACATAAAAATTTTAAAGGGTATTTTTTGTAAATTTGTGAAATAAAGTGCTTGATGTGTAAATATTATCATGGTAAGGGTTAAATTGTGATTTATATAATTATAAGGTTTAATTGTAATTTAATTAACTAAAGGGGTATAAATTGTAGTTTGTGAAACTTAAAGGTTCAAAGTCTGATACTGGAAACCTGCTAAAAATAGAAGATTACTAGAAATGAGTAAACCTACTTAAAGTGGAAACTTACTATTTCAAGAAAGTTACCTAAAAAGGAAAGTTTCTAAAAATGGAAAGCCGACTAAAATAAGTAATCTGAATTAAACAAGCTATTGATAAGACAATCATGAATTCGTGTAGATCCGCTAAAGATGGAGATTGCTTCCGATCTTTATTATTCTGTTGTGTGTTTCCACCTGCGGTATAAGGTACAGATATTCTGAACCTTCTCAAAGGTTTCTCATGATCTCTTTCATTTTTCTGATCTGTCAGCTTCTGTATTGATGCCATTGCTATGATCCCCTTTACTTTGAACCTTTCATATGATTCCCTTTGTTATAATTCCTGATATGAACTTTGTTATGAAACTTGATTCTGAGCCATCTGTTATAAACCCTTTGAAATATGAACTTGTTATAACACTCTGATTCTGACATGATATCTGACTCTGAATTTTCCCTTGATACTTGACTCATTACCTTGTGACCTGAATATGCAAACCTCTGAATACCCTGAAGATTCATTTTGACATTTTAACTGAAATTGGAAACTTTCCTTAATGATATGAAAATGTTTTGAAAAGCTTTTGAGTACGATGTTATAAACAGCACTGAAGGTTTTATGAAAATTTCTTTTAAAGACTATATGTATAAGAAGGTTTTACCAAACATCATTTTATGAAAGTCACTGAAAGATTATTTAAATACAAGTTAAATATGAAACGTTTGAATTAAAATCTTTTCTATGAACATATAAACCTTTTTGATTATGAACTTTTGATATGACCTATTGAACCTTGATTTAAACCTTATTCAAAACCTGGTTATAAACTCTTGTTTTGAAACTTAATTTGAACTTTGATATAAGCATTAATCTGGTATACTATTTCTGAACCTGGACTTGAACATTGTTATAAACTCTGATATAAACCTATCTGATTTCTGAACCTCTGATATACACTTCTGTAACATCTGACATGGACCTTATAATCTGAACTTTTTGACATGACCCTCTGTTTATGACATGATACTTGACCTTTGACCCACGGTTTGATACCCGAGCCACCTCACTAGGCATGAGGGTTTCATGTCCATGTCATTGATGCACCGATGGCATGACTCTAGGGCAGGAGAGTGATGACCTGTCCCGTCCCTGACTTTATTTTATCTGGTACGTATTGGTAGACTCTGGCCACCTGGGGCGTATGGATGCATCCTAGATTTGTTCTGTTTCTGTTATTTGTTTATATTATCTGTTATATCTCTGGTGACTGATGGTGTGTGCGATACACGTCTTTCACAACCTCTGGGAGTTAGCTACTCCATTTGATACATGAGGACACCCCTCATATTATCTGGTTACTGAGAGGACACCCCTCTGATTGATGATGATGGCATGGTTATACTTATTATATCTCTGTTTCTGGGCTCGTGGTGGATTACTGTTTACCTTACCATATACATTTGCTTACCTTGACCTTGTTATACCTTACACTGTTTTCCCTTTTTCCTTATCTATCTATTATTCCCTATACTTTATCCTTACTCCTTTATTTATCCTTTGACTCTAATTATATCTGCATGACATATATTTCTGACACCCTGTACTATTCTTTATTACTGATTGTTACCGTTATATCTGTTCACTGAGCTCTCGTAGCTCAACCGCATTTCTTTTCCTGCGGCAGATTTTAGTAGGAAGCTAGGTATGAGTGGAGAGTACCATGGGACTTAGAAGACTACACTGTGATAGCCATTTGATATAGATGACTAGAAGAATTTATAATTTCAGACTTAGTATTTATTCCTTTGTAATTTTGTATTTCCTTGAAATTTCTTTGTAACCTTTGTATTCTTTTGTATTATTGCAGATGTATGCTTGTGTATGTTTCTGATATATCACCATTGTTGTGACATCTCTACCCTTGTCGGGTCGGGGTGTTACATTGAGACTTTGAGAAGTTGTCAAAAATTTTACTATTCATGAAACACTATTCATCCCTGGAGAAAAATCACTATTCATGGGCATCATTCATCAGTACGTAAACTAGATTTACGGGTATTCAAATGCCCGTAACCAGTTAGGTTTAGCTGCGTATTCATGCATCATCAGTAAAGACACATCATATAGACTAGAGTAGTCTACATATCATCTGTAACATCATTATCATATTAAGTCATGCACGGGTTTGTGTGTGTTTCATTACATATGTTCGTTTATTTGTTAAACGTTACAACTCAGTCATTACTATTAACATTATACCCAATACTCCCGACAATGATCCTAATACATTTTCAAAATAATTATAATGATATAGAGGTTATATTATTACTTTACCTGGTGTTTTTAAACCAATTGCTATATTTTCCGGTACAAGCTTATAACTCCGTCGGTTTGCGAATTTTTAACCCGATCATTATTTTAACACCCGATTCTTGTCAGAAATGTAAATTTACAATTTTTACAACTTCGTTGTATTTTATTTCAACTCGTCACGATTTGTTTTCAGTTAACTCGGTACCCGATAATACCTAATGTATACTCAGAACAACTAATACATGCTTATTTGAGGGGGACAAGAACATTAATTGGCACATTTTTCTTCCATTTTACTTCCACAAGCCGACCCCCCCCCCCATTGCCTAAAACACCAAAACTCATTAATGCACCTAGAATACTTAAACTTGATTTAATTTCAATAACACTTCACTTATACATTTCACTAGCTAATAAAAGATCAAAACCTCTCTTCCTTCTTCATCATACCAAGAACCAAGAACAACAAGAACCCATCAATTTTTCAAGATCAAGTATCATCTAATCTCCATTTGTGTCACTAGTTAAGGTTTTGGAATAAAACCTCAAAGTTTCTTAAGCATTCCTCACCAAATCTCATCAATCTTCAAGTAAGTGTCTACATATACTTTTCAAACTTTTCATACCTTCCATTTGATGTATTTTCAAGATCTATTAACAAATCAAACAAATATATATATGTTACATACCACTCAAATGTTTAATTTTTCATTTTTAACATAGATCTATAGATCCATGGATTTTTAGTTGTATCCTCATGAAACCCATCATTGTTGATGATGTTTAGGATCCCATGACACCTTAATAACGTGTATGGTAGGATTAGAGTACTTGTGGTGTTGATTGGAAGTGGTAGAGACAAGACTTGAACTAGAAAAATGTGTTTTTAACAAGTAAATGAACCTACTGTCCAAAAACGTGAGATCTGGAAATTTCAGTAAACATTGAGACATTTTGGCCTTCATATTTATAAATTTCTTTCAAAAACGAAACCGTGGCCGCAAGAATGTGTAAAAACCGACTTACGATGAGGAAGTTATGATTTTTCAAAGTTTGACGACGAAAACTAATTTCTGAAAATTTAGCGTGCTGTTCGCCGAATTTCAAAGGACAAAACGAGATGTTAGACATGATCTAGAGGAGCCGACCTACTGAGATTATGTTAGTTCATGTTTATACGAAGCCGTGGATATAAAGAACGTAGAAAACGAGCTTATAACGACCGAGATATGCACGTTTGAAACCCGACAAACTCTATTTATTTTTGACAGCCACTATTAGAAAAGTGTTTCTAAGTATAAAAACAGTTTTTGCACTACGTCACATTGAGAGCCTATTATCTCATGGATTGTGACGCGTATGATCAAAATGACAAACATATGAATCCAAGACAAAGATATGAGGTTTCTAAAAACGCCAAGCTTATTCACTAACACTTAACGTACACCATTTCGCGACTAGTTTTGCGAGGCCATTTGGGCACATTTTCAAGTTGTGAAAAACAGTAAATTGCGACGAAAATATTATATTTACCAATAGAACACCAAACGAGGATCGTGGAGTATCGTTTCAACACATTTGTACAAAAAGGGTTTATTAACTTATCGAGACGTCAAAGATGTATTTTTCGTCGATAAACGTTATTTTCCAAAACTAACAAGTGGTATCGTTAACATACGTATTTGCATGTGTAGCATCATTTCATTGCTTACATTAGATCCTAACATTCATATTAGGTTGCGGTTAGAGATCGTACCTCATTTCAGTATATCCACTTTTTTCATCGTAGCTATTGCATCAGGTGAGTTTCATAGCCCCTCCTTTTACTTGTTTTGTAACTGTTTTGGGGGAGAATACATGCTCGTTTTACATTAAACTCCATGCTCGTTTTTCATTAAACTCTATGCTCGTTTTTCTTGAGACGTGAGTTGTCTTTCAAACATTATTGATTAGTTAAAATACTTGAGTCGTTGCTCGGAAGTATTTTGTGTTACATTTTTCACCCTAGATCATTTCATTTTGGACACTAGTACATTAAGCTATTTCATATTGCCTATGTTATGGACTGTTAATTTCGTATTATTTTAGTTATATGACGACATTATCAGATATATATATATATATATATATAGAGAGAGAGAGAGATATACATATATATATATAGATATACATATATATATATAGATATACATATATATATATATATATATAGAGAGAGAGAGAGAGAGATATACATATATATATATATAGATATACATATATATATATATATATATATATATATATATATATATATATATATATATATATATATATATATATATATATATATGGCGACATTGTCATGGCGACACTGCTAGATTAGATTATATGGCGACATTGTCAGAATTTATCTTATAACGACATTGTCATGGCGACATTGTCAGATTTAATCATATGGCAACATTGTCAGATTTAGTTACATGGAGACATTATCACACTTGCCTTTATATAGCAACATTGTCACACTTAACATTAAATTTTGTGGTCCATAAATCATTTGACGTTCACTTAAACCAAATCATATTTGGCAGTGGGTTGTAAACACACAGGTTGCAAGTCTTGTATGGGCGGGGCTTGGAACTAGGTGGATTTATAACGCCTTTGCTGGGAAATCTTCATTCGATGCCATACATTTTACATTTTTCTCTAAACTCTATGAACTCACCAACCTCGTGTTGACACTTTTAGCATGTATTTTCAGGTATTAAGCAATGGCACGCTACTGGAGGCTTTTGGCAGGGCATGACATGGTCATAGGAGACTCTGATATTCACTTGGGGACTGTTTTAACTGTTTAAAGGGCCTATTTCCGCACTACTTTTAACAATGAAAATTCAACACTTTTGTTAAACAATTTTATTCTAAATGTTTGAGGTGAAAACCATTCTTTGTACTTGTGTTGTGATACCAATTGAGTTGCACCCCAGCGTCATGTATGCTTCCGCTGGACCCGATTCTGGGGGTGTGACGCACGTCGCTTACACCTTTTTCCGTTACAAAGCTAAATACCAAGTTCTACTTCAAGGAAAAACCAACCTGTCGTTTCCTATACAATTACTGACACTATGCTAGATGTCAAGTTCTTTACAAGGGTGTATCTACTCCCTTTTACTCTATGTGTTTTGAGGTCTAAAACACTAACCGGACTTTACTGAATGAAAGGTAGAATAAATATGTGAAAACACTAACTAATCAATCAGTATCTAACTATCAAGACTTGCAACAGTGAGTTGAAGCTTGTTGATGCTTGATCTCTTTTGCTACAAAAAGGAAGATCACTAAGAATGAAATGAATGAATGATATGGGTTAGTAATGTATAAATGAATGAATGTATAATTTATGCTATGTAAATGATGATCGTGCCTGAATGATCAGCTTTCTATTTATAGGCAAAGCTGATCAACAGGCGGCGGATTTGGCGGATCCAAATTCTGGGATCCGCCAGTTATGGTGTTTGGTTCCGCGGGAACCAGACATCTAAGATATTCCCATATCTTTCCATGTCTTTCACAATCTTTCCATATCTTTCAAAGTCAACTCTTTAGCTTGAAGATCTATACAAGATATCACCAAAATCCTCAAGATATCCTAAAGATATCAAAATGAGGTATGCCATGATGTCATGTTTAATATTTCTAATTTAAGAAATAAAAGTAAAATATGTAAATGTAAAATGTGTATATGCAATGTGAATTCTAGTGATCATGTAATGTGTAAATGTGTTTTAAAAGACTTGTTACTATAAATGTAAAAGACTTTAACTTATATTTATGCTTTGCTAAAGATAAACCTTATAATTGTCATTAACAAAATAAAGCAAAAATCGTAAAATATAAATAACGTTTTTAGAACGATATTTGTATTAACAAATATGTTGAAGTAGCTTTTCATGTTATCTTGATATTTGTTCTAATTAGGGCAACATACATTTTATGTGTAGAAGTCCTAGTAGAATCTTAGTTTCTTACCTTGCAGTCAAGAAAAACCATTAGTCATATTGTTATATGTTGTACCTTGCACACAATTAAGATTTATCCCACTTGTGCATGGCACAACATCATGAGAGTATACAGACAACACTACGTTCGTTTGTTTGTATGAGCAATATGACAATGTCTAAGATAACATATGATTTTTAGACAAAATCAAAATATAGATATGTAGAACTTTATCATTTTAATAATGAATCATGCATAATAATTTTATAGATAACATTTCAGGAACGCGACAAGTTATCTTATAAAATTTATGCAATGGTTCTTATATAAACTATGATGCTTAACATGCGGAAAGTAATGTATTATTTCAAGACAATCTGAAAATAAGATGGGCAACTTGCATGGTAATAAAGCTTACAGCTCCCATTTGATTAGACAACATTACATGTGTTTCGTCACCAGTAATATAATTACGTAGCTCCCACTGGATTAGACAACCAGCGGAGAGTGAGTGACGATTGGATACTTTCTTTCTTTCTTTTAATATCTACACATTATTGCTAATGTGAGTCACTTTGACTAGTAAACATGTACTTAGGTATTCAAGTAAGTGCATCAAGTTCTAACATATAGATGATGGGCTAGCCATCATTGCTATTTTAACTTGAAAATAGGCATGCATTTCCTCCATAATTGGTCTATTTACCACAAGGGTATGTAGGACCTTAGTAGGTTTATTGGGTTAAGACAAACTGCTAGGTAATCATGCTAGTAATTACCTTTACCACTTTGCAGTTTATTAATATTTCCGTCTTCTAATTATTTAAACTCATTTTAGTTTGGTAGCTATAGAAAACGTGTTCTCTAGTTATCCAAATATCTTATATTTCTTCAAGGTTTCAAACCCGAAACTAGGGTTATAAAACAATCTTGAAAGAATAAGATGTGTAACCATACTTAACCGTTTTGACTTTTACAAGACATCACAATTTCTAGAGTAGGTGTTCTTTGAGTTTGATTAGAATTAGGAAAATTCGAATATTCCTATTATGGCTTTTCCTCATAAAGAAAAAGGATAGGAATAAGTCTCTTTCTTACAAGGAAAGAGCGACTTAGTTCGTCCTTTTAACAAGAAAAGAACAAACTCTTGTTTACGGTTGTTTTGTATTAATTCATTAATTGAATTTACAAATTTCATTTTTAGTATTTTCGATAATTATCCTTTTGTAATTTAACTACCCCATGTTTACAATTTAAAACAATTAATTTTACAAAAGGGCTAAGATCCACATTGTGCTTCTACTATCACATCAGTTGATCTGCTAGCAATAGTAGATTCAATTGGTAGGCGACGATCACCAATTGTATTACACGTACAACTCTTAGATCCTTATGGGACTCGTGGCATCTAGTGTCAAACAACTAGTGTCATGTAGGCATGTTTGGTCCCATCTTTGCCTCGTGTCAAGATCTCACCGCTTAACTCGATTAAGTCATCTAATTTGAGAACGTGTGAGAATATATCTAGGTCCCACGCATAGAGAATAGTCACCTTGGGTTACAATTCAACCTAGGTCCCACGCATAGGCAAAAGGTAATGTTTTGTATTAATTCATTAATTAAATTTACAAAGTTCATTTTTAGTATTTTCGATAATTATCCTTTTGTAATTTAACTACCCCATGTTTACAATTTAAAATAATTAATTTTACAAAAGGGCTAAGATCCACATTGTTCTTCTACTATCACATCAGTTGATCTGCTAGCAATAGTAGATTCAATTGGTAGGCGACGATCACCAATTGTATTACACGTACAACTCTTAGATCCTTATGGGACTCGTGGCATCTAGTGTCAAACAACTAGTGTCATGTAGGCATGTTTGGTCCCATCTTTGCCTCGTGTCAAGATCTCACCGCTTAACTCGATTAAGTCATCCAATTTGAGAACGTGTGAGAATATATCTAGGTCCCACGCATAGAGAATAGTCACCTTGGGTTACAATTCAACCTAGGTCCCACGCATAGGCAAAAGGTAATTGAAAGTGTTCTCAACGATTGGACGGCATGACTTAAATTTTGACGGGTAAAATATTTGATGTGAATAAAAAAAGTGTACAAAAGAAGCATGCATTCAATCTTCGTAGCACAAGTTAAAAACTTTTCTTAACTTAAGTCTAATCATTGTTTTAATTTATGTGTGTCAAGTTGTCCACTTTCAAGACTAATATAAATCCTAAGTGGATTATAATTAAGTTTTGACAATACAATAAATAAATAAACAAGCTTAACAAGTTTAAGTGTTATTTAGAAAACAATGATTTTAAGTTTCAAATCCAAATTTAAACTTAGTTAAACTAAATCATAAGACTTAGTTTAAATTGGTTTGTGTTTCGTTTGTAGTTTTTAATCGTAGCATATATAAAGGCAACAAAACAAACACACAACCAAGATATGCAAAGCCTCAACCGATGAAAACCCTATGCTTGGTCTCGTGAGCCATCACGAGAACCAAGAGTCAACTAGTGTTAGAAATTCGATGCACTTTGAGGATGTTAGTCCTTTAGCACTTAGTGTATGTGATATATTGAGTTAATATGATTAAGTATGCGGAATCTACTTAATCACACTTAGAAGGTTATTTGTTATATGGAAATGGAACAATGGTGGTTGTTGAATTTGATAAAGAAAAATTTAGAGTTAACACCAAACGATTTAATATTATTGACAATGATACAAAGGTTTGATATTGTTCTTGTTGTATGTTTAAGAAAAGTTCTATCAAGTTCTATGTAAGCACACTTGACTACTACGCTAAGATCTTCTTTTATAGAACAAGAAGATCTTTACAATATTGTTAAGTCACATCAAGTGTAATCGAACTACTTGCTAGCTTATCTTATGTGTGTCAATAACTAAGATACAACATGTATATATGTTTACAACTTGTTCTATGAATATAAGATAAAGACTGAGCACATGGGGTAAGATATTATATACCGTGTATATTTGACTTTAGTACACTTATCCATTCAGTCAAACAGACTTAACGATAGAAGAGCAGACTTAATTCTGTATTCACTAGAATTAACACTAGCAGACTTAATCTTCAACGACCAGACTTAACCAGGATTAACACTAGCAGACTTAACCAACAGACTTAATCATTTAGAGAATTTCCCGATACTTAATCTTCAGAATATTTAATTCCCAACAATCCTCCCCTAAACATGTGAATTCATTTCAACATGTTTTCTGAATTAAATGAGGAATTGTGAAGATCTTTCAAACACTTCATAGTCAGACCCTTGGACTGAACTTTCTTCTATTCTGAAAGATTAATATCTATCTCAGTAACTCATCTGCTTTCTGTCCTTTGACTTTAACAATATCAATACACATCTTCAGGCTTCATTGATTGACCTAAAAGATGGTGCAATTTCCTTGGATGGAGGAATTATAAGAGGCAATGGTGCTGTGTATCTTGGATGCTTGTTTCAACAAGCGAAATCATCTATCAGCATGCCTTTGCAAGTGATGAACAAACGTAGTGAACGGAAATTGAAACAGAAAGCTCTCTTCCTTTGACCTAGATAGAAATTTCTCCTTTGGAATGCTTCATCCCTTCTGAATATATATAATACTCCAGAATCAGCTCTATTCTTGTCATTTTCAACTTCCATGTCATCATCTTGTATGCTCTTGTCTTTTCCTCCCTTTCATTGGTTAAACTTCCTTGGGCTTTATTTCCTCCCCTGAGATGTTTCCTCACCTGGATTGCAAATAATTTTTCCTCCCCTGTTTGGAAGATCTCTCACAATGTACCAAAATATTTCTCCCCATCATCTAAGCTATCAATTAGAACTTGTTATCAGACAATGTTGTACATGTTGCCATCAATTCCTTAAGAGTTTAAGCTTCTGCCCTCATCACTTCTAGGTGTGTTAACTCCTATGAGAGGTAATTCATGGGGCATTGACTCATAATCCATCAATGGATGGTTTTTCTGAGTCCTTTGAAAATCCTTTTTAAGAAACTTTTGACTTAGCAGTATGTTCACGATTTTATTATTAAAACTCATACTCCTTTCAACCATTTTGAAGGGATTAAGTGTGTAACAGACACTTAATCAAAATTTCGGTTTAATGCAACCTCTGGTTCTGTGAGAACCAATATTTTTCAGTTATAAATAACTGCCTGTGTAAAGGTAAACCTATTCAAAAGGCTTTCTTGACAGGGTTTCCAGCTCATAGCAATTGTGTCTCTAACACAAGTGTTAGATTCACTTTCACTAGCTGTTCTTTCTATCAGATGTCCTTAGACTTGCTCATTATACTTAAAAGTATAAAATAATAGAAAGTGAGTTGAGTCAGTTACTTTCTGACCAACTAAGACATCAATTCAATGTGAAATTTCATAATCAGGTTTCAAGAAAGAAGTTTTAAGGAGGTTAAAATTCCCAAACTCTTTCTAACATAAACCTACTATGTCAGCAACTGATATAACATTCTGCTGCTTTCATTTCACTTGAAACTTCCTTTTTGCTCAATGTTCATTCCTGAAATTGTTAGTCCAAAACCAAGAAACAATATGCAAATCATATGTCTTATAGCAGCATTATCATATGACTAACAGAATGAACTTTTGCAATTTACTAGCATCTTAACTAGTAATTCTGAAACCTATTCCTTCTTTGATGGTAACATATCTAATGATTTAAAGATGTGACATGTTGCCAGTTATGTGTCTTGAACATTCATTATTTGAGTATCCTTGATATCCTTGTTTAGCATTTGAATGTTCCTGCACATGTATAAAGAAATTAGTTTTCTTTGGGGATCCAAGCCATTACTGACTTGGATCTGCCTCTTGCATCAATGTAATCAATCCTTTTTAAAATGATTGATGCACCATTGGGTTTAATTGGTCTCCAAACCCAACATGCTGAGGTCTTAACAGCATTTGCCTTCTTTTTCCAAGCAGTAGAACCTTTAGGTTTCCAAATTTGTTTTTGAATCACTGCTTTTGATTGAAAAGGCCTTCTAGTAGTTTTTAATGCATATTTGAAAGTTGATTTTGCATTTTTAACTACTAGTTTTGGGTTAACAGAATTAAATGGTATGGCAGACTTAACAGCAAGAACTGTGTTTGAGCCAGACTTAATTAAGTCTGTTCTGGGGGTAGTTCTATTAGTGAGATTAGGGTGGCTTTTAGGTGTTTGCCTTTTTAGATTCACCCTATTGTTTGAATACCCAGTTACCCATTGGCTGCAAAAAGTTGTAAGATGGTCAAAATTTTCACAAGTGAAACAAGCTTTGTTGTAAAATCCAAAGTCATCATTTTGGTGAGACTTAAAGGTATTCCATTTTCTATGGTCACCTTTGGGCTTGTTTGTGGACCTATATTGTTCACAATATCTTACTGGTTGCCTAACATGTTTTACATTGGACTTAGGCCTATCAGTATGATTTCTAACCAACTTAGGAACACTTGTTCCTACTTTCTTAACCACTTCAGGTTTAGACATAACCTGTTCTACTTCATCATAATCAAATGTCCAGTCCTCAATGACTATCCCATCTGATTTACTATCAGAGGACACCTTATCCTCAGAAAGTGAAGTTTTACTTAAACTTTCACTTGCTTTCTTAGGCTCATCAACTACTACATTAGTTTTTGGTTGAACACCAAATTTTAACTCAGATAGTTGAAATTCGGGTAAGCCTGAATGCTCTAGGTCAATCCCTGGGGGTTTAGGGATACCTCTGTATGGAGGTGGGACACTCTTATATCCTAACCCTGACTTGGCTCTATTAATCACTTGACATTCAACTATGTTGGCTATACTTCTAGAAGCATGTTCTAGTGTTTCTACACTCAAGTGAATATTGTCATTTTCCTTTTTGATCCTATCATAAGCCTCTCTCAAAAGCTTAATTTCAGCATCTTTAAAAAAAATATCTTGTTTAAGAGTACCTTTGTCATCAGAAAAAGCAAGCTCATTTTCTTTGTAATACAAGATCTGCTTTTCTACGGATACTAATCCACACTTATAATCTACTAAGTCTTGATAAGTTCTGCTTAGCTCTTTCTTTTGGTCATCATAATGTTTTATTAAAGTTTGTAATTCTTTAAGAGCAGTACAAGCATTTGAACAAGCTTTATGAGATTGTACCTCAGTAGCAGAAAAAGCCATAAGTGCCATCTGAGTAGGAGTTTCTTCTTCATCTGCTAGGAAGCTCCAATCAAAACCTAAGCCATCAATAGCTACCATAGCTTTTGGCTCAATAACCTCCTCTGTTTTGGATTTGCTTCCAAAACCTCCATTCTTGCTATCTTGCTGCCTTGGTCTTCTACAATCTCTTGAGAAATGACCCATCATGTGACAGTTATAGCACTCTATCTTTGACTTGTCAAAACCAGCAATATCAGTATTGCTGATTATGAGCTTCTTCCCCGTCCTTTGATAGAACTTTTTGGCTCTCATGCTAAGAAGAGAAATTTGCCATTTTAGGTCCATTTCCTCCAGATCATCATCATTGATCTCTTGGAGGTCTTCATAAGTGAGCATGGACCCATCATTTCGACTTGTGAGAAATGCACAACAAGTCTTTTCATCCAAAATACCCATTGTACTGCTTGATGAACTAGCAGCACCAACACCATCAATAACTTTCACCTCTTCAACTGATTTTGAGGTACTAGGAGATGACATAAATGCCAAGTTCCCAGTACTTGAACTAGTACCTCCAGTTTTCTTCAAATCATGTTCCACAATCTTGAAGTTGCTATACAAGTCCATCAGTTCCATGGTGTCTAGGTTTGGCTTGTTCTTCCAGACAACAACATGCATAGCCCACTCTTCAGGTAAGCTTCGCAGAAATTTTGAGTTTAAATCTTCTTGAGGTATTTCTACACCAAGAATAGCGAGTTGGCTCACAATATTCTTAAGCCTGTTAAACATGTGGTCTAAAGATTCATTGTTGATTGATGAGAAAGTTTCAAACTGTTGCTTAAGAAGAGTCTTCTGGGTCTTCTTGGTGGCTTCATTCCCACCATACCTTGCAATAATGGCCTCAAACAAAGACTTTGCATCTTTGAACTTGCTGAAGTTTAAAAGTTGATCATTTGGAATGGTCATCATCAGCATGCTTCTGGCCTTTAGATCATTCTTCTTCATTATTCTTTCTTCTACAGATTTTGGCTTCATCTGCAGAGTTGTCACCACTTTCCCGTCAACAGTTGATGTAGTGGTGGTAGGCTTGAAAGAGTCTCCATCTTCAATAATTTCCCACATTGTATAATCTTGCACCTGGAAATATTGCTCTATCCTCATCCTCCACATCTCAAACTCATTCTGTTTGAGCATGGGTATCTTTGCAGCAACATTTGTCTGAATAGATTCAACGTCCATTTCTTCTTCTTTCTTCTTCTAAATCAAATATCAGCCTGAGCTCTGATACCACTTGTTAGAAATTCGATACACTTTGAGGATGTTAGTCCTTTAGCACATAGTATATGTGATATATTGAGTTAATATGATTAAGTATGCGGAATCTACTTAATCACACTTAGAAGGTTATTTGTTATATGGAAATGGAACAATGGTGGTTGTTGAATTTGATAAAGAACAATTTAGAGTTAACACCAAACGATTTAATATTATTGACAATGATACAAAGGTTTGATATTGTTCTTGTTGTATGTTTAAGAAAAGTTCTATCAAGTTCTAAGTAAGCACACTTGACTACTAAGCTAAGATCTTCTTTTATAGAACAAGAAGATCTTTACAATATTGTTAAATCACATCAAGTCTAATCGAACTACTTGCTAGCTTATCTTATGTGTGTCAGTAACTAAGATACAACATGTATCTATGTTTACAACTTGTTTTGTGAATATAAGATAAAGACTGAGCACATGGGGTAAGATATTATCTACCGTGTATATTTGACTTTAGTACACTTATCCATTCAGTCAAACAGACTTAACGATAGAAGAGCAGACTTAATTCTGTATTCGCCAGAATTAACACTAGCAGACTTAATCTTCAACGACCAGACTTAACCATGTAGCAGACTTAACCAGATAGCAGACTTAACCACCAGACTTAATCATTTAGAAAATTTCCCGATACTTAATCTTCAGAATATTTAATTCCCAACAACTAGGCACATGATACACAACCACACGGAGGGCTCCCACTTGTTCCAAGACGATCATGAGCAAGTAAAAGCTAGGGGTGTGCACGGTTCGGTTTGGTTCGGTTTTTGGCTAAAACCGAAACATTCGGTTTTTATAAAATCCAAAACCGAAACCATTCGGTTTTTGGCGGTTCGGTTTTTTGACGGTTCGGTTTTTTGCGGTTCGTTTTTTCGGTTTTTAACCGCTTATATTTGTGTGTAGCCAATTTATACCAACAAACTTTATTTTCGTAGAAAATTGGTTATTTTTCTTTACTTTTTCGTCAAGATAAGCCTAATAATATTTATCTCATAATTCTACAATTACACACGTATAGATGAGATACACACATGCAAGTGAATTTACATATAGCATGATCATTGTCACATAAGTATGATATATTGTAAAGTAAACACACGTACACGAAAAATAAACAAATAAACGTTAAGATAAATATATTATAAATTCACCTACAAAATTAATATGAATTTATAAATTTGATTTGTTTAGTTATTTACTTATTTATTTACATTATATTAGTTATATACTATTATATAATATGGAAGAAATTGAACTGCGAGGCGGCAGAGTCGTTTAGAGGGAAAGTCTTAGAGGGACTTTCTATTAAGTCGGAGGACTTGATTGCCAGAGACGCGGACCAGATGTGGAACACTCTTGCCTGCATAATTAAAGACGCTGCAAGGGATTCCCTTGGTGTGGCTAGCGAGGTAGGGAGATCCAAGAGGTTCAGCAGCAGGGAATCTTGGTGGTTAGGTGAGGAGGTGCAATCCAAAGTTGCAGCGAAACAAGCAAGGTTCAAAGAGCTCCTTGCATGCCGGGAGGGACACCAAACTGATATTTCAGACGCAGAAGAGAGGTACAAAGTAGCTAAAAGAGAAGCGAAAAACGCAGTAGCCCAGGCGAAGGACAAAGCGTACGAAGAGCTGTACAAGAAATTGGACTCCAAGGAGGGAGCTAACGATATATTCAGGATTGCTAAAGCCCGAGAGAGAAGAAGGAGGGATTTAGGTAACACAAAATATATCAAAGATGAAGGCGGACGAACCATTGTGAACGAAGAGGATATTAGGAAAAGATGGGAAGAATATTTTTCCTCGTTGTTCAACGGAGGGTATTCGGAAGAGAGAGGAGAAGAAGAGAACCTCAACCGACTACCTGAATGCTACTATTCGAGGATTAGCCAACCAGAAGTGAAGGTGGCAATACAGAAGATGGGAAGAAACAAAGCAGTAGGGCCGGACCAAATCCCCATTGAAGCCTGGAGGTGTCTGGGTGATGAGGGGGTAGGATGGTTGACGTGCCTCTTCAACAAGATCTTCTCCGGCGATAAGATGCCAGAAGAATGGAGACTCAGTGAAGTCATTCCCATCTACAAGAACAAGGGGGATGTGCAAGTGTGTAGCAACTATAGAGGTATTAAGCTACTTAGCCACACCATGAAGCTGTGGGAAAGACTTATTGAGAGAAGATTGAGAAGGGAGACGAGGGTGTCTGAGAACCATTTTGGTTTTATGCCAGGGAGGTCATCGATTGAGGCTATCCACCTTCTTAGAAGTCTCATGGAGAAGTATAGAGAAAGACAGAAGGATCTGCATATGGCATTCCTTGACCTCGAAAAGGCATACGATAGTGTACCTCGAGAGTTAATTTGGAGAACTCTAATCGATAAAGGAACCCCAAGGAGGTACATCAGGATCATCAGAGATATGTATGAGGGGGCTAAGACCAGGGTACGGTCCACAGTGGGGATTTCAGAGTTTTTCTCTGTGAAAGTGGGACTCCACCAAGGATCTGCCATTAGCCCGTACCTCTTCACACTGATTCTGGATGAGCTATCCCGAGAGATCCAAGAGAGCATACCGTGGAGCATGATTTTCGCTGACGACATTGTGTTGGTGGCAGAATCGGCGGAAAGGTTAAACAATAACCTTGAGCTCTGGAGGGGGTCCTAGAGGACAATGGTCTTCGAGTGAGCAGAGACAAGACTGAATACATGAGATGTGAGTTTGGGAGGATCGAATCAGGACACCACGAAGATATGGATATTCGTATCGGTGACCGGATCCTTCCACCCAAGGAGTCCTTTAGATATTTGGGATCGATGATCCACAAATCAGGGAGGATTGATGAGGACGTCACTCACCGGATTAGAGCTGGGTGGGCGAGATGGAGGGCGGCATCGGGAGTCTTATGTGACAGAAGCGTCCCTTTAAAGCTTAAGGGCAAATTTTATAGGGTGGCGATTAGACCGGCTATGCTGTACGGGGCTGAGTGTTGGCCTATCTCCAAAGCCCAAGCAAACAGGGTAGAGGTGGCGGAGCTGAGGATGCTAAGGTGGACTTGCGGTAAGACCTTGATGGACATGATCCCGAACGGAGTTTTCAGAGCTAAGCTTGAGGTTGAGTCTATTATTTCTAAAATGAGAAAAGGAAGGCTCAGGTGGTTCGGGCATGTGAAGAGGAGGCCGCAATCAGCTCCCGTGAGAAGAGTCGAAGCCCTAGTGGTGAACGGGGTGAGAAGGAGGGGTAGACCCAAACTCAGATGGGAGGATAGACTTAAGCTCGACATGAAGGAGCTGCTCTTGTCCGAGGACATGACCTCAGATAGGAAGGCGTGGAGGGATAGAATTAGGATCTGTGGGTAGCTTAGACTAGGTGTGTTGGGTTGCTTTGCCTTAGCTTTAGGCCCCGTGCGTTGCGCTGCTTTGCTTTGTTTGGTTGCTTGGCCGTAGCTTTTGGCCCCGTGGGTTGCGCTGCTTTGCTTTGTTTGGTTGCTTGGCCGTAGCTTTAGGCCCCGTGCGTTGCGCTGCTTTGCTTTATCTTGTTCTGTGTTCTTTGTTTTTTGCTTTTTGTATTTTGTCTTGCCTCTTTAGGTTGGCCTGCTTTTCTTGTTTCCTGGTCTTTTTCTTTTTGTGCTTTCTGTTTTGGTTTGCGTTTTGTTTTAGAGCTTTCGTGTTTTTTTTTTTTTTTTTTTTTTTTTTTTTTTTTTTTTTTTGCCTGCTCTCTTGCTTGCTTGTTGACTGCTTGCTTCTCTCGTTTGCGGTTCTGCCTTTGCTGTCTCACGCGCACACATGCACTTGCCGGAGGTCTCTTTGGAAGCAGCCTCTCTATACCCGGGGTTTTCCTTGGGGTAGGGGTAGGGTCTGTCTACATTCTACCTCCCCCATACCCTGCCTTGGCGGGATTGGGTTTGTTGTTGTTGTTGTTGTTGTATTATATAATAGAAGCGGTTCGGTTCGGTTCGTACGGTTCGGTTTTTGGACAAAAACCGAAACCGAACCGAATTTTTTGGTTTTTGAAAAAGTAGAAACCAAACCATCGGTTTTTAGTTTCGGTCGGTTATTTCGGTTCGGTTTCGGTTTTTTCCGTTTTTTTGCTCACCCCTAGTAAAAGCCCATTATGCACATGGAATATAGATTCTGTCCGTCCAGTTTTTCTGTCTTTAGAGGCCCAAAACGCCTAGAAGGAGTCCTCCTCTTGCTTCGGCCCAAACTAGAAAGTTGTAGACCCATGTCTTGTGAACATGCACAAAAAAATTTAGCCCAAAATACCTTATCCTGGAAATGGCGTTTTTCAGCAGTGTGTCCAGCAGCCTTTTTCGGTCTAAAGTCTTTCATTCTTTTCCATTCGATTACATGCTTTGATTACATAATATATGAAGTAAAATAAAACTAATCTGCTTCCTATTTATTGTAAAAAAAATCCCAAACAATGGCAAAACCAAAATGAATTACATTACATAAGTGCTGAAACAATGGCAACCCCAAAAACAAAAAATCAACGACAAATCACAACAACACAAGACACAAGTGGTCTAGGTTTTCATCGGCTTTGGATATACACATAATAATACAATAATATTATGAACATAACAAGGTGTTGGCTAACTCCATGGTCAAACAAGCATGTATTTTCCATGGATACAAAATTAATAACAAGAATTCAATAATTAGCCAACGAAACGAAGAAATTAATTAACTAGAATTAAAAACCCCGAATGGTACTCGTGTCAAATGGCCTTAGGTTCAAAACCCATTGATATTAGGACCTTATAATTATCATTTTACCACATAAAATAAAGCCATAGGGGTGATTTTGAATATATAATAACATATTAAACATATAAAAGCAGCGGATAACATCACCAACAACGGATCCATATAGCCATATGATCAATCAACAATAAAGATAACAATATATATACCTTTGTAGCGTGATCCGGGAGTCACTAGCAATCACCAATATCACCAATATGAGATGGAGAAACCCAAGAGATCAATGATGTTGATCTCCTCTAAGGATGAAACACACTACACTTCCTCGATCACCAATTAGATGCTAGTCTTTTGCTTGTAACTTTGAACTAGCAACACATACGATATGTTATGCAAAAGTGGGATGTAAAATCAAGAACCCTAGGAGAGGGGAGATGAATGTGCCATATAGTATATGAGAAGGGGGAGATATTCTCTCTTGATTTGGTGGAAATTCATAATTTGATTGATATAATTAATCCTTGATTGATTCTATCAATTACATACTTACATTTAGCACCTAATCAAAGTTCAACATGTCTCTACAAACCCTCCATATGGCCGGCCACCATAAGGGCCCTGTTAGCATTTAAATTATATGTTGAAGTGATGGTCATTTCATATATTAGAACTTGTATGTGTCGTGTAGTTATCTAAGTATAGGAAGTGGGCTTTTGGCTAGCTAAAGTGTGATAATGAATGTAATATTGTAATAGTTGTCTTGAATGGCATAAAAATACCCCTCAAGTCTCCACTTGAAGGGTGTGGCTGTGAAACCATATCTTTAATATCAATAATATCTTGGTTTTTCTCTCCACCTTCTCTCTACATTCTCTCTCTAAACCTATCATGGATTCGTTATATTGTGATTAAAATGTGACCATGGTTGAATCTCAAAAGAGCTCGACTCAGTTTAAACCCTCGAATTGAAGAATACTAAATGTCAATAATCGAAAAGACTTGTCCGGGACGGGTAATAATTTCAAGCTGGTTATCCAATAATGTAAACGTGTCTCGCAAAGGACTTGTCTGAGTAGAATGTACCAATTCAAGAGATGATCTTTGAATATGACCAGGACGGGTAATAACTTTAAGCTAGTTTAACTAGTGATGTAAACGTGTCTCGCAATGGTCATCTTCATTGAAAATCGATCATTTCAAAATGTGCGAACTCTACCCAACATGTGCAAGTTTATCTTAAAAATGCAAGAGCACATGTGAAGGGGGAGTATTTCAGAAAATGCAAAAAGTCTCGAAGTGTTAACCAAAATATGTTTACTCATAAACACTTTGAGAGACTTTCACAAAAAGGTTTTATGGCAAGTGATCAACAAATCTAGGATAATCATGGAGTAAAAAGGTGATTATGATTCGGTAATGTTCAATGATCCGCCAGAGCCGGAGGGATCTACCCAAGGACAATTCCAATAGATTAAAATTAGAAGTCCTTAGGTAAGATTGAAAAAAGTGGTAATATGAGAAAGGAGAAAGAAGGGGTTGAAGAATTAAAAAGAAAAGTTGAATGAAAGGGTGAAAAGAAATAGCCCTCCATGAAAACTTAGGGCAGAAACCGGGTCAATACATCTGCTATCAGTTATCACAAAGATGATACTGATATTGAAGAAAAGACATCATGGACCCAGTGACGCGCTGCACAAACCCCTCCTAGCCACTCAAATATCTCTTAAAAGATATGTGCTTCATTTCTCATGGAGAACACTGCATAATCTATCGGCCTCTCACTCCGAGATGTGTTGATATTGAAAAGGTGGCACTCTGCTCCATGCCTCCGTCTACTCAAACCAAAATGCACATTATTGAGTCTAGAGCCATGAGATTCATCAAAGATCTCTTAGGAACACTTTCATTTCAATACACTTGTGTTCACCAAAAAGGACACAAGTTGTAAGAGTCTTAATGAGATCTAAGGATCTTGTCATATATCATGATGGTTACGTGCTTCAAACGGTCTACAGTCGTGAAGTGATACCTTGGTATACTTCAGCGGCTCTCAACGGCCTTGGTCAAGATTAGAGAAAGTTCTCACACTATGCTGTTAACAATCTCGAAATCTGAACCTGTAAGCGCTGGACAATTTATTGCTAACTGTTCTATACAGGTACTGAGGAAAGTCCATCAACCATCATATGTCTCAACATCTATATTGGAAGAAACGACGCTGTGAATACATGAAGATGTTGATCAAGGCAAAGAACAATCAAAATTCAATTATGTTTGAAGATCACAAAGCATGAAGGAACAAAGAAGAAAGACTATTCTACATCGACGCACAAAGTTCAAGACGTTTAAGTCAAAAGACCTATCACCAGGAGCATCATTGAAATGACCATCCCTTAGGGGGAGATTGTTAGCATTTAAATTATATGTTGAATTGATGGTCATTTCATATATTAGAACTTGTATGTGTCGTGTAGTTATCTAAGTATAGGAAGTGAGCTTTTGGCTAGCTAAAGTGTGATAATGAATGTAATATAGTCCAACTCACAAAAGCCCACTCAAGGCCCAACCGAAAAGCCCATCAAAGGCTTTAGGGCATCCTATCTTGTACTATATAAACCACTTAACACCTCATTTGTAAGGGGTGCAAGTGTGTGTAATGTGTGTGTATAATGTAAGAAAAGTAATCATCTCATCTCTCTCTCTAAGTTATCATATCCACATACATATATCTTGTCCCATCTCTCTTGTGATTAAACAAGACATATATTAGTATGATAAAGATAGAGCTCGGTCTATACAAGTGGTATCAACATGCCATACATCGAGGTAGGAGTTTCTTTGTGTTCGATTTGTGTTCATAAGTACCCAACAGTCGCCTTTTTTTGTCTCATAAAAACGTGAACTGTTGTGATTTTCTTGGAATCATTGACACAGTTTAAGGTTCAAGGTAGTGTTTCTTATAGATTTAACGAGTTGGTAAGTGAAGCTTTGATAGCTCTTTAGTCGAATCTTGACTTAAAGGTTAAATCTTGTGTGTTCAAAGTGCTTAGATCATGCAAAAAGTATAACCGATTGTGTGATTTTTGTTTTGGATCTTCATCATTAATTCTTACTTGTTATTCTTGTATAAGAATAGTTGGTAAGAGTTGGTAAGAGTGGAAAGGTCTAACAGTGGGTGAATTATTGGAGGAGTATGGAAAAAGTAAAGAGTTGGTAAACTGCCTCCTTTCGCAATTGCTAGAGTGCTTTTGAAATTCACAGCTTTCGAAATTGGTAGATCTTTCGCAATTGCCAAGAATTATCGCAATCTTGTATAAGATTTGCGATAGAGAGTTTTCGCAATTGTATGAGTTTTCGCCATTGTCTGACTTTTCGCATTTGTCTGAGCTTTCGCAATTGAGAACCTTTCGCAATTGGAAAATCTTTCGCAATTCAAGAACCTTTCGCAATTGTCTAACTTTTCGCAATTCACAGACTTTTCGCAATTGGCTGACTTTTCGCAATTGACATCAGATTTGAACTTTTCGTAATTGACAAGATCAGATTTAGCAATTGTTAATTTGAAATTTCTTTCATAATTCTAACTTTAGAAATTTTATCGCAATTCTAAAAAAAAAAAAAAAAAAAAAAAAAAAAATGGCGGGAAAAGTTGAGTAAAATTTAATTCTTTCACGAGACTAAACGTTCAATTTTTACGTGAAATTCAAATTTTGGTATAACAGTGAAAATTTTGGCCCAAAATTCAAAATTTTAGGCTAAAATTCGAATTTTTGGGCAAAATTTGACGTAAAAATTTTCAAAACTCAAATTTTTCTAACAACCTTAGAATTGCATTTTTTGGAGAATTTCAAATTTTGGTATAGAAATTTTTTTTTCAAATTCAAATTTTGGAGGGAAACCAGAAATCAATATTCAGAAATCCTTCTATCGATCTTCAGCCAAAGGACCAAGACTTCACAACAACGACTGAGTTTAACCTTCAACAACCACAACTCCTATTTCGGTGCAACGATCCTGGATCAACTTTATCACACACCGAAAGTAAATGGAATCGAGTTCTCAAGAAGGAAAGATGCCTCAAAGTGTGCAAAACGATATTCATTCGAAAGAAAAATGCCTATCACACTTTAAAATAGTTAAGAGTCAATGTGTGGCACTCTCTGAAGCAAGGTTACCATTGTGGAATACATATTCATTTCATCGAGTTTTTGCAACACTCTTCGGATCTGAAATGGATTTTTCAACCTTCAGAGGAAACTCTTGCATAACATATTTCAAATAGAGAACCAAATTGAGCAACGAAGTGATTGCATTGTAGCATATCAAGCGCTCAAGACGCAGTTAAAATGGTTTCTCAACTTAGATTTCAGAGTGCTCAAAAATTCTCCAGATTATGAATCAACAAGCCAAATATGGAGTGAATGCATCATTAGTTACCTGGAAGTGGAATTGTTTAGAAATCAGTTGCTTACCCAAATGAGCACACTGGAATTGGTGCTTACTAAACGATCACTTCATCTGAGAGAGATGCTAGAAGTGAAGAAAGTAAAAGAACGGGAAAGAATGGAAATCGAGAAGCAGAAATGGGAAAGAGAGCAGATTGAAACAGAAGCACTATTCAAGGAAATAGAGGTGAATGAGAGAGAGACAAACAAAGATGAACAAACAGTCAATGAGAGTACAACATCTGATGATAGATTGGTTCTCATGGGAAGTGATACATCTTCAGAACAACATGTTGAACGCAGTACTTCAAGATATGATTCGGATGCTGATGATACACACAGGAATGAAGCTGTTTGGGATACTGAGGATGACCATACCAACCCTTCATCTGACACAGAGATATTGGCTATGGTACAACATTCAAACGATAATGATAATGTTGTTTTGTTCAATAATGTGTTTGCTCATGATAAGACACATCCTGCGCACCCTGAGTCCATAAGTGACACATATGTGGTGGAACGGGTTGATAGTAATATCACTCCTATTATTCCAGATATGGATCCTAATGGAGGTGAGCTTGCCAGGATGGATCTTCTTATGAACAAGATCGTGCTTTATTTGCTTCATTAATCAAAAATTTCAAACATGAACTTGAAAAGTGCAACGCGGACAATCGCAAGGCTAAGCAAGCGAATGTCTTATTGTCCAAAGAGCTTGAGAGATTTAAAGAAATGGAAAAAGGTTTTGAAAAAGTAACAAAAAGCAAAGCTGAACTTGAAATTGAAATCTCAAACCTTAAATCTCAAGCTCGGAAGTTTGAAATAAACGGAGATTTTGTCACACCTCTTTTAAAACGAAAGGAAGAACTTGAAGTTGGGTATAGAGACGCTCTTTATCATGAAAAATGTTCCATTCAAAAACTGGATGAATAAAATGGTACTTAACAACAGAAAAGTTCAAGCGCTTTTAAAAGAAGTCTCCGATTTAAAAAGTGAAAATTCAATGCTTCAGCAAACCACTTCAAATTTTAAGATTGTTAATACAAAACTTGATAATGAAAATCAAGAGTTTTTGAAACGAGCAAACAATCTTGAAGCAAAACTTCAAAAAACAGGACAAAGTGTTCAAACTCTTCAAATGATGCTTCCTAAAGCTGAGAAAGTTCATTCCGGAAAATTCGGAATTGGTTTTGAAAATACAGATCATGTGGAAAATAATTTAGAAAAAGATTTGAGAAATGAAAAACCTTGTTTTCTAAACAAAGTGCAAAAGTTGACACCCAGTTTGTACGATGCTGAACAATTGGGAAAAGGTTTGTCGACTGATGCCCTGTTCATTTCAGAAGATGAAGATAAATCTAAAAAGGAAAAACGATTAAAAGTCAAAAAAATAAAAAGCCCATTCTCGTACCAACGCTTTGTGTATGGTTGTACACAATTGACAGATATACCAAAAGAACCTTTGAAAAGAAAAGACACAAATGTGAAAAGATATTTCAAAGAATCTCAACTTGCTACTTACGATGCTAAATTATGGCAAAATAAAGCAAGGAAATAGTTTTGTAATCTTAAATATCACATTGAGCATACGTTAAAGATCATTTGGTTTAAGCAACAAAAAACCAATAGTGATTACTATAATCTTCTTTCACCAGACGTTTACCTAAAAAGGGAAGTCTGTAAGGTTTTAAAAGACAAGATTGAACCTCATGTGAAAAATATCAACTTCAGTTTTGAATACTTTGAAAAATATCTTGTCACTGAAATGAGAGAAGATTTAAAGTACATCCATTCTCTAGAAGACGAATTTGATGAAAAATGCTTAACTCTTGATATTCAAAAAGAATTTTTCACAAATCAAATAGAGTCATTCAAGTCAGTATCTGTCAGCCATGAGTATGAGAATGTAGATTTTGATCAAACATCTTCTTTGAAATCTGAAAATCTTTGTCTCAAAAAGAAAATCACTGATCTTTCAAAAGAAGCAACTGAAGTCAAAGAAGAATTGTCAAAAAGAACTGCTCAGTTTGAGAAAGATTTAACAAAACTCCAAGCACAAAGTCTTTCTTTCCAACTCAAACTGCAGGAGCAAAAGGCATCTTCTAAAAACTCTTTGACAACAATGCTTAAAGAAAAGGAAAAGATTTTTGAAGAAAATTGTGATGATGCCAAAATCAAGTTTGATTTGGGCGAACTTGATACAGAAAATATTGAATTGGAACATGCTCTGGCATCATTACAAAAAGAAAATGAGCATTTGAAACAGACTTACAAAAACCTGTTTGATTCAATCAAATGTTCACGAGTTCAGACAAAAAACTCAAACACAAAACAAAAGGAGACTGAAGTTTTGAAGTCTCAATTGTTTGAATTCACTGATAAAAAGTTTGAAAAGGTTCTGCAAAAGATTGAATCAATGAAGATGAAAAAGGCTGAGTCTCAAATCATAAAATTTTCCTTTCCAAATCCCCTATTTGATTCTAATACTCCTGATTTTGACAAGGAAACGGAAAATGAAAATCATGTGCTTCAAACAAAAATGATTGAGCTTGAAACGCTTTTAGCTCAATGAACAAACGATCTTTAGGATGTCAAAATTGATATTTTCAACAAAACGAACAAATTCGAAACATATTTTGCAAGACTTGAAAAAGAAAATATTGTGTTCGAACGGAAATTGGCTCGTAAAACGGATGATTCAAAAGCTGAAAAAGATCAATTTTTGAAACAAATTGCTTCTTTGGAATCTAAATTGGCATCTCAAGATCATCTTCCTCTTCAAAAAGAATACAGTGATCTGAGAACATCGTACAATGCCTTAAAAACAAAGTTTGATGCTCTTAATCGATCAAAAGGAAAAGCTCCAATTTCATATTTTTCATCAACACAAGTGAGTGTTTCGAAGAAGGTTTACACGGGTGAATCTTCAAAACCATTTTCGAAAAAGGTTTCCCAGTTTACAACCTATTCTTTGCAAAAAGGAAGGAAGTTCTCGAAGAAACCAAGTTTTTCTGAAACACTTACTCCTCAAAAGCTTTCAAGGTCAAATACGTCTAATGAAGAGAATACAGGTTTTCAAACTCCACACTCTCGCTTTACACGGGTAAAGCAAGTGTGGAAACCAAAGCAAAGTCGTTCAAAACCCTTGGAATATTCAAACTCTGAAATGCTTCCGCTACAACACAAGCATGACTCTGCTTCAAGTTTTAAAACTCCAAGAGAGACACCGGGTTTCTCAAACAATTTTCAAAAGAAAAAGAGTTTTAAATCACTGTTGATTCCACGAATGTTATTTCAAAATGAAACACCGGTTTTCAGTCCTCGTTGGAATTCAACTTCTTTGAATCAGATTGACACAACTTACAAATGGATTTCAAAATATGCTAAACTCGTTGGCGCAGTGCTTAAATGGGTTCCAAAGGTTGTTGTCTAATCTGATCTCATTAATGGCTTCAGAACAACTCAGTTTCGGACCCGTGCTTTAAAGAAAGGAAAGTGCTTACTCAAAACTTTTGAGCACTTATCCTAAAATCTAAATGGCTTGTAAGTATTTCAGCTTACAACCCGGGCTTCAACGTATTGGCTTATGCACACATAACAGTGCATAACCCGTTTTTCAAAGAAAGGACCCTGTTGTACACTTTATTGCAACAATCCTAAAAGAAAAGAAGTTTTCACGCAAAGTTTATCAAAACAAACTTCTTAATCTCAAGCAAAATTTTATTCAAAATTCATCAAAAGGTTTTTCAAAACTTTTCAAAAATTTTGCTTAAGATTTTCAAATCTTTACTCCCCATTCGCTCCAAAGTTAAAAAATGTCAAAACCAATGCACGTTTTGAGGGGAGTATATCTAAATCAAATATGTTTCAAAAGTTCATGCAAATCCGTTTCTCCCTATTAGCTTTCCAAAAATAAAGATTTTAATCAATCGGTATCAAAAATTCCATCGAAATGCTATTTTTAAGGGGGAGAAATGTGATTAAAATGTGATCATGGTTGAATCTCAAAAGAGCTCGACTCAGTTTAAACCCTCGAATTGACGAATACTAAATGTCAGTAATCGAAAAGACTTGTCCGGGACGGGTAATAATTTCAAGCAGGTTATCCAGTAATGTAAACGTGTCTCGCAAAGGACTTGTCTGAGTAGAATGTACCAATTCGAGAGATGATCTATGAATATGACCGGGACGGGTAATAACTTCAAGCTAGTCTAACTAGTGATGTAAACGTGTCTCGCAATGGTCATTTTCATTGAAAATCGATCATTTCAAAATGTGCGAACTCTACCCAACATGTGCAAGTTTATCTTAAAAATGCAAGAGCACATGTGAAGGGGGAGTATTTCAGAAAATACAAAAACTCTCGAAGTGTTAACCAAAATATGTTTACTCACAAACACTTTAAGAGACTTTCACAAAAAGGTTTTATGGCAAGTGATCAACAAATCTAGGATAATCATGGAGTAAAAAGGTGATTATGGTTAGGTAATGTCCACTGATTTGCCAGAGCCGGAGGGATCTACCCAGGGACAATTCCAATATATTAGAATTAGAAGTCCTTATGTAAGATTGAAAAAAGGAGTAAATGAGAAAGGGAAAGAAAGGGTTGAAGAATTAAAAAGAAAAGTTGAATGAAAGGGTGAAAAGAAATAGCCCTCCATGAAAACTTAGGGCAGAAACCAGGTCAATACATCTCCTATCAGTTATCACAAAGATGATACTAATATTGAAGAAAAGACGTCATGGACCCAGTGACGCGCTGCACAAACCCCTCCTAGCCACTCATATATCTCTTAAAAGATATTTGTTTCATTTCTCACGGAGAACACTACATAATCTATCGGCCTCTCACTCCGAGATGTGTTGATATTGAAAAGGTGGCACTCTGCTCCATGCCTCCGATGACTAAAACCAAAACGCACAATTGAGTCTAGAGCCATGAGATTCATCAAAGATCTCTTAGAAACACTTCCAATACAATACACTTGTGTTCACCAAAAAGGACACAAGTTGTAAGAGTCTTAATGAGGTCTAAGGATCTTGCCATATATCATGATGGTTACGTGCATCAAACGGTCTACAGTCTTGAAGTGATACTCCGGTATACTTCAGAGGCTCCCAACGGCCTTGGTCAAGATTAGAGAAAGTGTTCACACTATGCTGTTAACGATCTCGAAATCTGAACCTGTAAGCTCTGCACGATTTACTGCTAACTGTTTTATGCAGATACTGAGGAAAGTCCATCAACCATCATATGTCTCAACATCTATATTGGAAGAAACGACGCTGTGAATGCATGAAGATGTTGATCAAGGCAAAGAACAATCAAAAGTCAATTATGTTTGAAGATCACAAAGCATGAAGGAACAAAGAAGAAAGACTATTCTACATTGACGCACAAAGTTCAAGACGTTTAAGTCAAAAAACCTATCACCAGGAGCATCATTGAAATGACCATCCCTTAGGGGGAGATTGTTAGCATTTAAATTATATGTTGAAGTGATGGTCATTTCATATATTAGAACTTGTATGTGTCGTGTAGTTATCTAAGTATAGAAAGTGGGCTTTTGGCTAGCTAAAGTGTGATAATGAATGTAATATTGTAATAGTTGTCTTGAATGGCATATAAATACCGCTCAAGTCTCCACTTGAGGGGTGTGGCTGTGAAACCTTATCTTTAATATCAATAATATCTTGGTTTTTCTCTCCACCTTCTCTCTACATTCTCTCTCTAAACCTATCATGGATTCGTTATATTTTGATCAACCAAGACCTCCAGAAACGTGAATCTAGTCATAACAGGCCCACAATGGGTTTGCCCATTGTTGGTCCAATCCAAAAACGCTAAGGCTAACTTAGTATTTAATGGCCCGTTATAGATCCCGAGTTACATAGCCGTTTATATATTGTAAATACGATAATTACAATCTATAAAATGATGTCTCTGTGAATAAGTATGTGACCCCATAGGCTCACATATGTCTAGCCATATAATTATTTATTATGACACGAGCATACTCCTACATTTACTCCAAGCTATTTTACTACCACTTTAAGAACTATTTCACATAATTTTACTCCAAGCTATTTTACTACCACTTTATAGAACTATTTCACATAATTTTACTCCAAGCTATTTTACTACAATTTTAAAACGCGTTATATTACTACCACCTTATGAATTGATTTCCTGTCATCCTACCAACTATTTACTACCATATTATACGAAGCGATTTTTCTTGTTAAAAAAAAAAAAAAAAAAAAAAAAAAAAAAAAAAAAAAAAAAAAAAAAAAAAAAAGGCTACCATTTTACCAAACAACACGTTGAACACTATCTAAAATTTTTGAAAAACCTAATACTACTTTGACTAAACTGAGCATCGCATCATTAGTCCTCAATTATACATAGCCTGATCACCTATATCTAATTCAGGAAGAATTATGCCATGAAGGAAACAATCATCTTTTGAGAATTTTTAAATCAATTTTCATTCAAAACATCAAAAAGCAAAGCTTTGTAACCAAATAAATTTTTCATAAACATCCCTTTTGTCAAACCCTCTCTAGATACCTGCACCACTAGTCACTCATTCAGCCGTTAAGTTGGATTTTTACCATTGACCTTCCTAGGAAAGACTTTCCATCTACGAGGAGGATTCCATGACATAAGAAAACAATGAAAGGATTACGGAACTACAAACAAGGACTAGAAGTATACAGTAAGTTGATTCATAACGCAACGAAAATCTTAAGATCTCACAAGGCAATCCAAACCACTATCTCTGGCATAGTTACCCAATCCTATCGTTTCAGAATTACTAGTTAGACTAAGTAAGATAACAAGCCTAAGTCATGATCCATCTTAGAAATAACCAAGTAAGTTGAATACTCATATCTGTAAGACTTACCTAATATTAACCAATAGGCATTATCCGACACCAGAAACAAAACGTTAAGACATCTAAGCATTCATGCAGACATACCTACCCGAATATTTCATCATTTTTAATGCTTTCACTTCAAATGGATTTTTCTTTAAAATGTGTTTATACAAAACATATACCTTGTAGGAAAATATTTCTCTAAAATACCTATTTTGACGAGTAAATCCCTTTTGGTCAACCTTTAACAAAACTATTGTACGTTAAAAAATGTATAACACCAATCTTTGCTAAACAGTTCTATTCACATCGTGTTGAAAACCGTTTATAAAACTTTGGGGCATATTTGAAAACAGTCCAATTTTGCATAACTACTAAATTTTGAATAATCAAGAAAGCGAGTACTTAAAAAGTCGCTTGTTCAAACTTGTAAATTCATTTATTCAGAGAAAGATTTCGAACAAAACCCTCAATATAAATTTACCACCGTACTAAAACACTTCATACATTTAGGATCTTGTGATTGACAAACAGTAGCATGGAAAAATTTCGATGAAGGAAATCTAGAGAAACACTATTAAACAGTAAAACCTTGGTAATGAAGACTAAGCACCTTAGGCGAAGAGAGACTCATATCGTGACATCAGTTAGAACAAAACACGAGGAATCAAAACTGTTACCATAGCTTTATCCCTTCCAATAACGCCCTTTCTGACAAGCTTATCATTGTAGAATTAGTCACGAGACACGTTGTACCAATTTCAAATACTCCTAATAAAAGGTAGTTGATACACCTCAAATTTCTGGCAATCCCCTTAAGATTATTTTTACCTAATTAGATATAAGCAAGATCTACCATCCTCAGACCAATGAACATAGTAAGAGAACCATCCAAACACTATATAACCTGCCCAGCGCCGTATGGTCAACTTTGAATTGTTTAGGGTAGTCTTTTGACATTGACAGATTTCACCTTCAACAATAGTCATCACACGAGTAAAAAAACTGCACCCTTTGAGGCACCCTATGGTCAAAGTACCAATCACTTGTTGTCAGGCCTAAATCGGAAAAAGCCCAACTCACTAGTCTAGGACTTATTCGTGTAACAGCAAAGGAAAATCGTACATATCAAGAATCAGTTACAAGCGACAAGAGAACGATAGAAAAGTTATGTCGGTACATGATGCAAATCATTGGAATTAGGTTTCCCTAAGTCACGAACCATTAGTATTTCGAGTTGGAGAACGAGTTATATTGAAAGTCTTGCCTTGGGAAGGCGTGATACAATTTGGGAAGCGCGGGAAATTGAACCCTAGGTATATTGGACCATTTAAGATTCTAGCTAGAATCAGCCGACTAGTTTATAGACTTGAACTTCCACCAGAGCTCAGAAGTGTGCACAATACATTCCATGTTCCAACCTTAAGAAGTGTTTATCCGACGAATCCCTTATCATTCCATTGGAAGAAATTCAACTCGATGACAAACTTAACTTTATCGAAGGGCCGGTAGAAATTATGGATTGTAATGTCAAGCAATTGAAACATAGTAGAATTCCTATCGTCAAGGTTCGCTGGAATTCTCAACATGGTCCCGAGTTCACCCCTCATCCTAATCCTACCATTCGACACACTTAAGGGCAAGAAGGAAGAAGTGAGCTTGTTGGTTAAGACCAAGTATCATTAGGATATACTAGTAAGGGTTTTGGAAACACTAATCTTGGGTTAATCAAGTATATTGCCTTCTCGTCACATTAATCTCCCTAAGTAAGTAAACTTTATATTGATAAACCTCAGACTCTTTATATCTTGATACTAGTCTTAAGTTCATATGCTTGTTATCACTTTGTACATGTTAATAAAACCTTATAACCACAATAATCTTTTAACTAATGGCTATATTTTAAACAAATTTTCATCATGAGTAAACTAGTTGGTTATAAATCTTAACAAGATGTAAAAATTAAAAACTTGTCATATGAACTAGTAAGTTAGCTAAACTAGTTGTGGTGAAAACTTTATTTACAATGAAGTGAACTTTTCATATTGCTAGGTTTATTGTTAAATCACTATTGACATGTTGAGAAATTAGTGGAAGAGCTAGGATTAGTTTTGGAGTTGTTTTTAAGTGGTTTTGATAACTAGAAGGCTAGGAAAAATATTTTGACACTTTTAGAAAGGAAGCTGTCCCATTCGATCTTCCACAGAAAACCCAGTAGCTTGGTGAAAAGTTTGGACTAGAAATATAGAAAATAGACTTTATAACAAAAACGTAGCCGCTTGAATGAGTTAAAAACGGGCTTATAACAAAGAAGATACGTTAGTTTTAAGTTATGCGACGGAAATGAATTTTCTGAAAAATATAGATGTTGTTGGGAATTTTTAAGTGGTAAAATCTGATGTTAAGAGTTAACTTGTGATAGGATCTGATGTGTTACACTTAGGGTGTTAATCTTGTATGATGTGTATGAGATACTTTGATTGGATATAACTAAGTATGCGGAATCTACTCAGTTATATTTAGAAGAATAATTGTATGTATATGAATGGAACAGTGTATTTAGTATGAACAATGAAGACTTGAGAATAACCAAAACGATTCAATATTATTATAATCAATAATACGAGTGATCTCCTATCACTAGGGTTTACAACCTTGAATCTCTATGAATAAGTCCGTCTTCTTAAAATCGTTTCTAAACTTTAACCTAGGATATCCTTTTATAGAACAAGGATTCCTGTACAAGATAACTATAACTTAATTATATAGGATATTCACTAAATCATTTCTATACTTATCCTATTACATGTTTACAAAACATAAGCAGTACAAAGTATTTGTACCGGTAGTACTAACTGACTTAGTACTGTTAGTGTTATCTTCCATCAGTTGAAACTACAAGCCTGGCAGTACTAAATGTTAGGTTTAATTTCCAACAATCCTCCCCTAAACTTATGATTTCTCTTCAAATCACTAAGTTTCTTTGAATTAAACATTAACACTGATGATGGGGGGATTCTTCAAAACATTACCAAGTTAATCTTTTAGTACTTGCTTTTCTTTGCTCTTCAAGATCAAACATTCTTCTGACTAACACTTCTGCCATCTCTGAATCAGCTTCAACTTCCAGTTTTGAATATACTAATGTAACCAACACAGCTGGTCTGAGAGGTTAATCTTTTTCTACTAACATGTATATCTCCAAACCATCTTTAGTAAAAATTCTATGAACTCCACATGTATCAAATAGCTTCCATGAAACATCTTTAATTGGAGCTTGAAACCTCCATATTGCTTCACCACCATCTGGTTCATAGATTCTCTTCAACTGTACCCACAATTCCTTATCTTTATCATCAAGAGAATCTGAGATTTTGAATCTTTCCTTTACCAAATTCCATAACTGATTTAGGTCTTCTCTATCAAATCCTCTGAGCATATCTTTAAACAACTTATACTTCTTAGTTATTCCTCCAACCCTTATGATTTTCCACCCTTTCATCCTTCCATCTGAGAAAACTTCCCAATCTATAATAGGATGTTTTGCTTGGAGTGGTTTAACATTTGTGGATTCAGGAACAACCACTATCATGTTCTTGAGCTGTTCATCAGTTAAACTTTCAGTTGCAGTCTTTTGTTTCTTTGATGTATCTAACTCTAACATTCTTTTCTCTCCTTTAGGATCTTCAGAATCATATATGAACTCTTTTGGAACTGGCTTGTTAATTCTTGCATAAGCTTCATAATAAGCTTTTTCAATCTCTGCATCTGATCTCCTTTTAAAATAAATCTGCTTCCAAAATGCTTGGTTCTTCAAATAGCTCTTCATGAAACTTATTTGCTCTTTATAAGAAGGCATCTTCTTCTTATAACCTTTCTTCTGTCTATCCTTTATTTTCTACATAAGATCATCTAAAGCCACTTCCTTATTCTTTGATACAATGAAATTTGTAAGCATTTCTGACCTTGCTTCCACACTTAGACTTTCATCTGACACCAATTGAACTGCTTTAGCCTTCACAATGGGATCATTATCTATCAAATATTGTATCTGTTCAGCAAATATTTCTTGAGCAATATCAGCATCTGAAACCATTCTTTCTTTTTCCAATCTTTGATTTTCCATCCATTCTGCTACTTCAGCTTCATACATCTTCTTTGCTACTTCTTCATCAAAATCTATTTGAGCTTGAGTCTTTGGCTTGATTTTCAACTGCTTTGGCTCATCTTCTATAAGAATTCCCTTTCCTTTATCCTTAGCAGTTTGTACTGCTTCCTCTTCAACCTCAGCAGTTTGTACTGCTACTTCTAATCCAGCAGTACCTTGTTTTTCACTACTTTGCTCACTCTGCTAACCCATATCCATATTTTCATTTCCATTACCAGAACCTTCTTTCTCATCCAAATTACCACTAGTACCTTCTTCAAAATCCAAATTCCTCCCCTGAGTTTGTGATTCAGTCTTTCTTGATTTCCTCCCCTGTTTGGGAGAATCATCACCATCATCTGAATTACCATCTGAATCATCATCTGAAGAACTAGTAGAATCACCATCTTAGATCTTTTTCTCTTGGCTTGAGCTTCCAACTTCTTTACTCTTAAGATCAGTTTGGTATAGACTTTGGCAAAGTTGCTTTTGTGACTTTTAAGCTCATCCTCTAGACTTTCCACCTTGTCAGATAATTTGGTACATAGGTCCATCAATTCCTTGAGTTTAATACTGCCCTCATCACTTCTAGCTGTGTGACCTGCTAGGAGAGGTGAATCAAGTGGCAAAGCTTCAGGTTCTCTCCTAGTTGGACTAGGAGGTACTGTTGAACCACCCAGATAATCCATTTGGCCTGGGATTACACTACCTGTGGCAAGTCTTGGAGGACTTGGCACATTAAGTGTTGCCATGGTAGGGGTCTTAGTTATGGTTACACTGGCCTGCTTAGCAGTAGTGTAAGCCCCATCCATACTATCATCAAAGATAGGCTCATCTGCTTCAAAGGTTGGAGTAGGAGGACTTGACTGAGCAATCAAAGTCTCCTTTCTAGTTCTTTTATATGTTGTGGTGATTGGGGGTGTATAAGTTGTTTCAGGAACCTCAATGGATGTGTATTGGGGCTCAGTTGGGTTTACTGACCCTTCGTCCTCAACATTTAGTATCATCTCAGGAAAGAGAGGTATTACTACCCCATTAAAAAGTCTACTTGCCATAGCCATATTTTGAAAGAGTTTTTGCTGAAGGCAAGGTGTTGGAAAAGTTTCTTTATGTTTCTTAAGTAGATTCTTTTTCTTGTTCAAAAAGGTTTGGATAAACCTTGGATACATTAGAAACTTTGTTTTACTTTTCACATTATTAACCATACTCTCAAATATCATTTTTGAAAAATTAAAAACTCTGTTTGTAGACAAACATATGATAGCAATAGCAATATTGCTACTGAATTGTTCCCATGATGTTCTTTTAAGACTCAAACAATGCAAGAGAGTATGTATCAAAAATATCCATTGATGGGAGAAACATCCTTTTTGAAAAGTTAATTTGTGGTTGGATGTATCATACCACATTCTAGAAATTTCTTGCTATATTTCTGTGTTTGGCAAGTCATTGATTCCATCAGAATCTTCTAACTTAAGATGTCTCCTAATGGAAGATTCAGAAACAATGAAAGATATGCCATCCACTTTAGAGTGAATTTCTATGTCTCCATCTTCACTAGTTTTGACAATAGCAGTTTGCCAAAACTGTGTGATTTGAGAGACAAAAAGAGTAGGGGAAACAGTTAAAGCATACCTTATATGAGAGTTGTTGAGAAAATCCACAATCTCATAGAATTTTGGTCCATCCCCTTCCTCTGTTTTCTCAATAAAAGTAACATGGTTGTGCGTCTTGACAAAGTCCAAATTAGCCATAATATTCTCGGTAAAAATTGATTTGACTTTGGTGAATAGCGAAAATTTAGGTTAGAAAGTAGAAGATGAAAGTGAGATGAGATATTATTGAGAGAGTATTAGGGTTTCTATTTGTACGACTTAAAGAATAAGTTAACTTTTATTTTAGTATAAGCTTATAATATAATAAAAGTTAAAATATCTAGAAGAGGATCCTTTAAAAACCGTAACTCAATTAGTGAAAATCGCAACTAACTTCCAACGGCTAGTTTCTAGACAAAAATTAGTTACTGACACAACAGTTACAACGGCTAGTTCAGCAGTACAAACTTTGCACTAGCAGTACAAACCTTTTATCAAAAATTTCAAAGAACAGTATGAACTTATGTGGGTTTCAAAAACATTATAACACAAATATAGTTTTTAGCAAACTATCAGCTATTAACGGATTTGATGTGTCTTTACCAATATCCATTTGTTTTGGACTAGCCAACTCTTCACTGTTAGATATGGTGAGTTGATAACCATATAGTTTTTGGTAAACTATCAACCATGAACGGATTTGAGAAGTCTTTACCAGAAACCGTTTGCTCTGGACTAGTTGGTTCTTATGTGGGTTAGACATGGTGAACCAATAACCATTTGTTGTGTGCACAGATCACACACTTTGAGCTCCGAAGCATCTCACCATCTAAAGCATCAAACACTCAATTCACAACTCCAATCAACCTGCAATTGTTAGTCCAACAATAGAAAACAAGGTGCAAAGCACTTGTCTCATAACAAAATAAGCATATGACTAACATTGCACACAAACAAGGAATTAATTTCCTTGGGGATCCCAAGCCATTACTGACTTTGGTTTTCCTCTTGCATCAATATAATTAAACCTTTTCAAAACAGTTGGAGCACCATTGGATTGAAGTGGTCTCCAAACCCATGATGCTGATGCATTAATACCATTGCCCATTTTTCCCTTAGCAGTGTTTTTAAAACTATCAGTATTAACTGCTTGCCTAGCAGTATGAACTGCTGGGTTTGCAATTGCAACCTTAGGTTTCCAAATTTGATTCTTTACAACTGTTTGGTTATTAAATGGCCTTCTAGCAGTTGATGGTGCAGATTTGAAAAATGTTTTTGCACTTTGAACTGCTTGTCTAGGGTAAAAAGTCTTATTTGGTCTGGCAGTATGAATTTTTGGTCTAGCAGTATGGACTGCTCTTGGTCCAGACCTTAAAAAAACTGATCTAGGTATCATTCTAGCATTTATAGGGTGAGTGGGAGGTCTTACTGAGTTCACCCTAGGACTTGAATACCTAGTTACCATGTTGTTGCAATAGGCTGCAAGATGGTCAACGCTACCACATGTGAAACAAGCTTTTCTTTAGCAAACAAAGTCATCACCTAATTGGTGAGACTTGAGGTTGTTCCAATTCCTTTGGTTACCTCTGGGCTTGTTTGTGGTTCTATACATTTCAGCATACCTAACTGTTTTCCTAGCAGTATTAACCTTTGACTTAGGCCTAACAGTTGTATTCTTGACCACCTTAGGAACTTTTGGTTCCTCCACCTTAACATTATCGGGCGTAATCTTATCTTGATCACTTTCATCATCATCAGAAGTCCAATCCTCTATGGTTGGAGCATCCGAGTCCCTAACAGATGACACCTTGTCATCAGAGAGTGATTTATCACTTGCACTCTCAAAACTTACTTCTACAGGTTTCTCAACTACTTCTTTTTCTTTTAGTTTTGGTCCATATTCCATCTTAGGTAGTTGAAATTCCTCTAAACCAGTGTGTTCTAGGTCAATACCTGGAGGTGTAGGTATTCCTCTATAAGGAGGTGGAACATACTTATAACCTAGACTTGACTTAGCCTTGTTGAGAATTGGACATTCAATTATCTTACTTACACCCTTAGACGCATACTCTAATGTGTCTACACTGATTTGAATGTTTTCTTTATCCTTTTTAAGTCTATCAACCTCAGCTTTTAACACACTAATTTCAGCATTTCTAAAAAATATGTCCTTTTAAGTACAGCTACAGTTTCAGAAAAAATGGACTCATTGCTTTTATAATGAATAATTTGCTCTTCTAAAACAGCTAAACCTCTTTTATGATTTGCCAAATTAAAATGGGTCTTGTTTAGCTCTAATCTCTGTTCATCATAATGTTTCCTAAGTGTTTCTAATTCTTTTAAAGCATCACATGATTTAGAAAATTTAGAAACTTGTACCTCAGAATCTGAGAAAGCCATGAGAGCCATTTCTGTAGGTGCTGCTTCCTCCTCTTCCATAAAGCTCCAGTCAAACCCTAAGCCATCAATGGCCACCATTGCCTTTGAGCTTGAGTCTGTAACCTCTACAACTGTTGATCTTTTTTACTTGCCTTCATAGCCCTTGTTCCTTGAGTCCTGCTGTCTGGGCTTCCTACACTCTCTTGAAAAATGACCCATCTTGTGGCAATTGTAGCACTCAATCTTTGACTTGTCATATCCAACAACATCATTGCTATTTATGATTATCTTTTTGCCTGTCCTCTTCAAAAATCTCTTAGCCCTCATGCTAAAAAGAGAGAGTTGCCACTTGATGTACATCTCTTCAATATCATCATCATGGATTTATTGAAGGTCTTCATGAGTCAACATAGTACCATTGTGCTGAGTAGTCAGGAAAGCACAATAAGTATTTTCATCCAAGAGTCCATTAGTACTGCTTGAAGTACTAGCAGTACCAATATTTGAACTAGCAGTACCAACTGCTCCAGCAACATGCACTTCTTCCACTAGACTTGAGGTACTGGGAGTTGACACAAAGGCCAAATTCCCAGAGCTTGAGCTTTTTCCAGTAGAATTTTTCACATCATGCTCCACTATTTTGAAGTTGCTATATAGATCCATTAAGCTCATGGAATCTATATCAGGCTTGTTCTTCCACACAACAACATGCATACCCCATTCAGCTTGTAAACTTCTTAATAATTTTGAGTTTAAGTCCTCCTGAGGTATCTCTATTCCAAGAATAGCAAGCTGACTCACTAGCTTCTGAAGCCTGTTAAACATGTGATCTAGTGACTCATTGCTTGTTGCTGAGAAGTTCTCAAATTGTTGCTTGAGTAGAGTTTTCTGAGTCTTTTTGGTGGCATCATTCCCACCAAATCTTGCAACAATCGCCTCAAATAATGATTTGGCATCCTTGAACTTGCTAAAGTTCAAGAGTTGATCATTGGGTATTGTCATCATGAGCATACTCCTTGCCTTGATGTCATTCTTGTACTGGGCCTTCTCTTCAGCAGTAATAGGCTTTGTCTGCACTGTAGTCACAGATTTACCGTCTTCAGTTGTTGTTGTGGTAGAAGGTTTGAATGAATTCCCTTCTTCTATGATCTCCCAAAGTGCATAATCTTGCACTTGGAAGAATTGTTCAATTCTCAATCTCCACATATCGAGTTCATTAGGCTTAAGCATAGGTAACTTTGCAGCAACATTGGTTGTGGTAGTCTCCATGTCCATCTTTCTTCTTGAGAAAATTCTTCGGGATCTTTTAATTCAAAGTATCAAAACCTGGGTCTGATACAACTTGATAGGATCTATATGTTACACTTAGGGCGTTAATCCTGTATGATGTGTATGAGATACTTTGAGTGAATATAACTAAGTATGCGGAATCTACTCAGTTATACTTAGAAGAATAATTGTATGTATATGAATGGAACAGTGTATTTAGTATGAACAATGAAGACTTGAGAATAACCAAAACGATTCAATATTATTATAATCAATAATACGAGTGATCTGCTATCACTAGGGTTTACAACATTGAATCTCTATGAATAAGTCTGTCTTCTTAAAATTGTTTCTAAACTTTAACCTAGGATATCCTTTTATAGAATAAGGATTCCTGTATAAGATAACTATAACTTAATTATATAGGATATTCACTAAATCCTTTCTATACTTATCCTATTACACATTTACAAAACATAAGCAGTACAAAGTATTTGTACTGGCAGTACTAACTGACTTAGTACTGTTAGTGTTATCTTCCATCAGTTGAAACTACAAGCCTAACAGTACTAACTGTTAGGTTTAATTCCCAACAACTTGACTAGCCGAGACACTAAAAACATGTTAGTATACTTAAACACGAACCTGAGGATATATAAAACTTAAGAATCAGAGCTAAAACGAGAAAGTTATGGCCTAAAGAAGTTACGACGACATATAACTTTTGACAGCTTTTATTTTTGGCTATTAGAAAGCTGATGAAAATATTTAAGGTGAATTTTGGGCACTTTAGAGTGTATTTTGGCTAAAATGACGTAAATAAAAATGGTAGAACATTATGTACACTTGTTAGGCGCGTTAGAGGCCTTCAGAAATATTCATTAACAAGACGATTATAATTTAATCACGAGATTAACTAGTACGATTTCTAAAAAGGGATACTTTGCTAAATAAAAGAACACATTGACGCAACTACATTTTTGACGATAAATATTACAACAAACATATACAAGTGATAAAATAGCGTATGAACTTGCGTGCACGACCTTTTTTTCGAGCCTAAGACATATGAATTATTTAGGTTGCGATTAGAGTTATCGGACCTTATTCACCGTTTACCAAATTACCAACCGAGATTTGCTTTATTGAGGTGAGTTTCATAGCCCCGATTTTTACATTATTTATACATGATTTCTAAACCCTCTGGGTGGGAATACATTGCTTATTTTTTGGACACAAGTATTAAAACCGTTACTTTGCCTAAGTTACCGCATTGCTATTAAAGTCCCTTTGAATCATGAACCGTTAATTACTTGTAAGCACAGGTGTTATGAATAGATCTATTTGGGTTGACACCTCCGTCCGAGTTGGTCTCGCCAACCTGTCAAACGGACGCATATCATTCAGATTATTTCCGAGTGTCTGGCAAACACTTATTTAGGGCATTGATTATTATTATGCTTGATTGCATACCATTACGTTGAGCTTCGGGGTCATGAGCTTAGGGAACTGTATATTATATTTTTGGCTATGACGTTATATTTATTGTGATTGTCATGCTATTGAAATCTTGTGGTCCACACTTTACTTGTTTACTTAAACCTATGAACTCACCAACAATTATGTTGACCTTTTTAACGTGTATTCTCAGGTAACTAGATGATAATAATCACTTGCGTATGGAGCATACTAGAGTCATATTTTGGAACGCACATCATGATGAAGATTTCTTTGCAACACTTAGCGTTTGGTTATGTATTAAAAACTTACGTTTGATGGTGAACTCTGATATTAATGTTTTGTAAAACGATTATGTTAAATCAAACGCTTGTTTTAAAATGACTCGCTTAGAGGTCATTCTTTATTTCCTTGTACTTTGTTATCCATGTACGTTACGCCCCCGAAATTCCATTCCGCTGCAATCCAGATTTTGGGGGTGTGACATTTGTCAAGAAAAATATGTTAAAGAAGGTGAGAGGGATATACGATCCCGAATTTGTTGATATACGTGAACCTGCTGTTCACAAAAGTACTCGTGGACGTCCGAGCTCAAAAGACAAAAAGTCTCAGGCTACAAAAGTCCCAGACTTGAATAAAGTACCAACCGTAGATCACCGAAGAAGCACAAATTCAAGATCTACAAAATTCCCGGACTTGAACAAACAACCTGCGAGACATAGTTCTTACATGGGTCATAGAGTTGAACAAAGTATAAGACACAGGTTATACATTGGAGATGAAGTTAGCGACTATTTTATTTAGCAGATTCCAGAGATTTTTCGTCGATACATCATAAGTATTTATAATGTGCGAGGTGATGGAAATTGTGGGTTTCGGTGCGTTGCCCACGGTATTGGTCAACACGAAGATATGTGGCCCGATGTTCGAGCTTGGTTATTGCAAGAGTTAAACACTAATAGTGGCTTTTACATAAGTATGTGGTGGCAAAATAACTTTGACCAAATTCGGAGATCAGTAGACTGGTTCGAAAATGGATTTGTACCGCGAGATTACTGGATGAGTATGCCAAACACGGGGTTGGTTATTGCTTCAGTGATTAACCGGCCTGTTGTATTTATATCCGAGCGACAAATTCATACGTGTTTTCCCTTTTTTTCCGGTCCAGACCTATCACAAGGAACTGGCCCCCTTGTGATTACCCATGTGGGGGATGACGCCTGTGCTCACTTCATTTATGTGACGCTAGACGAAAATTCACCACTTCTGGATACTCACCCATAATGGGGGACGTTCAAAGTTGGCAATGCATCCGAATGGGCAACTTTATATTACGATCGACAACACATGTATACTGAGATTAGACGAAGACAAACATAGTAAATGATTACTGATTTATGTTGTAAATAATTATATAGACAAAACATTGTAAATGATTACTCATTGTAAATGATTACTGATTTATATTGTAAATAATTATATAGACAAAACATTGTAAATGATTACTCATTGTAAATGATTACTGATTTATGTTGTAAATAATTATATAGACAAAACATTGTAAATGATTACTTATTTATGTTGTAAATAATTATACCGACAAAACATAGTGAACGATTACTGATTTATGTTTTAAATAACTGTTTGTATTATTTAAATTAATAATAATATTACTGATTTATGTTGTAAATAACTGTTTGTATTATTTAAATTAATTCTTTATCCAGGTGGAACGAAAAAATCCTTTCTTGTGTCACTGTCGGAGAGGATTGATTATAGAAAGGACATCCCGTAAAGATGCTACTTATGGTCAACCGTATTATGCATGTCCTTTTTCAGTGGTAAATAATCATACGTTTGCTTAGTTATGTAAATAATTTGTTTGTTAAGAATACATTTCTTATAATTTTCTTAACATGTAACAGCCAGGAACAGAAGACTATGGGTGTGGATACTTTATGTGGAAGGATGCTTTTCAAAACAAGCACTTTAGTCAAGCCTCTTCTTCAACGCAGTGCTCAAACTGCGTAGCTAAAGATAATAAGATTGACAAGCTTGAAACAAGAAACAAGATGTTATTGTCTCAAAACAAGATGTTGATGACAAGAATAAAGACGCTGGAGGCATCACTGGAATTGGCAAGGAATCCTGAGGATCATGCATGTCAGTCGGGTGCAATGCTCAATGAGCTTTTAGATGAGATAAATAATCTTCATGTGTAGTAGGTGTTGTTGTTTTAAATAATGTGTTAATGTTGTTTTTTAATTGAATAATCACAGTTGTTTTTGTAGTTATTTAATGTATTAATGTTTAACGTGTTATTGTTGTTGTTGTTTAATTAAATAGAAACACATTAGACGAATACAAATAACATAACATAAAAAACATCACAAATAAACACTAAAAAAAACATTACACAATATATATATATATATATAGGGTATATATATATATATATATATTACACAATATATATATATATATATAGGGTAGGGTTATTTTCAGAACCAATAAAAGGTCGAGAACTGCGAGAACCAGCATCAACCAATCAGATTTTTTTCGGATATTTATTTTATTATTTAATTCAAAGGGGTATAATAGTAAAATTACTTATTAAATTTTTTTTTTAATAAAAACGTTTTTCAAATTCCTAAATTTTAGGATTTTTTTTTTTTTTTTTTTTTTTTTTGTGTGAAATAATTTCTTTTTCTAACATGCATGATTTCAAAAAATACGTGTGCATATGTGCACTGCTTGTAACGTAAGCACAGGTGTTCTGAATAGTCTTCATGTTAGGTTTTATATATTCAAGACGCATGTGTCAAGTAAATTAACAAAGATTGAATGTTCTATATGCATGCAATGAGAAAAAAAATGAATGTACAATATTCTTCTCAGAAAAAGAAAATGTTATATATATATTGCTAATTAAATACATGTGCAACCATCATTTTATACAACATTGGCCTCAAATAAGTTATGCACATCTATTTGCGTTGTCTTTGTTCACTAGGTACGTGTACTCTTGAAGCATGCACATGTATTTTCATCGTCTTTGTTCACTAGGTACGCGTAGTCTTGAACCATGCACATGTATTTTCATCGTCTTAGTTCACTAGGTATACGTAGTCTTCAACTATGCACATGTATTTTCATCATCTTAGTTCACTAGGTACACTTAGTCTTGAACCATGCACGTGTATTTTCATCGTCTTTATTCACCAGGTACCCATAGTCTTGAGCCATGTAAATTTATTTTTAACGTCTTAGATTTCATCATCGTCTTCAACAAATCTACAAGTATATTCAAACAAAAAAAAAACAAATTGGTTAGAACCAACAAAATGAAATACATATACAGAAGATTTAAAACTAAAACCTTTCTAAACTCTCCTCAAGCTTTTCAAATATATCATGACACACTCAATAGTTCATAACGTCGTTAAAAAAAATAGTTCATAACCATCAAAGAAAAGCAAAAAAGCAAACCTCATGGAGTAAATCATTCTTATAACTTAATAGCAAAAACATCCCAGTCATGTCACAGGTGCATACATGTTTAAAAAAGACTTAATAGCAAAAACATCCCAGTCAGGTGCATTCTTAAAACCTCATGGAGTAAATCATTCTTTTAATAGCAAAAACTCTCCGCATGGAGTAAATCATTCTTACTCCGTAAAACTTAAAAAAAAAACAAATAATAAAAAAAAGTGAATAAAAAACATATTTATATAAACTAACAAACCGCAAACTTATTAGAAGATGGTGAATGCATAGCCAAAAAACTTGACATAGCCAAAAAAAAATAAATCACAATATGCATCGATGTTCAACAAATCTTATTGGCTTTTTTAATTCTTGTTCCAAGAAAGCAATCTCTAACAAAATATAATCACCATAAGATCTTACGTATTTCTTTTTTAAGGGAAATTGCAATTCACTAGGTATAATAACCATTTTGCAATATAAGATCCATGATAACATCCACACGGTACAACATACATGATTATTTTATGGAATTAAAATATATCTAGAACCTACAAACATGATAACCACATGTATCTAAATTACAATTATTTGTGATTCGAAAGAAGAAAACTTAAACATTCAAATAAATAGAATTAAGGGATTTAAATCTAAACTCTAATCAATTTAAGACAAAATAATAATATATGGGGATACCTGGATCAAAAATATAAACAAGAAGAGCAACACAAGACGTCAAATTTGTTGATGAAGGTTGGATATGGATTGTGTTTCTTTTTTGCTAAGTTTTTTATTCAGCCTTTTCACCAGAATAAACCATCATAAAAACGATTGATTTTTTTTTTTTTCTTTCTGGATTTATGGTAGTGGCGGCTGAGTTTAGGATTAGGGTTGAAAGAGAGGTTTGAGTGGGAAAGGGAGAGAGGGATCTGAGAAAATAGATCTGTAACTGCTCTTATTTTTTTGTTGATTGAAGTTTGGTGGAATTCCATAATTGCCCTTCAACTTAATAAAAATTATCGGACGAAATTCTTCTTATTTACCATAATGCTATTTCATTTTCATCCATTGATTTTTTTGATCAAAGGCTAACGTTGGTTCTCGCAGTTCTCGACATTTTTTTTGTTCTGAAAATAACCCTTCACTATATATATATATATATATATATATATATATACACTTATACTTCCAAAAAAAAAAAAAAAAAAAAAAAAAAAAAAAAAAAAAAAAAAAAAAAAAAAAAGGCACACCCTCCCCTAGTAGGGAGGGGTTCCCTTTGTATATGGGATATGTTATACATACCCTCCTTATGAGCTATTTGTACAAACCTCGAAACACATAGTATAATCGTTCGGAGCTTGCAATCATTGGAAACCCCCTATAAAGGGTGTCCTTATAAACTGCCCTTTGTATATATAGGGAGGGTTTGGTTAACCTCCCCCATTCTCTTTATGTAGTATATCGTATGTTTTTGATATACACAAACAGAAGGACATAAACTATGAAATAAAGCATGATGAAAAACATGGATTTGTCACTTTATGTGTTGCTTTGGGCCACTAATCATGAAAGTAGCATATAAGCAAAAAAGATACTACATAGGTAATGCAAGTTTTTAAATTAAACAATCATTGTTAAAGAATAATAAATAAATAAATACAAATTTATAAATTAAATTTTTATTGTTAAAGAATAGTGTAAGCCGGTTTTGCAAACATTTTTATTATACGGAGTGGAGACAGACTTGGGTGATCAAATACTTCTTCGTTTAATCAAAAGTTTATTATGCTATCTAATACAACTAGACGAGTACTCGTGCATAGCAAAGAAATTTTATCACGGCACATAATTATGATTGTGATATTTTGGTTATGTGTTTCGCATAACATTTATTCGTATAACGTAAAACAATCAAAATGTAACTATAAATTATTGTAACATATAATGATTTTAAGTAAAAGAACAAATTTTAATAGCTAATTTCAATATTCAAAAAATGTGATAATATTAGTTTTAAGTTTCCTAAATTAGTTTTTAGCTTTTTATTTAAGTAACAGAATAAATTAGTTTACTAAATTAATTTTTAATTTTTTCACTTTTCACTTTTTTGTTTTTCTATTTATATAAATCTGAATCGTAAACTTTTGTTAGTCATTTACATCTTACATATCCTTAGGTTAAAACCTTTTAGTTATTGGCAGGCTTTTATTATTGCATAGTTAATACTATGAGATTTGCTTTGAACTGTATGGCAACGTAATTACTATATCTAAAATATATTGTCTAAAATGTTACTGTCACCGTCTCATAATAAGTGGCACACACTTTTAAAAAATTATTGTATCATAAAATGTTGTTCTCACTTTTGGAAGTTTTCTGATTGATTGAAACTTAAAAACTATCTATTTTGATACAAACTAAATTTGTAAGGGGAGGCGGAGTCATGAAGGGGAAATTTTCAACCCTCCCAAATTCCACCAATAATATCTCTCCAACTCATTTTACCCTTCCAACCCTCTCAACCAACCCTCCCAACTTAATTTTTAGGCATTCATCACTTTTTCAACCCTCTCAAATTTTTTTCATTTAATTTATTAAAAAAGCAATGCAATGAGAAAGACATAAAGAAGAAACAATGCAACCCGCTCCGGGTAGTACAACCCTCCCAAATCAACCCATTGAGCAGCCCTTGATGTAGGCAATGGTGTTCCCCAAAGGGTTGAAGCAACCCTTCTTCAACCCGTCTACCACTCCGTGAGGCCAACTAAATTTGTAACTAAAGCACTTATCGCAAGACATGTGGAGTAAAACTTTGAGGTATTTGCATATAAAAATGCAAATTTGTATATATTATGATGTCACAATATAGTGAGAGTATGTATAACACATCCCATTGCATATATATATATATCTCTATATCTAAAGCCTCATAATTGCATATATATCCAACCAAAACTCATAATTGCATATATATCCTTTCAAAGCATTAAAATTGTCATATATATCTAAATGGTTATCTTAAATACATTTAATAAAAAAAAAAATGTCTAATAATTATAATTGATATATAAAATGACAATTATACCCTTATTCTTATTAATTTTTTTAACAGAATATCCTTTAACCATTTTTTAAGAAAAGAAAGAGTAACCATGTTCGGCGACTCAACCGTGTTCTGTATCGATGAATCTTGAATAAGAATATCAATAGCATCATCCATCGTTCCATTTAAACGTTAACTCCTATATATATAGATCCAATGACATAATAAAATTCAAACCAATAAAAAGGATATTTTGTAATTGTAAAAATAAATAAATAAATAAAAAATTAATTAATTAATAAAAATAAGGGTATAATCACCATTTTATGTATCAATTATAATTATTAGACATTTTTTTCTATTAAATATATTTAAAATAATCATTTGGATATATTTGACAATTTTAAGGCTTTGGAATAATATATATGCAATTATTAGTTTTTGTTTGATATATATATGCAATTATGAGTCTTTAGAGGGATATATATGCAATTCCCCCTATATTGAAAACATGCATAAACACCATTATTTCACGGGAACTAAAAACTTGTACTAAGGATTTATATGCGGTTATTCAAATTTGAAGGGATATGTGCAATTCCCTCTAAAATGTAAACTAATAAGACGGTCTTTTTCGATTGTGGTCGTTTTAGTTATACTGCGTAGTTGTTTCACTTTTTATATACTCATCCGTTTCAATATTATTGTTCATTTTTTCATTTTGAGTTATTTCAAAAAGATTGTCCACTACTAAAAGTAAAGTTGAAATTTTTTAAGTTTACCATAGTACTCCTAATCAAAATTCTTATTTACAAAATTAAATTAAAGCATTAATTATTTGTTAAAGAGTAAAACTGTCTTTTGATTATTTTTGTAAAAGTTAAAGCAATAATAAATGCATTTTTTTAATTGTATAGTTTTTGTCGATAAACAATAATATCATGAATAAGAGAGTATTTAATTTGATCCCTACATAAAATGGTAAAATGGAATTAAGAGAAGATAGAAAATAAAAAAGAAAGAATATATGACATGTAAAAATGTGGTAATGTTATACGACCAGTCAAGTGATTTCACGAGTCACTTTCGCTTTAACGAGACCCAAGGCCTATGAGGGACCGGCGACCAACAATATGTCTATTGGGTCCCAATTTTTGATAACAACCCCTGAATATTTCATGACCAAACAGATTTCATACGACATTTGTCATTGCTTCCAATTTCAACTTTATCTATTCTTACATATAAGGACTACAAACATTTCGAGAAAATATCAAAATATATGTCCCATGCACTTCACCGAATTTTGGTAAGAAAACTATAATATCAAATACAATAAAGACTACTCGCCCAAACTCACGTGTACCTCTATTTATGACGATGATATCGATATACTGTATATATTTTTTTCAAAACAGAGTTTATATAGATAATACGAAACTTCAACGTGGAAATTACAAACACTCGAGCAGAGATTCTTAATTCAATTACAATACTGATTACACTTTATGCAACAAACTAAATTTTTTAATGAAGATCCTAAGGTCGATCAATCCAAATGTGATAATTGTAAAGTATGACACAGTTTTTGTTTAACTGCACATTGAAACGTTTTTCATTTGACAATGATTACATTTACAGCTTTAAACCAACAAAAGAACTTATCATTCAATGTAGTCTTGTTTCTTGCTAACCAAATTTGCCAAATGGCTTAAGGACCAATTAATTTCCATATGTTGCGAAAGTTTGTTGGCATGACTTCGCGCCAGTCTTGAACAAATTCTGAAATTGATCTTGGCAATCCCTGAGACAAGTTCCACCATCTGAACAAACTACCTGATAGCGTGTCATTATTAATGGTTCAAACCCAATAAATATACGCCCAAGTCAAGCCCAACACAAACACTCAACAAGGCCCGATATCAACACTTGATAAGACCCAATTACATTCCCAGGATACAACTAGCCTGGAAGACCTCTTAGGCCGTGTAACAAACACGCATTGGACACATGTCTCCCAACTGTCACTAACGGTTAAAGATGTACCATCTGACACATGACAATAGGAAACACTTTAGCAAGAACAGAGGAAGCAGTCACGACCTGGTACGAGCCAAAGAGATCGCACCACATGTTGTTCTTATCTACACCACGAATGACCAACACGTTGCCTGTCTAACAGCCGTTTGATCATCCTTGTGGGTTTATCCTCAAACCTTAAATGTCTCTCTATAAATAGAAGACATCTCTCACCACTGAGACTCTCTCTCGACTCGCTCGAATTTTCTCTACACTTTTCATACTATTTCACATAGTAAAGACATACTTTAATGGTTTGTTTGAGTGTTACCCAAACTCTTGATTCCTAATTATATTCTTGCGTCCTTACCATCCAATACGGGAAAGTGGGAAACCGAACAAAATAACCATCTCAACCCGATACTAATCATGTTTTACATCACATACGTAAACACTACCCCAAAACAGAAATGACCATTGCAACAACAAGTGCTTAACTCTTCTGTAGATTAACTGCACCAGGAACATGTTGCATGATTGATGTCTACTATGATGTTTCTATGAAAAAGTAAATGATTTACTGATATTCGCTAGTGGCATGCTAACCATGTGAAGCTTTGGATTTTTAAGGGAACACCTTTTGTCCACATAAATCTAAACCATTCATGTGTGTTTGGTTGAAGTTGTTGATGTAGTGCTTCTTTGGGTCATGTATAACCCAAGAATGCTTCAAACATGATTTGGACACAAATTAACTAAGTGTTAACTTAAACCGAGAACAATTCAAGTCACTGAGAGAACAGCCTCTCAGTGAGTCATCTTCAGGATGCTTAAGGCGAATTCAAAAAGAAGGATTGACTACTCAGGAAGGCGGTACTCCCTGAGTAGGACTTAAGCCAAAGAAGAAGATGATGGATTCAGTGAGTGTTGGATAAGAACTCACTGAACCCCAGTCTCCTCAACCAACAAAGTGATTGAAGGACTGAGGAACCAACGCCTGAAGAAAAGGCGGGAACAATAGGGAAAAGATCTGAGAAGATATTAGTGTAAGCCCAACACTCTTCTCTTGTCAGATCCAACCTTCCCTATTGCGGCTAAAAGTCATGGAGTGTCAGCCAACAACTCCTAAAGTCTTCTTAGCCCTTTCCTATTGGTTCTTGGAAATGACAATTACTATTTGTAATTGTCAGACACGCAACCTCAACAACTTGTATTATATTTAATCACTTATACTTAGATTACTTGTGTATAAATAGAGCAGATGTGAGAGAAGTTAAAGTGTGCTTTGTATAATTAAAGTCTTGAACTTTTACAAAGGAACTTCTCTCCTACAAAGAGTATACAACTCACTGAGATAGCTCAGTGGGTATATTGTTACCACTCAAGCAAAACTTGAGTTTCGATAGGAGACACCCCATACCCTTGTCTATTCAATCCCAAGTGTTTGTTCCGCAAAACACTTGGGTATAGATTCTTGGAATTATTTCTAATAAGAATTTAAACGTTGAAAAATATTGTTGTTTTTATACTCACGTTTTATAACTGTTAGAATTAATCCTAAACATTGTATTAGTCATAACACGAAATAGATTAACTTTCTAGTTAACTCTAATCGTGTAAAGGGACCAACAAGTGGTATCAGAGCCTCTGGTTTATAAAATCTTTTAAAATAACCAAGAGTGCTCTAGGTTTTTAAAACCAAGATCCTACTATGACTGATATCAATGTACCCCAGCTAGTCGACAAAAAGGGTGGCAGCTACTCAGCTGTTGCACCCAGACTTGAAGCTGGGAAATTTAGCAAATGGAAGAAGCGTATGATTTGCTATCTTACTGGTATGGAACCCTACTACATCACCTGTATCAGGGATGGCCCATTTGTCCCAAAGACTGGCACAGGGCTAAACAAGCCTGAGGCCCAATGGACCATTGATGAGAGGAGGGTGGTCAATCAAGACCAACGCCTGAAAAGCATCCTTATATCATGTCTTCCTGACGATATAATGGAATCAATCATCAACTGTCTTACAGCCAAGCAAACTTGGGATGACTTGGTAAACAGCTTTGAGGGTCTTTCAGATACCAAGGAAAATAGGGTCATGGACCTTAAACTTGAATATAATACTTTCAGGTCAAAAGACTCTGAAAGTCTCTCACAGACTTACACCAGATACAAAACTTTGATAAATGAACTATCAAATGATGGTGTTGTACTGACCAAACATGAGACAAATGTTGGCTTTGTCAACAGTCTCCCTGAGAAGTGGCTCAACTTCTCACAAGGCCTGAGGAATGCTAACCACATTCAGACCCTTGAGCTCCCTTAAATTTATGGGAAGTTTGTCTATGAAGACAACTTGATCTCAAGGAGATATCCTGACTCAAAAGCTTTTGAGTCCAAAAAGGCCTTAACCTCCACACCCATATCAACTGCTTTCTATTCTAATGGTGTTGTGCAGGATACTCAAGAGGATTCTGAAGAAGAAATTGATGAAAGAACTGATGAGGAATACCTGAATGATCTAAACTTGGAATTCCAAGAAAGGGCACTCCTTGCTAGTTCAAAACGTTTCATCAAAAGGAATCAGTCCAATTTTACAAAATCAAAAGCAAATGAGACCACTGAATGTTTTAAATGTGGTAAAAAGGGTCATTTTGCTAGGGACTGTTATTCTAAAAATATCTCAGAACCCTCTTACAAATTTTCAGGAACTAGCAAGTTTCAACCTAAAATGTTTCAGTCCACCCAACAATTCCAAAACAAGGGTCAAAAGGATTTTGAAACAAAATATAGGAATATCAAAGCTAAACTTGCACTTCTTGAAACTAATCCCATATTGTCTCAGGCTCCTCAAACATCTAAACCTATTCAGACAAAGAACAAGGTTTTAATAGCTGAAGCATATGATTGGGATGATGAAGAGGTTTCCTCAGATGAGGAAATAAGAGTTAGTGCACTGATGGCACTTTCAGAAGAGGATCAGGTGGCTGTGGGAAAAGGTCATGCTAGAAATGGAGAGTGGGTCAACATCACCATGAAGAAGGTAACTACTTTACTTTCTATGGATAATGATTCTGATTGGCAATCTTACATGAATTATATTTGTGTTGATTTAAAGTTTGTTGAAGAACAAAGGCTTAACTTGCTTTCAAAATATAACAATATTGTGTCAGAATTGAACAAATGTATAGATGAACTGCTTGTACTTAAGCAAGCCAAACTAGAAACAATAACTCTACAAATTCAGAACACTGAGATTTTGAAACAAAACCAAGTCCTTCAAACTGAACTTAATAAAGAAAAGGCCATTATCCAAAGCTGGACCAAGAAGAACCCTAAGGTTTTTGACACTGTGGGATTAATCTCTCAGAAAACCATCGGTATTAACCCTCTTATGGTTGATCCAACTGTGTGTCAAAATGAAATGAACTTTGTTCCAGTTGGCATATCTTTTGAGCAAGAATTACTTCCCAAGTCAAATGATTGGATTGTCAGGGACAACCCAGTCAGTAAGTTACCAAACTTTGAGACTGGAAAGATCTTGCTTCCTGAAAGTCAGGCTTTGAAAAATATGCTTGGACTCACTGAAAAAACTCAGTAAGCTTGAACTCACTGAACCACTCACTGAGTCCTTGGATGAGTCTGAATCAGAATCATACCCTCCACTTCCTCCACTGAATACCCTTCAGGGTGCTACACCTAACTTAGGCCTCCCACCTATGGTCTTCTCACCACACTCTCCAAAGGAGAGATCAGGAAAGGGAACAACCATCCTGAAGAGAGCAAACCTTGATGTCTCAGTAAATACTGATGACTCATCAACTTCAGTCCCTTCTGAAGTAACAACCCAAAGCCCTGACTCAAAATTTGATCAGTTGGCTGAAATGGTCAGGAAGCTAGGAGAGAAGATTGCATCTTCTGAGAAATCTTCTCAATCCAAGAAGGAACAAAAACCTACTTCCTCAAAGACCAAATCCAAACCCACAAAACCCCTGAAAAGATGTGAGCTATGCAACTATACAAATCATCTCACTGATGATTGTTATAGAGTCCTTTATTGCATGATATGCAAAAAGGAAGATCACAGGACCTCTGATCATAAACAATGCTCAGTCATGTCAAACTTTTCAGGACTCAAGGCTCAGTGCCTGAACTACCCTTCTGATTCTAAGCAGAAACAGAAGCAAAAGGCCAAACCTTTTCCTCCCTGCCCTTTGTGTGGATTCAATGACCACCACCCTGAGGATTGTCAATATGACAAACATTGTGAATCTAGTGGAAGTTCCACTCAGAAATCCTCAGGAAAAGAGAAGGTCATTCAGTCAAGAAGAGGAATGAAACAATCCTCTCAGACTACTGAGGCTACCCCTACAACCAAATGCAAAACATGTGGTAGCTCAGTCCACTCAACCTCTGACCATGAATCAATTAATACTTTCATAAAGACCTACAATACCAAACCCTCCATGAAATGGAGTCCTAGAAAGAACTGACCTAGTTTACTATTTGTGCAGAAACATGCTAGGGATCCTGTTTGGCATCTAGATAGTGGATGTTCAAGGAGCATGACTGGTGTTAAGGAGTGTCTGCACAAATATGTGGAAGAACCAGGACCCAAAGTGATATTTGCTGATAATTCATCATGTCTCACTGACGGTTATGGTTCAGTTAACTGCAATGGTATTGTCTTTACTAGGATAGCATATGTAAATGGTCTTAAGTATAATCTGATCAGTGTCAGTCAACTATGTGATGCAAAGTACATAGTTCAGTTTGATGATAAGCAAGGAACCATCTTCAATGCAAATAAGGAAATTGTCCTCATTGCACCAAGAAGACAAGATGTTTATGTATTAGACATGTCAAGTCTAACTCAGGATGGAACATGTCTCTTTGCTAAGGCCACTGATACACTCAATTGGCTTTGGCATAAGAGACTAACCCACCTGAACTTTAAGAACATTAACAATCTTGTAAAACAAAACAAGGTCCTTGGCTTACCATCACTTGTGTTTTCTAAGGATAAACCATGCTCAGCTTGTGAAAAAGGTAAACATCACAGAGCATCCTTTAAAACCAAAACCAACTTTTCCATCAGGAACTGCCTACATCTTCTCCATATGGATCTATTTGGACCTGTCAGTCCAAGGTCTATTAACCATGAGAAGTATACTCTGGTCATAGTGGATGAATACTCAAGATACACCTGGGTATTCTTCCTGATCAAAAAGAGTCAGGCAGCTGAAACAATCATGTCCTTTGTCAGGAACATTGAAAATCAAAATGACATTAAGGTCAAGCAAATTAGAACTGACAATGGGACTGAGTTCAAAAATAATGAACTTGAATGTTTCTGTGATGAGAAAGGCATTTCCCAAAACTTTTCCTCTCCATACACACCTGAACAAAATGGTGTTGCTGAAAGGAAAAACAGAACACTCATTGAAGCTGCTAGGACAATGCTATGTGGATCAGTCCTCTCCAACCATTTTTGGACTGATGCAGTCAAAACTGCCTGTTACACACAAAACAGATCCATAATTGTCAAGAGACATGGGAAAACCCCATATGAGTTATTCAAAGGAAGAATCCCTGACATCAGCTACTTTCATGTCTTTGGGTGTCCTGTGTTTATTCATAATCACAAGGATCACCTAGGGAAATTTGATGCAAAAGCTGATGATGGATACTTCCTGGGATACTCACTTGTCTCAAAAGCCTTCAAAGTGTTCAACACAAGGAGACAGCAGACTGAGGAAACATTTCATGTTACCTTTGATGAGAGCACTGATGCAATCAGGTTCTCAACTACCTCAGTAGAAGAGATAGGAATTGATAATTCTTCAAGATATCCTCCTGATGAATATCTGTCTGAGAACAATCCTTCTACTCAGTATCAAGATGATGCTAACCTCTCCTACTACATTATCCCTCACAACCTACCAAACCCAACCATCACTGAGTTTGTTGAAGCACATACAAGTACTGATGATATCCTTCAGTCTGAACAAAATACTCAGGACCCAAACAATCTCAGTGATGACTCAACCCACTTAGACACACAAGGAAATAGTAATCTTGTGTCTAATCCTGATCATACCCATCAGGCTTCTACAAGTTCTAACCCACTCCCAAGACCTCAGGATAGTTGGACCAGATCTCATGATATAGAACTTGTCAATATCATTGGTGAGCCTTCTGAAGGCATGCTTACAAGAAGCATGGCTGCTGAACTAAGAGCAGCCTCATCCAATGAATGCCTATTTGTGGACTTCATTTCCACAATTGAACCCAAAAGTGTTACGGAAGCACTTAAACATCCAAGTTGGGTTCAGGCCATGCATGATGAACTAGAACAATTTGATAGAAACAAGGTAATGACCTTGGTCAAATGTCCTGAGAATGTCTCAGTCATTGGCATGAAATGGGTATTCAAAAACAAAACTGATGAAAATGGCATAGTCATTAAAAACAAAGCCAGACTTGTAGCCAAAGGCTATAATCAACAAGAAGGCATTGACTATGAAGAAACATTTGCACCAGTAGCAAGGATGGAAGCCATCAGGATCTTCCTTGCTTTTGCTACATACATGAACTTCAAGGTGTACCAAATGGATGTTAAAAGTGCATTCTTAAATGGTTCACTGAAAGAAAAAGTTTATGTTGAGCAACCTCCTGGATTTGAAAGCCATGAGTCTCCTGATCATGTCTATAAGCTTAACAAAGCCCTTTATGGACTGAAGCAAGCTCCCAGGGCATGGTATGAGACTCTCTCAGCCTTCTTAATCCAAAACAAATTTGTCAGAGGCAAGATAGACAACACATTGTTTATCTATAAGACAAATAATGATGTCATACTAGTACAAGTGTATGTTGATGACATCATCTTTGGCTCAACAAGTTTCAAACTTTGCAAACAATTTGAAAAACTAATGGCAAAGAAGTTTGAAATGAGCATGATGGGAGAACTGACATACTTTCTTGGTCTTCAGATCAAGCAGACTGATAGAGGAACCACTATCAGTCAAGAGAAGTATGTAAAGAATCTACTGAAGAAGTATGATCTCAGTGACTGTGCCTCAGTCAAAACTCCCATGGTTCCCCCAAACAACCTTGGTCCTGATCTAACTGGTAAACCAGTAAATCAAACTCTCTTTAGAGGAATGATAGGATCACTGATGTATCTACTTGCATCAAGGCCTGATATCCAATTCTCAGTATGTCTATGTGCCAGATATCAATCTGACCCAAGAGAATCTCATGTCACTGCTGTGGAAAGGATATTCAGGTACCTGAAGGGCACTCCTAACCTTGGATTATACTATCCAAAGTGCTCAGGACTTGATCTCAAAGGATACTCAGACTCTGACTATGCTGGATGCAACATGGATAGAAAAAGCACCTCAGGCTCTTGCCAAATTCTTGGTGGGAAATTAGTCTGTTGGAGTGCTAAGAAGCAACAATCAGTTGCCTTATCCTCAGCTGAGGCTGAATATGTTGCTGCAGCTAGTTGTTGTGCAAATGTACTCTGGATGAAAAGTCAACTCAGTGACTATGGAATTCAGTACAAGATGGTACCCATCTTTTGTGATAACACAAGTGCAATTGCAATCTCTAACAACCCTGTTCTTCATCAGAGAACAAAACACATTGATATCAGATATCACTTCATCAGGGACCATGTCATAAATGGTGACATTGAATTGCACTTCATTCCTACTGAATATCAGTTAGCTGATATCTTCACCAAACCTTTGGATGAACCAACTTTCACAAGACTGAAAGCTGAATTAGGAATGTTGGATATAGAGAATCAGTCCACTGACTAATTTTATTTCCAACTAAAGTGTAAATTCTTGAAATCTCAGGTCCCTGACTCAATGTGTTTATCAGTGAATTATTTCACTAAATCCATCACCTCAGGAACTAAACCCAAGTTCCTGAAATCTTGATGGGTCAGAAACTAAACCCAAGTTTCTGAATCCTTGCTTCTCAGGAATCCTTCCATATTCCTGAATCATCAGTGACTAATCCCAAGTCCCTGAAAAACCTATCATTGAATGAAGAGTCATTCAGGGCCCTGAAAAGGACATTAAATACTGACTTAAATGCTCTAAGTATCTAGTTAGTAAATGTCCGAGGTTGGTAACTGAACACATATTTAATTCAAGAATAATTGTTCTTTTTTTTTTTTTTTTTTTTTTGCCTTTCTGGCTTCCACCTCTGGGCCACCACATTCCCACTTGGCATTAAATGCCTCTCCAATCACATTTCAAATATGTGATGACTCATCTCTGCAAGTTGCACTTTTGCAGAACTGCTCAACTGTTCACCTCGACTGTTGCGCCAAACCAGGAAAGTGGAGTGTTGGCATTAAATGGGGATCCCAAAACTTATTATTCAAAACAATTTCCAAATAATTCTTTTTGAATAAATTAAGATTTGCTCAAATGACCAAAACACCCCCATCTCCTCTTTCCTATAAATACCCCAACCAGAAGAATACATACACATGTTTTTATAGAATTTTAAGCAAAACTCTGCCATTTTTTATTCTCAAAAACAAATTGTGTGTGCATTCTTAAGCTTTAGAACCCCGTTAACCTTAGTCAAACCCAGACTTACCCACAAATGGCTTCTTCTAAAGCTGTGAAATATGCCCCCAACGTGGATTTCACAATGGAGGGTGTAGACCTAATCAAAAATAATGTGGTGGGAAATTTCTCATATCCACAAATCTACCCAGCCTACAAGAACGTTATGAAATATCTTCGTAATTGTTTTCTTGCAAAGGCTTTCACCCACTCTCCCTCAGTCATCTACCATGACTATTTGAGGAAATTCTGGTGTACGGCTGTGGCAACCAGCCCCAAAGACACCAAAGAGTCAATCATCACCTTCACGGTGATGAATGGGAGTAGAACCCTCTCCTTTGACTACTCAGCATTCATCAAAGCCACAGGCCTTGACTTTGCTGAAGCCTTCTCTCCCAACCCTACTGATCAGGACATAAAGAATGAACTGATCTTTCTTGCACCCCATGACCCCAGACGTCCAACAATGTCTGTGGGAGGCTTACTGGAAAAGGCTCCAGTAGTCAAAACATGGTTCCACCCTATTTGGAGGATACTGATGACATTTGTCATTCAGGTCCTGGGTGGAAATAAATCCTCTACGGAACAGTTGAACTCATCACAACAATTGATGTTGTTCAGTCTCCTTGAGGGTACAAAAATAGACATCGGAGGAATAATCTTCCGAGACCTCGTTGCTAAGCTCTCAGGAAAACATAGGCAAAGGCACATGTCCTATCCTAGATTTGTTTCCTGTGTGCTTCAGGACCTACTCGGTTCTGACTATGTGAGGACTGATGCAGAAGGTACGAAGCCTGAGGTACTGCACAAGTCAAATTTCACTAGTGGCATCAGTGAGGTTACACATATTGCCCTGACTGAATACATGCAATCAGTCATTCAGGGTAATGACGCTATCTCTCCAGTTCCTTCACCGACCAAAAAGGTGAAGAAGACAAAGAAGGGTCAGTCCAGCCAGGTGGTTAGACCCAAGCCACTCGCCACTGAGACTGATCCTCAAAACCAACTCAACCTTAAAAAGAGGTTGAAAAAGGCCGAGACCTCTGAGACACCCATTTCTGAGACCCTCTTGACCTCAAAACAAAGGCCAACGGAAGTCACTGAGCAATCATCCTCAGTGACCTCGGGCACACCCATTCCACATGGTCCAACTGACATAAACAAGTCAGAGGGATCAGGAAGCATTCCCCCCTCACATCCCGATGAAGGTACTGATAAATCACAATCAGTGCCCAAGGGAGGAAAGGGTCCTGAACCCTCGGTAGGGCAGCACCACCCTACTGGGAAGAGGACCCACACCCCCTCACATCCCGATGAAGGAGCTGTCAAAAAACAATCAGTTCCCAAGGGAGGAAAGGGTTCTAAATCCTCGGTAAGGCAGCACTACCTTACTGAGAAGGGGACCCACAAACATTCACATCCCGCTAACGTTCCTGAGCAATCACCCTCAGGATCTCAGGGGAAAAGGACCCTAAATCCCCTGAAGGACAGTACAATCCTGATGGGAAGGGGGTCCACAAACTTTCACAATCAGTACCTAGTGATACTACTGGAAAGCACCCATCAGTAGTTGAAGGTGCTAAGGGGGACAAAGACTCAGAGGGAAAGAAACAACCCGCTGATATGGAACCCATCAACCCCTCAGGCGGATCCAGTCTTTTAGGAACTGCCCCCAAAAGCCAGGCTGGTGTTACCCAAGTTATTATGGCTAGTCAGGCTGAGAAAACCCACTCAGTTATTATGACAACGGGGTCAGGACCTGACCAAACCGAAGGCAAATCTTTTTATAAAGAGGAGCCGGTTGATTTTTTGGGTATTGAGTCCATGGGGGACTTTCAGGCTATTATGGAGTCTGATGAAGAGCTCAGGGAAGATAGTGAAGAAGAAATTTTTGAGGCAGGAGAGGATATGGAAACTGATGTACAACCGGAACAACCTGACCATTCACATCAGTCATCTCCAAGCCAAAGTGAAAAGTCAGGTTCTCAGTCTTCTGATTCTTCTGATACTGGGGACATCCTCCAAAAGTATGATAACTCTCTTCCCCTCACTGAAAGAACATTGGTCAAATTCCTACTGAAGACCAACAGAGCTCTTTTCACTGGTCTCACTGATGAGATGTTTGATCATCACACTGAAGCAGCCGTTCACTATGCCAACCTGAAGGCAGATGTTGAAAGTTTTCATGATGATGTGATCGAAATCCAATCAGGTACCAACCACTCCCTGACAGCTATTGATCTTCATTTCCAGAAGTTCAATCTTACTCTTGAAGGCATCACCAATAGCCTTGGAACTATTCAGTCAGCTGTCAAGGATGACCCCGTACTCACTGAAAAGATCCTTCAAGCTGCTGAGACTTATCAGAAGCAGTCAGCTGAAATCCATGATCTCCTCAGCTTACTGAAGGATTCTAAACTTCAGGGTCTTACTACCTCCTTGGACTCAATCAGGACTTCCATGGGTCTTCAGGAAAAACATCTTGGTACTTGGGCACAATCTTCAACATCCTTGGCATGGTCTCTTGGATCAAGGATGTCAGGCATCGAAGCTTCTCAGGCTTCTCTGGCGGATCAGATCTCAAGTCTTCAGAAAGACACCTCGGACATCAAATCAATGATGACTGAGATCTATCAGGCCTTCAAAGGTCCTACTGCTCCAGTGACTCCAACTCTTGCTATCACCATGGCTCAAGCAACAGTTGAGGGGGAGAAAGACACTGGAGTCTCAGGCCAACAACCTCCTTCTCACACTGAGGGGGAGATTCCTGAAGCCTCTTCCTCCCATCAAGATAAAGGCAAAGGCATCCTCACTGAACCTGAGCCTCAACCAGCACCCATCACGATTGCAAAGGATCCTGAATCACCACTCAGGATCCCATATGAAATTGATGGAGTTCTTCACCACTTCTCAGCTGATGAACTCAGTGCTTATCTTCAGGAAGAGGAAGCAAAGAAGAAGTTAAAGGAGGAGGAGAAGGCAAGCAAGTCTGCCTTAATCAAGGTTGTTCATGAAGAGGCTGAGAAAATTGGTCTTGAGGCTAAGGATCTCTCAGGAAGAGAAGGTGGTATGACCTTTGTGAAAGCTCAGTCTGAGGAGATGACTACACTCAGGCAGAAAAGGGAGGAAAGGAAAAAACGGGCTGAAGAGATCAGACAAAACAGGATTAAGAAATATCAGTGGTATATGACTGAAAGGTTAAAACCAGAACCAATCACTGATGTTCATATTCAGAGAAATACCAATCCTGCTGTTGTCACTGTCTACAGAGGTGCTGACAAGAGAAACTTTGATGTTCATAAACCCTTCAGATTCGCTGACTTCGGGATCACTGAATTGGACGAGTTGGGTCCATTAATAGCAAAGAAATCAAATGTTGTGGTCCCTAATCTGATGAAGTCTTTGAGTCTGAGGTATGAAAGATTGGCAGCAGCACCTCAGGAACTTGGCATTCGATCTCTTCTTCCTAAATCTGCACAACCTGCTTCCTCTCAGTCTTCTTCAAGGAAAAGAAAGAAGATAGAAACTGAGCCTGAGATCAAGATTCCTGGTCTTGACTGCAATAGGGCTCTCCCTGAAGGTGTTCCTTTCAGGAACAATATGGTCATTGAACAGCCTGAAAGAGGTTTGTTCTTCATTGATGAGTTTGGCGACAAAGCCTTCCAGAGGTGGAGTGATATAGATTTGTCAGGAATTAAAGCAATGCTTGGCTTTCTAATGATGGCCTCTCCACTCAAGAGTCCTGAGAATGTGAGGTTTTGTCAAGACCTGAAAAGAAAAATCAATGAACATCCTGACCAACATGAGCTGCAGTCAAAGAAGCCCAAGCTTGAAGCCCTTGGAATCAAGTTGAACTGATGACCTGCCTGAATACCCACCACTATCCCTTTTGTACTTAGTTTTGTTAGGACTTGTAAATGATATTAATAAGATGATGTTTTTATTATTTCAGTGTCCTTATTTACATTCTAGTACATTCAGTATGAGCAGAAGTCCTTAGCTCACTCATATCTGATCAAAACACTTAGGAATAATTTATAACCAAATAGGGGGAGATTGTTGGGTCATGTATAACCCAAGAATGCTTCAAACATGATTTGGACACAAATTAACTAAGTGTTAACTTAAACTGAGAACAATTCAAGTCACTGAGAGAACAGCCTCTCAGTGAGTCATCTACAGGATGCTTAAGGCGAATTCAAGAAGAAGGATTCACTACTCAGGAAGGCGGGTACTCCCTGAGTAGGACTTAAGCCAAAGAAGAAGATGATGGATTCAGTGAGTGTTGGATAAGAACTCACTGAACCCCAGTCTCCTCAACCAACAAAGTGATTGAAGGACTGAGGAACCAACGCCTGAAGAAAAGGCGGGAACAATAGGGAAAAGATCTGAGAAGATATTAGTGTAAGCCTAACACTCTTCTCTTGTCAGATCCAACCTTCCCTATTGCGGCTAAAAGTCATGGAGTGTTAGCCAACAACTCCTAAAGTCTTCTTAGCCCTTTCCTATTGGTTCTTGGAAATGACAATTACTATTTGTAATTGTCAGACACGCAACCTCAACAACTTGTATTATATTTAATCACTTATACTTAGATTACTTGTGTATAAATAGAGCAGATGTGAGAGAAGTTAAAGTGTGCTTTGTATAATTAAAGTCTTGAACTTTTACAAAGGAACTTCTCTCCTACAAAGAGTATACAACTCACTGAGATAGCTCAGTGGGTATATTGTTACCACTCAAGCAAAACTTGAGTTTCGATAGGAGACACCCCATACCCTTGTCTATTCAATCCCAAGTGTTTGTTCCGCAAAACACTTGGGTATAGATTCTTGGAATTATTTCTAATAAGAATTTAAACGTTGAAAAATATTGTTGTTTTTATACTCACGTTTTATAACTGTTAGAATTAATCCTAAACATTGTATTAGTCATAACACGAAATAGATTAACTTTCTAGTTAACTCTAATCGTGTAAAGGGACCAACATGTAGTACTTCTTTCGCCACGATGGTAGAGTTGAAGTTGAAAACTCCGTTGGTTTCCATGTTACTTTATCATCTACAAATGGTTGGATAATAATGCAATGTTGGAGTATGAACAAGGCTTCCAGTTGGGAATTCTGATCCAAGAGTAAATTCCTTGAAAAAACGATACGCCACATAATTTCATTTGCTATTCTCTAATTGAGACTAAAGTTCAAATCTAACAGTAGCAACTTTAAGACAACTTTTAGACGCAAAGTTTAGTTGGTTTAAAAAAAGAAGAAAAATATGCAAGAAAATGATCATGTTTTTAAAGGGCAGACAAGCACCCTTGTCCATTGTGGGTGAAAGTGATCAAATCGATTCATGGGGTCGAAGCGGGGATATATAGAAATGGGTGTCTAACAAATGGTTTATGGGCTAGGTTTGTTAGCTCGATAAATCATCTTCACTCGAGTGGTCTTGTTCCTCTAAGTTCTATTCGATATAAGGTGGGGGACGGGTCTATGATTCGATTTTGGAAAGATACGTGGTTAGGAGATACGTCTCTTTGTGATAGTTTTAACAGTCTATTCCATTTGGAGAAAAACAAAGGCTGCTTGGTTCGTGATCACATTTCCAATGGGTCTTGGACGTGGGATTGGCTTAAACTGATCAATGTTGGGAGGTCGCAGGCTGATTTCATCCATCTCTTAGAGGAGATCGGGTATGTGGAGGTGGTTCAAGGTGGTGACGCTTGCATGTGGTTTCTTTCTCTCGATGGTGAGTTTTCAGTGAGTAGTGCGAGGCACAATATTGACGAATGCATGCTTCCTTCTAGGTCTCCATGTACGAGATGATGTAAGATTATTCTGAGGAAGGTTAATGTTTTTATGTGGCGTTTATTTTTGGACAGGTTACCCCATCGTTTAAACTTGTCCTCTTGGGGACTAGATATTCAATCGATTATGTGTCCAATTTGTAACGAGCAAGTGGAGTCTATCGATCATGTATTCTTCTCTTGTGACACAATTTGGAATGTTTGGAGGTTTATTCGTTTATAGAGTGGCTCGAAGATCCCGATTTTGAGCTCTCTTGGGGACTGGGGTTATTGGATTGTGTCTTGGCACAATTCAAAGGAGTTTAAAGATCGTGCATATATCATTTTTGCTGTGACATGTTGAGTGTTATGGCGCTATCGAAATAATGTCACTTTCAACTCTCAAACACGAAGTGTGACATTTTTGATAACATTTGTCTTTTTTTTTTTTTTTTTTTTGGCTTAAGTATATAGGTAAAAACTGTAGTAGTTGGAACGATTAATTTAAATCGCCTTTATAATTTGCTAGCCCCTTGCTAGTTTTTCTTTTAATGTAAATCGCCGTTAAAAAAAGTTCAGTTAGACAAATTAAATAGTGTCTTTCACATATATTGTCTTTAAAGAAACATGTAAACCGATTAATATTAATCCGTTATTAACGTTTTGCAAGATAATCACTCTCAACACAAAATACAAAAAGCACACAACAATTTTTTTATAAATTTAGATTTTAGATGGAGTACAAAAAGAAAGCAATATGCATTTGATAATTGACAATATAGGTAGTTATTCACTTTTGATCTTTCCCCATTATCTATAAACACTTTGCTTTATTAACTTTGGTTGGAAAACCAAATTCCCACTCACTTACATTCTTGTTGATCCCATTCACCTCCGGTCCGGTCACACACTACATACCAACTTGACCCACAAACACACACTTTATTCCATTCAAACTCCTTCTTTTCCTTTTAATATTTTCTTTTCCTTTTTGCTGCTACAAAACTCACTTTAATGAAATATAGTTGTCTCAATATCTTAATATAGTTTAGAGTAAAATACATAGAGTTGATTGTATTTTGCTTTTTTATCCACTTAAATCACTCTATCGCCTTTTTATATATCTAACTCACTGAACTTATAAAACACGACATTATGTTATTAAATTTATAAAAATTACATGTTCATGTACTGAAATTATGCTTTATAGTTTCGGTAACCTAAATGAGAAAAAAAAATAGTGTATATCAGTTTATTTTTTTCCTATTAAATACATCAACGTGACATACCCTCATTTTGGATACACACAATAACGAGATCATTTAGTACAAACATAGAAAAACTAGTACTTGTATTTAAACATAAAAAGTACTAAACATCCTATAAATTAATATGTTGGGACCGATATTTTATTAATTTAACAGATATTATTTTATCGATAAATTAATAATTTATTATGTAAGATGTTACGTATGCCCTAAAATTTTAAGTCTATACACTAGAGTAAATGTATATCATTATAGACGAAATAAATTTGAAAACAAGTTACATTAACATTTATGATTCCATTCACACTTTATGAATAATTAACATTTTGCAATAGAGAAGACATTGCACAACTTTAGAGCAAAAGTGATTTAATTAGATTGAGTTCAAAAAAAAAAGTGACTAGGATTATTTTACTAACATTTAGATTTGAAGTGTATCTCACAAAACAATATATCATATAGAATTTAGTAATTATATTATAGATTCGTTGGGACAAAATGATCATGGTTTCAAAAAATTATTTTTTTATTTTATCGATGGGGTCAAATTTAAGTTCAGTTGGGACTGGAAAATTAATTTTATCGAGTTTTAATTACAGTATTAATTTATAGAGGTTTTACAGTAAGAAAAGTAAATCAATTCTCATTATAGGTTTTGTAGCAAAGCAGGATATATTTTAAACTAATTACCTTAAAAAAAATCTGAAAGATACTGTGTGTATTAATAACTCTTTAATTTACGTTAAAACAAACAAAAATAAAGATCACTTCATTCTATGCATTAAAGAAGATTGTCCCTCTTTGATCTCTGTGCCCATATTTCTGTCTTTATTAACAACATTTCACTCTTACATAAATAAATGTTGTTTCATATTCACACACGCCACCATTTATTAAAAGACTATAGTAGTCCTTCTTGCATGATTTGAAAGCAATGAAGCTTGTGAGAAAATGGTTTAGTTTCAAGTCAAAAAATGATGAGTTACACATTGATAATGATCTTAATAGTGTTTATGGAGGTTGGTTTGTTTTGTTTTGTGTTATTGTTTCATATTAAGTGCTTCCTTTTAAGTGCTTGTTTACAATTTTTTTTGTCCATGTTTTTAGGTAGTGTTAATGAGAGGGAGCCACCTGCAATCAAGAAAACTAAAACTGGTATGAGTTTTGATGTTGGTTTTATTAATTTGTTTACATACTGTTGAAGATGGTTAAATTGTGATTTGTGAAATGAGTATGTTGTGAATTGCGTTGTTTTGATGAGCAGAGAAATCGAGTAGGAGTAACGAGGGGCGTAGATGGGGGAGAGCTAATCTTGATCATCCTCAGATTATAAATGTGCAGAATTATAGGTGTGTGATATAATGTTATACTTGTTTTTACTTTTTATCTAGTAGGGGTGTCAGTATCTACATCTTAACTTCAGATATTTCGCTCTCGCGGGATTGGTATGTGTGTTGTTGTGTTATTTTTTTTTTTTTTTTTTTTTTTTTTAATTTGGACTTATGACTAGTTATTGAAATGACCCTTTGTAGTTTGTTAATTATTGTTGACTAATGATTCGTTTTCGATATGAAATTCTTGGAACAGCATATTTTCAGCTACATGGAATGTAGGGGGAAAATCGCCTTCGAGTAAAATGAATCTTGATGATTGGTTACATGCTGCACCTCCTGCTGATATTTATGTTCTTGGGTATGTCTGATTTTGGATAAAGGTTTGATTTTTATATGTGGGCTTTGTATTTTGAATCCCAGTTTTGATTTGTTTGTTACAGTTTCCAAGAAATTGTTCCTCTGAATGCTGCTAATATTCTTGGTGCTGAAGACAACGGCCCTGCGAAAAAATGGTTAAGTTTAATACGTAAAACTTTAAATAACCGGTCTAACACGAGTGGTGGAAATTACACACCTTCACCTGTTATTGACCCGGTTGCTGAATATGATGCTGACTTTGAGGGCTCAACAAGGCAGAAAAATCAGTCTTTTTATAGTCGCCGGTCTTTTCAAGTACCTAGAAATGAAAATGAACCACATCTTGACCGGCGATACAGTGTATGTGACCGAGCCATGTTTGGTCAAAGACCAAGTGACTGCTCCTCGAGTCATAGACCAAGTGACTTTTCGTCCTCTGGTCATAGACCGAGTGATTACTCAAATTACAGGCCGAGTGACTACTCTGCGAGTTATAGACCAAGTGATTACTCAGCTAATTATAGGCCAAGCGATTACTCGGGAGGTTACAGACCGAGTGATTACTCAGGGGGTTACAGGCCAAGTGACTATTCAGCGAGTCACAGGCCGAGTAATTACTCATGTGGTCAAAGACCGAGTGATTATTCAAGATGGGGTTCATCTGATGATGATTATGGCACCATGGAGGATTCATTGTCACCAATGTCGAATTGTGGTACCAATAGTATGGAAGATGGATGTAGAACGAACGGTAATCCAAGCTATTGTTTGGTAGCAAGTAAACAAATGGTTGGTGTTTTTCTTACTGTTTGGGTGAGAAGTGAATTGAGGGAGCATGTTAGTAACATAAAAGTGTCGTGTGTTGGCAGAGGATTGATGGGTTATCTTGGGAATAAGGTATAATAATTATTTACTATCATATCTGTTTTTTTATATTTTTTATAATTAAATTGAACGATTAATGTGAATTGAGGTGTTTGCTTTTTATCTGCAGGGATCGGTATCTGTGAGTATGTTGCTGCATCAAACAAGCTTTTGCTTTGTTTGTACTCATTTGACTTCCGGGCAGAAGGAGGGCGATGAACTAAGAAGGAATTCTGATTTTATGGAAATCGTTAAGAAAACAAGGTTTCCACGTGTTCAAGGCGTGAAAGACGATAAATCCCCCCAAACGATACTTGAGCACGAGTAAGACAACTACTCTTACACTATAATTAACTTCCTTTTCTCATTGTGAGATATTAGTAGATTTTCTCTTTTTTATAATTGAGTTCTTTAGATACTGTTATATTTACTTTAACTGAAATATATAAGGATCTTAGAACAAGTAGTTGTTAAGATTCTAATAATCTGTTTATTGGTTCAGTCGAATTATATGGCTCGGGGATCTAAATTACCGAATAGCTCTCTCTTACCGGTCAGCAAAGGCGCTAGTGGAGATGCAAAATTGGAGAGCATTGTTGGAAAAAGATCAGGTATGGTATATGCTTTTCTCACTTTATCTTTAGCACTTTAGTGTATAAGCACTTTAGTGTATAACTGTATAATGATACGTATTGCCAAATTTGTAGTTTCAAAGCAAACAAACTCCTAAACCGCTTTATTAAAAATTAAAAGATTAATATTGCTAGTATATAGTAGTAGTTTCTTTCCACTTTATATCTAACTATCTATAAAAAGGTATATAACAAAAACGTCAAAAGAAGTGTTTTGTTCAACCAAAACCAATGCGAGCTGTACTAAAAAGTCAACCAATTTTTTACCCGTTACCCAACCTGCCCTTTTTGGCTCCTCCAATTTTGTTGCTAAGCAACATATTGATCAACTAAGTGGTGTTAAAATTCTTTACAGCTGCGAATTGAGCAAAGAAGGGGTCGTGTTTTCCAAGGATGGAATGAAGGGAAGATATATTTTCCACCAACTTACAAATACTTAACAAACTCAGATAGATACACTGGAGATAATTTGCACCATAAGGAGAAAAGAAGAACGCCCGCATGGTAAATCTTTTAATAAAATAATGTTTACAGTTTGTTTAATGTTTGCTGTCAGAAGCAAGTTTTACTAATATGGCTAATTCTCGTTTGCAGGTGTGATCGTATCTTGTGGTATGGAAGAGGTCTTCATCAGTTATCATATGTACGTGGCGAATCTAGGTTTTCAGACCATAGACCCGTATACAGCTTGTTTTGGGCTGAGGTTGAGTTAGTCCATAGCCGTTTTAGAAGAACCATGAGCTGCTCTAGCTCCAGGATTGAAGTTGAGGAGCTCTTGCCATATGCCAATGGCTACACTGAACTCTGCTTTTTTTAACCAGTCCCATCACATAATTGTAAGCTCTCACTTCCATTCATGCTCAAATTCACCCGAGAAAAAAATATTATTCACTAGGGATGGCAAAATGGATGGGTCTGACGGGTTGGGTAACAATAAACATGTCATAAATGATTTATGTCAAAAACGGGTAATTTTTTATATGGGTTGACCTAAAAATTTGCCATTTTTTCTAATACATAATCATTGTGTTAAATTTGATTAAAAATTTGTATAACTTTACCACTAATCTGTTTTTTTCAATTACATGATGTAGGCGGAGTTGGGTTAGATGGTCCAATGGCTTGGACCTGTGAACAGGAAAAGGCGCACCGCAACCATGGTAAAGGATCTTGTTTGTTTCTAACCATGGGTTCCTTATGTTAAAAGACGTGTAGGTATATGCAACTACAAGTGAGTGAAGTAACTAACCATAGGAGATATGGATTATTTAGTTAGAACTAATTTAACCAGAAAAGTTTTGAGGACAACACAAATGATGATGACACACATGCTAACAAAGTAGAGAGAATGTTTAGAGTATGATAGAATCAACTAAATGGCCAGATGAAGGCAGATGACAGTATTATTTTAGTTCTGAAGATTCTTTACTTGCTGTTTTTAGGAGGTACAAAATGAGTGGAAATAATAGTAATAATGATAATGATTTTTACTTGTTGGTTTTGTTTATGGGTGTGTGAGCCTGAGTACTGATAAAGTGTTGGTTTCTGTTATTAGCTTTTTTTTTTTTTGTCTGGGTGGAAAAGGACACTAAAGTCTGTGAATGTTGAATTGGGTGGGAGGGAAAGCCTTTTGCAGTTGTTGCTCATTTTCTGTCTCTCTCTGGGTTCTTTTTTAGTACTGTATTAATTACGAAACCTCATTTAGTTATTTTTTTAAGAACGGCAAATTGTTACGACCTACACCACCTATCTCACAAATCTATCACACGTCTCTAACGAGACTTGAACCCACAACCTTTAGGTTGATAGGCCATTCATATACCGCTGGGCAAGTGGCCTTTGGTAGAAACCTCATTTATTTAACAGCAGGTTTATTTTTGAATTATCTTTTTAGTGAATACGAAACAATCTTGCTCATGTTCATTTATTTATCGCGTCAAAACAAAGAAAGGATCGCATATAAAAACAGATTTTTGTGTACGCGTTCCTTTGTTGGAAAATATAAGTTATAAATCTGTTAAAGAAGACACAAGTTTGATTGAAAGGGTTAGGTAAATAAAGAAAACCAATTAGAGTATAAAGTTTAAAGTTTGAATGTCGCACAAATAGAAATTGTGTTTCAACTGTCTATCAACACGTCCAACATTTGCATCACCACCCGGTATGACTGTGTGGCTGAAATTGTGCGGCTTGAGGTTTTAACGGGTTTCGTCGGTTGTGAGGGTCAAGAGTCATGTTCGGTTTTTACCCACTTCCCATTTTTGGGTGACCATCAGTGGCGGATCCACATTTCCGTCTAAGGGTGTGCACTTTTTTAAAACGGAAATGAGCATGCACTTAATTGGTGTTAAATTCCAAATAAATGAAATAAAATGAAAACTTTTACACTAGGAATGGTTCGGTGCTTATGTGATTTGTGGAATTTGGATAAAGCAATTGTTTCTAAAACTTTTGGTTTTTCTCAGTTGTAAGTTTTAGAGTCACTGTTACTTTGTTATCTTTTTCCATGGATTTTTTATATCGTTGTAATTAATAGCGTCTTGTTATAATTTGCTTTTCGCAAAAACAATTTTCTTCTATTTTTTATGTTAAGTTGAATATCTGCACCCTTAAGAAAAAGGGATTTTGGTACTGGAAAAAAAACCGCAAGCAACACCACATTTCGGTATATATATATGTTATATATTGATGTTGCATGGCACTTCATTGTAGTAATTAAAAGAAAGAAAGCAATGAAATGCTACAAAAACCAGAATAGAAAACGGGGTTTTGGAGAATTCTATAGATTACTAAAAGAAATAGAGCGCAGAATAGACAAGCAAATTTGTGGACAAGGAAAAGAGTCGTCGATTGGTCAGAAAGGGCGGCACAACGGTGATGGACATGTCAGAGGAGGAGAGGGGGTCTAAATTTGAGGTGCCAATTTCAACATGACACGAAATCGACCCCAAAACAGTAGGGCTAGAGAAATATAGTACGAGTTTAGGCAGAAAACAAGCCAACCCTCCTAACTCATTAATAAACGGGTGATGTTGGATTGGGTATTGTATGTGTTATACACTTATACAGGTCAACTCTTTAACCCGGATAAATAACCAGCACCTCTAAAGAGTTTTTTACTTGAGTGTCGTAGTTTCAAAAGTTATTTAACAAACTAAGTACATGTGAAACTGTTTAGATAATTGTGTGATTTTAAGAGGAGATGCATCTATTTTTGTATTTTTGTAGGTGCTGAAATGTGTGGTTGTGGTTTCTTCTCACCTTTCTCATTTTAATTTTTCTTCTCATTTGATCCCAACTCATTGTGTTTATCCTAAAAACATACCGGTGAATTAAATGGACTCAGTAAATCAATTCTGAATCAATGGAGTAGTTGTAGCAAAAGTTCTTTATAGATCTAACTTTTACCATAGAACCCATCAAGCAATCTTAGCCACTCATTTTTCTTATCAAAATAAAAAAATTAATTTTCACCTTTTTTTTAAAACTTAAATATCTCGCAAACCGTAAATCGTCAAGCTACAAAAAAAATACCATCGCGACGAGAATTAAATTATCTTTCTATAGACATGCATTGTTATATATTTTCGACGAACTTTTTTTTCGATGAATTTTTTTTTTCCAAAATTTCCGTCCAGAAAAATCATATATGATTCGATTTTAACAAATCATATATGATTCCGTACGAATCATATATGATTTTTACGAATCATATATGATTCTTTCTGGGCGGAAATTAAAAAAAAAAAAAAAAGTTCGTCGAAAAAAAAAAGGTCGTCGAAAGTATATAACAATGCATATCTATAGAAAGATCATTTAATTCTCGTCGCGATGGTATTTTTTTGTAGCTTGAAGATTTACCGTTTGCAAGATATGTTGTTTTAAAAAAAAAGATGAAAAATAAAAATGAGTGGCTATGATTAGTCCATTGGTTCTATGGAAATCAAATATGAATCTCTGGAGTAGTTATAGCAGCCCTCTCCTTATCTCCTAAACTCTCTTTTCATTAATTATCATCCCCCTCCCTGTAGTAGTCACCGATTCCCTCTTTAATGACATGTTTGACGAGCGCACTATTACATCATCCCTTGATGGCTGAACATCAAATACTTATCCCGAGCATAGAAAAGCTTATGATCTAGAATAGGCACACTTTGACCACAGGAGCTAATGTTTTCTATTGGTATGACTCACAAGCGTTAAACGACATGAAATGCAAACTCAAACAATAATAATTACAATCACAATTTTACTCATTTGATCACAAAATCAATAACATTAGTAACACATAAGGGGTGTGTTTGGCAAAATTGCTGGTGCTGTTGCTGAAAAAGATTAATAATGTAGTTTTTTTTTTTTTTGTAGTGTTTGGCAAACTAGCTGTAATTGTAGATTAAAAGTGTAAAATGACGTAACTGGATATACAAATAATAAATGTGGGTTTTTTGAAGGTTAAAATGGTAATTATATAAAAAATAATCTCTAGCCCCTTCTAAAAAGATGGTTGGATGAACTTTTAATTTTAGAGATTATTTTTCCTATCATATTTCTTAATTTTTGCAGCCAAACGATACTACTTTTTGAACAATAGATTATTTTGTGGAAAAAAAGCTATAGCCCCCATAATCTCCCAATAATCTGGGTTACCAAACATAGCCGACTATTGACTACATATAGTTAAAGATTCACAAACAATACATCCAGATTAATTATGATATCTATACATACTCTCAAAGTAAAAACCATATAAGCAGTGATCCGAAAATCGAAGGGCTCGGATAAAATTGTACGTGATTAAATTGATCAAAAGCTTAAACGAAAAAGATCGCAAGCGGAAATGTAAAAGATAGCAAAGGCTAAGTAGTAAAAAACGATGCTTAAAGACGATGAATGAGGACGGTATGTTTTTTTACTGTCCCTTTCTTACTCTACTATTTTACAGCTTTGTAAAAAAAAATAGAGTTAATTTCATAAATGGTCCCTGTGGTCTGTCGGATTTAACGGGTTTATTCCGTTTACTTTTTTTTATCGGATCCAGTCCCTGTGGTTGCGACCCCTAACGGGTTTGGTCCCTTGACCAATTTTTCTGTTAGTTTGACTGTTTAAAGAGATGAAATGACCAAACAACCCTCATATTATTATTATTATTATTATTATTATTATTATTATTATTATTATTATTATTATTATTATTATTATTATTATTATTTATTTATTTATTTATTTATCACCTAAAACACCACTCCACCATTCTGCATAAACCGAAATAAAATTCCAGCAAACACCACCTCCATCAAAACTAACTCTAGATGCCTTTAAATTCCGACCACAACAAAAACATACCTATTTTTTAAAAATCCTTCAACATAAAAAGCACCCAAATCACAAACTCAAAACATCCTTTTTTAAACAAATATCACCACTAACATTGTTTTCACATGAACCTTGAGAATGGAAGTAGATTGGGAAGATAATGCTATGGAAAAAATCAAACCACAAAAAAGTTTTAGGTTCCATCTTGCATTGCTACTTGATTTAATATGTCACTTTTTGCATTAACAAAAAAAAAAAAAAAAAAAAAAAAAAAAAAAAGGCCTTCATATTCTTCAAACATCAACCTTCATAAGCAAACCCACTACCAAACTCTACCCCTACCCCCACCCACCCACCACGAATCTAACACCATCATGAAACCACCACCACCACCACAAACATCAACCTTCATAAGCAGTTAACTCTAACAAATATATGTACATATTTACAAACAAAATCAGTAATCATAAAAAACACATCTCACCTTGAATCACTTTCTTCATATGATCTAACAACAATTTCCCAATCACAAGTAACATTTTTTTAGATCTGTAAATATAAACAAATCCCCAAATCTAAAATAACATTTTTTGGATCTCGAAATCACTACCACGAAACCCTTCATCACCTACACGAATCTTCCACCACCACTAAACAAGAACACGAACCACCACCACCAGATTCGGCGGTCGGTGGTGGCTTTCGATGATTAGTTGTGGTTTCCGGCTTCGTGGTGGTTTCTGGCAGCAGAGGTGTCCAGCGTAGGTGGCTTTCGAAGTGTTGTGGTGTGGTAGCCGGTGGTGTGTCGCTGGAGGTGGTGTGGTGGCCGGACATCTAGGGGAGAAGTACAAGAGAGAGTGATTTGGTTTGTAAATGTGTTTGTGTTTGTGGATGAGTTGTATTTGTGGATGAGTTTGTAGTTAACTCTTAATAGAATAAAAGAAAAGAGACAATTACTCTTCTATGTGTACGCCACATGACTAACTTAACGGTCAAACTAATAGAAAATTTGGTCAAGGGACCAAAACCGTTATGGGTCGCAATCAAAGGGAGAGTATCCATTAAAAAAAAAGTAAAAGGACTATATCCGTTAAACCCGACAGACCACAGGGACCATATGAAGAGAAAAAAGATGATCTCGAGCCACTGAAGTCAATAATTTTCTTATTATTTGTAATACTTAACAAACTATGAATTTCTTTCTATTGTTTTTCAAATTATATAGAACGAGGTGGGCGTCAGTCCGCCGCGTTGCGGCGGGGCGTCGGTTTATGTGGTTGATCTTTCAAGTATTTTGTGCTTGTAATTGTGTTGAGATTACGATTTTTTTCCGTGTTATATGTTCCGGGATATCTTATGAGTTTGTGTTTGAAGTCAACACTTAGATCATTGTAGATATTGTTATTCACTTTAAGTCTTTTTATATCTTAACTACATATAATCTTAACTACATATAATGTAAAAATGGTCAAAGGTGAAAAGTGGAATAGTCAAGAAGTGGAATGTTGAAAAATCTATATTCGGTAACTATATCAAATGAATGAAACTATTTTAGTTGACATCTCTTTACACACAAACACGCTCATCTCTTTCACCACCACACAAACACAACCACCATCCGACGCCACCACCACCTGACTCCACCACCACCGGACTCCACCACCACAAAAACCAACACACCATCGAAATCCACCATCCACCATTCCTCCGCCGCCAGAACTGCCACGACCCACGACCACCAAACGGGTTTTTCATGTTTTGAGGTATTTTTATGAGTTTTTTTTAATAGATCTACGTATATTAAACATGTTTTGAAGATTTTTTTTTATAGATATATAGATTTTATTTATAGATCTATAGATTCTATGTGTAAGTCTTTAGGTTTTTTTTAGATCTATGTATATTAATATTTTTCATTAATTTTTTGTTAGTGCCGCCGCTTACCATCGTTGTAGCCGCTGCTATCTCGCTGGAAAAAGTCGTCGTTGCCACCACCGCTGTCGCCGGATATTGTTGATGCCGTCGCCGGAATTCGTTGCTATCGCTGGACAGCCCACTACCATGCACGATTTTTAAGGTTTTTTGAGGTACCCTTTGAAATTTTTAATAGATCTATATTTTTTGGTCGAACGATTAATAGATCTATATGATTCGGTAAGTTTTGAGGGTTTTTTTTTCACTTAGATCTATATTTTTTGAAAGGATGATTAATAGATTCCACCATCGCCGCTGCTAACCTATGCCGGAATCTGTTGCCCCCGCCGCATTTATGCCGGAACTTGTATGGTTTGTATAAAATTCGTTGTTTGAATTTGATTGTATAAACTTTGTTTGTATAAATTTATTTTTGTTAATTTGTTTGAATTTGATGCGAAAAAGTGCAAAGTCAAAGTTCGTGAAATGTTGAAAAACTAATTTGAAAAACTTAAACACATGGTTCTATAAGAGTTGACTTCATTCGTGATTAAGGAACATTGAAACTGATTTGTGATTGTGAAAAGAAAACAATAATTTTTATTTAGGCAACCGTTTGACAAATAGTTTATGCTTGATGTGTTTCCTTAAACCACTTAAAATCGTGCATTAACTAGGAAGGGATGCTTGCTGTGTTTCCTTAAATAAATTAGTTTCATTTAGGCAACCGTTTGACAAATAGTTTATGAGTATTAGAGGTATTAAATCATTTGCACGTTTTATTTTAGTTAATATTGATAAGTTTGTAAAGATTTTAATTAGTCCATGTATGATTACGGAATTGATTGAAAAGGGTCATTTGAAAATGGATTGATATATACCGGATATCCTTCTTAAACGCATATCCTTCTTAAACACTCTCTAATTTGATATGTTCATCATATCATGCGTAAATATATAACGCATATCCTGTCCTCTCAGTCATCTAATTCATCAAAATCATTTTCTCAAAAACAATTAACAAATAAGTCATAAATGGAAAAATAAAAGATCCTATGAATCAACCTTCTTATACGATGTTCGTTTTGATTTATTCTTTTAATAAAGTTTTCGCTGAGATGTAATCATTCTTCTACTCTTGCAGATTCCCCCCATGATCTATTGATCCATCCAATTTCTTTGTGCTATATGTAGTAACTCATTGTTTGTCACATATATTGCAAGGTAAAATCTTGATTTTTATAATATTTCATTTGAATCTTGATATCAATTTGGTTTTTTTTATGGTTTCTACTTGGTTGATGTGAGGTTACATGCACAGATTCTTGGCATGAGAGAGAACTCAAAGTTTATTTCTAGCTCGATTAGCTATGGAGGTAACCGGGACAAGTTTTTTACATGTTTAGTTATGATTTCAAGCTTTATTTTTGTTATTCTATCTTATAGTATGTGGTTTATGTATTTTCTTTAATCTCCAATAAATGTAATCATGTGGTCAACCGATCTTATATACAATATATATCACTTTCGTATAACATCTCATGTAGTTGAAAAAGTTCAGTGTATTTGTTGTAAGGATTATTCATGTCTTCAAGATATACTGTTTCTTATTGTGCATCATGGATTCATGGTGACATAGTTTAATATGATAGAATTTTTTATATTTCATTTACAGAAGAGTAAAAAAAGGAAAAGAGATGACAACAAAAAATTGAATATAATCATTCATGGTTATTCGAAATTTGATGGCATCTCATGGTGCATAGCAAGGTTGCAAAAATCTTGAATCGGTAGTCGGGCGGTCGACCCCCTTGTAGCTTGTAATCGGTCTAGGCGAAATTAATCGGTGATTAATCGGATTGGCATTTTCGACAAGTTTTATGTATTTCTGGCAAGTTTTAGGTATTTCCAGTAAATTTTAGGTATTACTCGCAAGATTTTTCTTTAAAAAAATCTTAAAATAGATATAAACAACAAGTATAAGTTATTAAAAAAATTTACGGCGAGTTTTGGGTATTTTCAGCAAGGTTTGAAGGTGTCGGGCAAGCTTGACCACCGTTGACCGTCATTAACCATCATTGACCACGGTTGACCGAGTTGTTTGACCGATTTACACAAATCGGAAAGGTTGATAGCCTTGTAGCACCTAATCGGCGATTAATCGGCCTTGTAGGCCTTGTTTTGCAACACTGGTGCATAGTACTTTGTCACAAAAGGTGGACAAAATTTGATAGTATCTCATGGCCATTCAAAATTTGATAGTATTCAAGTATAATTGGTTTCCATATCGTTATTATAGACTCCTTATTGAAACAAAATTGCATGTTCTTTGTCACAAAAGTAAGAGTACAAACTAAAAGGGTGGAAACGAGTTAGTTACGTCTTAATGTATATTGCCCAATTATTAGGGGTGAGCATGGGGCGGTTCGGTGCGGTTTTTGACTAAAACCGAAACCGCCCCGCAATTGCGGTTTCTATATAAGTTGAAACCGAAACCATGCGGATTTTGCAGTTTCGGATTTTGTGGGTTTCGGTTTTCGTTGTGGGTATTTTCGGTTTAAACCGCACCACACCACATTTACTTTTTGATATCCATAGTCCACAAGATATGTGGTAACTGATATAACATTGCTCTGTGTTCTCGTCTAAAACCCCATTAATTAACTCTAAGCGTACAAAGATGAAGTATAAATATATTCCTAACAATTAACAGCATTGCATATGTGTCAACTAAGGAACACATATAGTTCCTACAGGTAAATGTATATAGGAAAGAAGTGATAAGGTGTTTAATGATCCTATCGAAATGGGTACCCTCTACCCTAGTATCCTCATATCATTGACATTTTTACGAGCCAGACTTTGCTTGCCTTAGCTGAATTCCAAGCATTTAAGTAGTTGCTATAGAACCAGTAACAGATGGTGATGACAGATTCTTTTTTAGAAAGTCAATTTACATAGTGTGCTCATTTACACAAACTGTTTCCACTTGGTCTTCAACACAAAATTTAATATTTATAGTAATTGCGGATCGGTGCGGGTTTATCGGTGCGGTTTTATGGGTAAAACCGAAACTGCCCCGCAAAATCCGTTTTTATTTTTTCTTGAAACCGATCCACCGGTTTTTGCGGTTTTTGTGGTTCGGTTTTTTGCGGTTTTTGCGGTTTTGCGGTTTGCGGTGCGGTTTCTGCTCACCCCTACCAATTACCATGACTACAATCTTTTGGATGAAGGTATATTGAAGAACTTTCGATTGGAGTTGAACGGCGAAGAAGGTTGGAGGCGTATATTTGGTTCAACCCCATTTATTATTAATATACTAGACGAGTAGCAATGCATAGCAACGGGATTTTATAGCAGCAGATAGTTATAGGGTTATTTTGGTTACACAAAACACTTAAACCAAAATATCATTATAACTATATGTCGCTATAAAATCCCGTTGCTATGCACGGGTACTCGTCTAGTGTTAATATAAGCACATAACTTATGTTACATGTTGATAAATTATAGTAAAATTTTGAAAACAAAATATAAAATAGCAAACAAAATGGGCCAAGAACCTGGACAAACAAAATGGGCCAAGAAAGCAACCCAAGTCCAAAATGACAGAAAAAGTGACGTAGGCTGGCGTCATTTGACGCTGCATTAGTATATATAGTAACGAGCGGGGAAACCCGCGCATTGCTGTGGGAGTGCGGTGTTGATGTATGTCTATAAAAGACCAAAGTATATGTTACATGGATGAAAAGATGTATATGTAATGTATTTTGCATATTAACCCATGTATGAATAAGTTCCATACAAATATTATAATTGTATAGCTATTGATATTTTCATCAAACAAATATTCACTCATCGATCTTCCACAAATAATTTTTACATCCTTGATGCTAAAGATACAATTTAAGCATGTGATATACATATTTTGGTCACATGGTATGAGAGAATGCAAGTGCATAAAGGTGGAATGGAACAATGCCTCTCCAATATTTGGCTCATCAAAATGACCATTTGGTGACAACTCGCCTTCTTGGAAGAACTTCCATTAGCTATTGTTACGGGTCTTGGGATATCCCCGTGGTGCAAATAAAATTGATTATATAAGATAAAACGTTATTGACCTGGAAATAAAAAGAACATCAATGCAGTGTAATATAACATTTTTACCTGTGAAATAGGATTGTCAATATTTGATTTGGATTCATGACCATTTGTATTAACACTACTTGGTCTAGACGGAGTCGTGTTACACCCCTTAGAACCATTATCTTCTTTAGCTTTTCCCCACAACACAGCATAAAATCCTATAGATATAATTATCCCCCTAACAACACTGCATGAAAGTTATACTTCATTGTCATTGAAAATGGTTGATTGTGATAGTACCAAGTTATAAACACAATTTATGTTAAATTTGAAGCGAATTTTAAGAGATAGGACCTTCCAAGATGGAGAGAATCTCCAAGGAATATAACACCCATCACAACTGCAACCACAATCGGGTCCTTTCAACCGCAGAGCCCATACTTGAATGAGACCATTCAGAAATCCAGTAGAGATCTCCTATAAAATATTAATACCGACTGTCATAAAGACACTGTGAAAGGAAATTCTAATGCTAGAAGGTTACTTGTATTCAAATGCAAAATTGGTTTTTTAAGTGTCTTACCATATAAATTATAGATGCCAACATCATATCAGGTTTTAACTTCGGAATCTAAATCTCTGACCATAATTAAACCTGCAAACGCAGCTACAATTATCCTGCTTAATCTAAACACAAAAACCACCATTAATTCCACTGGATCCAATTGCTAGGGAAAGAATATCGGGATTAGTCTCCTTGCCATTGCTACTGTCTTTGAAAGTCTGCTTGGTCCCCCGGTGGAGGTTCCGTAGCGCGTCATGAGCACCAGGCTAAGGGTCGGTTGAGCAACTCAAGCGAACCGCCCTACCTTACTACAACATAAGGACAGAAGGGAGAAGTTTGTGCTTCTGGCATCACCGAAAGGATCGAAACCACATTCGTAGGCCGACAATTTTTCTGGATAGGTCGAACTATTGGAAGCAAATGGAAAAGGAACACCGAGTGGGATCAAAGAAACTAGCGGACTGATCACTAAATAGATACAAATAGGTGCAAATTCTGACATCACCACAGCCCACTTTGTTTTCTCGCACCATGTAAATTATAGATGCCAACATCATATCAGGTTTTAACTTCCAGGAATCTAAATCTCTGACCATAATTAAACCTGCAAACGAAGCTACAATCAGCCCGCTTAATCTAAACACAAAAACCACCATTAATTCCACTGGATACAACATCATGATCTGTGCATGCAATGTCGCTGAAAGTACTTAAGGAGTGTTTGGGATTGCATATTTTCGGCTTTTACTTATGGCTTATATGCACTTTTAAATTCTAATCACTTCAATGGTTACTTTTCATATAAAATATGCAGTAAGAAGCTTTCTCATTACATTTATTGCTACGAAAAAGTATGTATATATAGGGATACATGGTTTTGTTTTTGCCCCCTCGAAAATTATTTCCTGGCTCCGCCCCTCAATAAGCTCATAAGCATATAAAATATGCAATCCCAACAACAACAACAACAACGATACCCAATCTCGCATGAGCGGGGTATGGGGCAATCCTAAATAACCCAGCCTGACCTGCCCCATTTTGATGTATTCTAGACAGACATTACTTCAACCTGAACCTATTTCAACCCATTACCCAACCCGCTCATTTAGAGCAAATCATTATAGATGAAAGTGCTGGTAAATTATATAATACATGCCGTTGAAGTGGTCTTGTATACGAATGGGAATTTCAGGACATGTCTTGTTAATGCTGTTTATTACTTCAACACGTTTACCAGTTGAATTCAGACTCCAAGCAGAAGTACCGGTACGTTTTACATGACAAAAAAACATAAAAGTGTACACTCAATAATTATATTACAAATGACAGAATTAAACTTTTTATCCAAAATAAAAAATCTTATACGTGGGGATGCAAATGACGCCCATAAAACCGCCTCACAAAGTGTGTAGCTTACACGATATTGAATTATATGAATAGAGCTATGTACCGGACGTCTTCATGTCCATAGGATTTCTCAACCATAGTAATTGCCCCCAAGTACATCGGTTGTGCTTCACCAAAACAACTTAACCTGCAATCATAGTTGGAGTAATAAAATGCAAAAACTATGACCTCTATGATTGAAATCGATTGTTGGCAAAAAGTATGACATCTATGGTTGAGCACTCAATCTGCAAACAAACATCTTTTTATACTTTAAATCGGCAAAAAACAACAAACCGCCAGTAAATAAACAACTTAAACGCGTCTGTGGATTCTCAAAAACAATTCCCAAAAACAGAAATCAACATTTGATAGTTTTTTTTTCCAATTTGATAAAATAACCACATCAATAAACAGAAAATATAAACAATCCGAAACACTTGCTTACCTTAATTTTCTGCCTTAAGGCCTTATTTCAGTTTGAAAAGGCTTATTAGTTTTTTTTTTTTTTTTTTTTTTTTTTTTTTTTTTTTTTTTTTTTGGAATGAGCTAATTAACCATTGTGTATATCAATACCTATACAGTTAACAGAGGCTTCAATATTCCATTAGCAAATACAAAGGTGCACAACACATACATGTAACAAAGCTAAAACTTATGAAAGATTACTCACAATCGAAAAAAAAAAAAAAAAAAAAAAAAAAGGATCACCACCTCTGGTTGACTCGCTCGTAGGTATATCACAATGATCGGCGACATTCAAAATAGCTCGTTCAACATGGCTAATACCTGTCCAAAAGGATGAAAAACTATTATGATGACTTTAGTAGGTTAGTTTGCAGACGCATTAACACTTACAACACACGCAAAGCAGCAAAGGTAAACGAACACAGAAATTGAGACCATATACAAAAATGTTAACCCAAGAAACAAAAATTAAAACTTACAAACACGACCTAGCTCTGCCTACGCATACCTTGTTGCTGATATTTGCTGCACGTTGTAGTATGGCCATGGCTGCAGCTCGTGAAAATATACCTTTATTAACCGGCCCACTACCACCAAAAAGTACCCAAATCCAAAGTCACAACTTTCTGTTCAAACCCCTCTGATAGCATCTGCTATAAGAATGAAAATTTAGCAAAAACGTTTCATTCCGGCATTTGATACAAAACTAATGTGCATTACAAAGCAAGATGGTGACCAACTAATGATCAACGTCTAGCAAATCATTCATTTGGCGATTATAAAGGACTACAACAAATGCATACCTGCCAAGATTGGTGGGATCATATGGAATCCGTGAAATGCGAGTACTTGAAATTGCATCATCTATAAAAACATATATTCAAATTAGTTAAGCGCCAGCTATATTTATAAGCCTAAACATAAGCTGTTCCAAACACCTTCTTAAAAAGTAACTAAATAAGCAGATAACCACTTAAAAAGCTTGAACTTTCTCGTTGTACATAAAACAGTTTATTATTTAACTGTATAAAGAAATCACAATCAACTTTTTACCTACTTTTAATATAAGTCACATATTAGGAGCAAACCCACCTTCATTAGGACATCATCATTGTTGGTTCCACGTTTGCCATTAACTTTCTTGCAACAGCTCAATGCATTGGCCAACACACTCCAATGACATGTAATCCAACAAAATATGAAATAAATATTAAGTGTCCCTTTTATTTTTCAAAATGAAGCACTATACTCTATAGTCAAAAAGTTATTATTCTCCTCTATACAACTAATGATAATTATTTCCATATAAATCATCATTTTTTTGAACCTGTAGATGTTTTAAGAATTAATTTTCCAAAATTTAATCAAGGCTACTTGCCATTACAAAAAACAAAATACGACATGGAAGCACATGCAGCATAATTTGTGAGGCCAAGTTTAATACCGTACGAAGGTACTTCATGATCATATGCAGTCGCAAGAACCATATCCCCGGCAATGATTGCATATACGACCTCTTCAATACCCCCAGTTCCAATCATAATCGTAGTCCATCAAGAGAAATTGCAAGGTGCATAACTCTATTTGTGTTCCCCATAAGTATCACCAACTGCATTTGCATTAAAAAAATGACATCAATAAATTATCATATACAATGTATGCAACTACAAACGGTGAACCTTTCAAACCTGGATATTAGAAGCAAAGACACTTGATACGCATCTAGCAGGTCTCCACATAATTTTTTTCTAATCAAAAGCATCAACAATTAGATCAGTTTGATGTTATGAAGAAAAAAAAATACCTTTATTTTAAACAAACTATGCGTCGAACCGCCACCATCACACTGCTGCTGCAATTGACTCCCCAAATCCATGAATAGGTACATGCTGTGAAGAACCTAAATCAGTGTTAAAATCTGGAAATAATAATAAAAATAATAATAATAATAATAATAATAATAATAATAATAATAATAATAATAATAATAATAATAATAATAATAATAATAATAATAATAACCCCAAATCAATACTTGAAATTCCAAAAATTCAAAAATCAAAATTAATTGGTCTTCAAGATCTTGAAATTGATGAATGTCTACTGCCGCTTGCATTCTTCACTTCATTTCTCTGGGTTGGTTAAATGTTAATTCAATTGTGTGTATGTTTTTTGGTACAACGAAATTAGCATCTGTTTTTGGGGTGTGTATATTTTTATTTTTATGATGAAGAGGGTTCTGGAAGAAGGTAGAAACAACACTGAATTATTTGGGTACAGTTTTTTTAAGCACGCAAAAAACGCCTTTTAGTATAATAAAATGGTAGTAAATCTACTATGGAAAAGTAATAAAATGCAATGAATAATATACAAAGTCAGCTTCTAAAAACTTATTTATTACCTGCAGGTAGGTACTTTAAGAAGCCAAGGTTGATTGAAATATGGTGCCTCTATCAATTGAGATTTTAACCATCAAATGAAAGGGAAAAAGGTAGTTAAAGTTATATATATACAGTATATATAAGAAACTACACAACAAAAGATGATGTCCATACCTGTGCAACACAAAGATTCCGTTTTTTTGTTTCTTGTTTGTGGTATAGTAATCGTAGATCCAATTGGAGAATAAGGTAGAAAGTTCTGATATTTTGTAGTTGAAATAGTTGGAATACCCGATACATTGTGCCACATATGTACTTTGTATCTGATCGCTACAGTAGTCTTTTTTTTATTCTTGCAATACCTTTGGAATATGTGTTACACATCTAAAGCATAGTCGATACACTGTGTGGTATATGTACAATTCTTTAAGCGTTTGATACTACAATAACTGCCGATGATACAATACTCTCAGCCTATTCACTGTGCGAAGCACTGTTCCGCACAACACATTTGAAGCGAGACCAAAAACGAGTTTTAGTATATAAGATATAATGAGTCGTACATGCGCTTTGGGGACTATTTTTTCCACAAGATGGGGCATACAGAGACATTGGCTGTGTTTGGTAAAAGTAGCAGTAGCTGTGAGCAGTAGCCGTGAGCAGTAGCTGTTTTTTAAATAAAAACGTTTGGTAACATAGCTGTAGCTGTATTTATATATATATGTAAAATGACGTAAAAGGACATATGCATATTTCAATAGAAAATTGTCTAAATAAATAATAAAGTTACGTTTACATGCTGGACATTTTATAATACCGTTATACACTAGTAATGTACTACCGATGACGTGCATTCCATATTGAAGTGGCAATATCATTGCGAATCTGTTTCATCTCCGGTAGATGTTGCACTAGAAATATCATCATTATTTGCATTCGAGCCACGTACGTCACGAAGTTCTTCACCTCCCATGTAATCTGGATGTTGTTCAAATGTTGTGAACACCGTGTCTTCTTTGTCATTATAATAAGAGTAACATTAATTAGCATAATTAAACTATTCATTCAACAACTAACTTCACAATCACATTGACAAGCAGTGATGCTAATTATAACTACACAAGCTAAAATTCACATGTCGCTAACATTCAAAACAAAAGCATAAAATTGAACTTAAATCGTTTATGCAAGCTAGAATGTTATAACTTATAACATTCACACATAATAACCAGATATAAGCTATCCTGATACTAATTATAACTCCATACGATCTCTATATCAACGCGCAACAATATATAACTATACGACTGTATCTACATTCTACAATCTACGATTCACATTTTGTTAACATTTAGACCTTAAATCACATTAATCAGCGGAATTAAAGTCCTCTGAAAAATCTACGAGCAGGACAATTTGATATGTGATCTGACACTATAAATGATAACTTACTGAATCAAACACAGCCACACAACTAGGCAATTAAATAATAAGCATGCATGTCATATTTGCATTAAACAAAACAAGTTATTCGATCATATACACACTAACCTGTGACAGAAGTTGTGACAACAATTGAGAGAAGAAAAAAAAGATGTGACAGAAGATATATTACGTGATATATATTAGGGTTTTTATTAGGGATGGAGTATGGGGTATTTTAGTCATTGAATATATCCACAGCTCTTTTAAATATCCACAGCTTCAAAAGGAAGCATTGGGAAAAAAGCTTTCCTAAAAAATTGCTACAACTCATTGCTGTCTAGCCAAACGAACATCAAAAATAAAAAAGCTCATTCTCACCGCTCATTGCCCAAAAAAGCTCCAAAAAGCTCCGCGCCAAACATAGCCATTATCTTTTTTTTCGTAAATTATATAAATGTGGTAATTAAAATTTTCCCGTAAAATTTTCTTAACAATATGTTAAGAAATTTTTTGTAAAACCCAAGATTTTTTTATTATTATTTTTTTTTTTTAAAGAGTGAAGACTAATTCAAATGAGTCGAGTTATTTTAGAAACCAAACATTCCTCACATACCAAGGGACTCATCCCCACCATCCATCTAAAAAGAAATCAATGGTTGAGATTAAAAGCATTTAATATTTCACCCATTTTTTATAATTTAAATATCTCTTAAACCGTTAATCGTTAAGCGAAAATAATTACACCATCGCGACAAGCATTTAATTATCTTTCTATAGACGGGCATTTTGATATACTTTCGACAAAAAAAAAAAAATTCATTTTTTTCACTTTTTTTTCGTAGCCGAAAAAATCATATATGATATATCATATATGATATTACATATAATATCATATATGATATGTAATATCATATATGATATATCATATATATCATATATGATATGTAATATCATATATGATTTTTTTGGCCACGAAAAAAAACGTAAAAAAATGAAAAAAAAAAAAATTGTCGAAAATATATCAAATTGCCAATCTATAGAAAGATAATTAAATGCTCGTCGTAACGGCATATTTTTTTTCGCTTAACGATTAACGGTTTGAAAGATATTAATATTTGAAAAAAAAGGATGAAAGTGGGTTTTTTAAATTGTTGGGATTAATCTCATCCATTAGATCAAATAAAGATGGAGGGTGGAGATTAGTCCCTTGGTATGTAAAAAAAGTTTGGTCCTCAAATGATCTTAAACTGCGAAGACTAATTCAAATTAAGCTACCTAAGTCTTTAGTCTTCTTTGCTAAAAAAAAGTCTTTAGTCGCCTCTCAATAATGACTTTGTTATTATATAAACACACATTCATCTTATAATCTTAACACAACAAAACACATATTAAAGCAAAGAAATTAACTGATCATACTTTTGTAATTAATCTTCGACTTACATGGCTATCATCAACGAAATACAAGAAGAAGAATCGAAAACTTATGATGTTTTTCTAAGTTTTAGAGGTATAGACACTCGTCTCAACTTTACGGATTACTTGTACGAAGCTTTAGTGAGTGAAAACATGTCTACCTTTCTTGATGAGCAAGAGGTCGAAACTGGGGAAGAACTAAAACCTGAGCTTACAAGAGCTATAAAAGGCTCTCGTGCTTCCATAATTGTCTTGTCTAAGAACTATGCATCTTCATCATGGTGTCTTGATGAGCTCGTACTGATCCTCAAGCAACGAAAGGTCTCTAAGCATATCGTTGTACCTATTTTTTATCACGTCGAGCCAACTCATGTTAGGAAGCAAGAAAGTAGCTTTGGCGAGGCGCTATTCAAACACAGACAAAGAATGGAGGCAGAGAAGGACGAGGAAAAAAAAAGTCAAGCTGCTCGTAAGCTGGAATCGTGGACGGAAGCACTCAAAGAAGTTGTTGATCTAAAAGGAAAGGATGTAAATGGCCGGTAAAATTTTCTTACTATTCCACATCATTTTTACATTTTATATCTTTCTAAAAGGAAAAGAAATTCAGGGCCGGATTTGAGGGTGTGCGGGATGCTCAACCGCACAGGGCCTCCATTTTTGTAGGGGCCCCAAGATTAAAGACATATGTACAGATTTAATACGGTTATAAGATTAAAGATCGATTTGATAGTGTTCTAGAACGTGGGACACTTTGATTCTTACCTTTCCTAAGTTGTAATCTATTGGTTTTCATGTAACATAAAATAAAGTTAAAAACAGGGTAAGCGGATATGAAAGGGGGAGGAAGATGATGAAATTCAGTTATTTTCACTTTACACCCTATAGGTTTATAACCGTTACACTTTTGTTCTAATATGTTAGCTTATTTTCCAAATAATATAAAGAGTTAATTATGGTCACTGTGGTTTGGCGGTTTTTTCACTTTCAGTTACTGAAGTTTTTTTTTACTGATTCAGTCACTGTGGTTTGCATATATTACGGATCCAGTCCATATCCGAATGAAATGACCAAAAAGCCCTTGTCATCTTCTTTTTCAAATCTTTTGACAATTAAGTAAAGGCCGTTAGTCTAAACCGTTAGTAAATAACGGAAAATTTGGTTTTCTAACGTTTTCGTCCGCTTTTACACATTTTTTTTGTCTTTATACGTTTTCGTCCGTTTTTACACGTTTTCATACGTATTTACACGTTTTCGTCCGTATTTACACGTTTTCGTCCGTTTTTACACGTTTTCGTCCGTTTTTACACGTTTTCGTCCGTATTTACACGTTTTCGTCCGTATTTACACGTTTTCGTCCGTTTTTACACGTTTTCTTCCGTATTTATAAGTTTTCGTCCGTATTTACACATTTTCGTCCTTATTTACACGTTTTCATCCGTTTTTACACGTTTTCCTCCGTATTTACACGTTTTCGTTAGTTTTTACATGTTTTCATCTGTATTTACACGTTTTCATCCGTATTTACACGTTTTCGTCTGTTTTTACACGTTTTCATCTGTATTTACACGTTTTCGTCCGTTTTTACACGTTTAACATTTACATGGTTAGCCTCAGTATGACATTAGCAAGTGTATTTAGAAGGTTATGTATTTTGTTCTTGAATATCTTCAAGATCTACAGATGCTCTCACTTGCATTTGTAAGTAAAGACTATTCTCTAGATACTCAACATGTTGAGCAACAATAATTTTTTCTCAATTTGGACATCAAAATACGTCGTTAGTTCTTAACTCTAGTTTGCTAATTACATGCTCCAAGAGATTTAACAAATTCAGAACTTCATTCAAGACTTAATGGGATTCATCCCATTCCATAATACAATGATGTCTTGGTTACCTTCTAGGTTGGAACCATATTAAGTATATTCATGACATACTTACTTTTCTGACCTTGATAGTTTTGGAGGTAAAGATGTTTAAGTTATCAAACAATATCAATAGAGTTTGATTTTCCATGATAGACATACCATAATATTGTGGTATTCCACGAGGATTGATATTATGAGACAATCCCACAATACTTTAGATGAACTTCTACTCTTTGTGGCTTACATATATGCCAACTAAGTCAAACCAAATGGCATCATAGTATTTTCAAGACTATTGCATACTTGATATTATTAGTCGTTGATCAAGTCACTTATTTATGTGCATGTCCTTACAAAAAGACATAAACATTTAATATCTTACTATACGTTATAAGTCATAGATAAACTCAACGACTTCGTACATGTCTTAACTAGAAGACATAACAAGTTAACGTCTTACTTTACGTTATAAGTCTTTCAACAATTAAAGGACTTTATGTCGTGTCTTCACAAAAAAAAAAAAACCTAAACATATTTACCTAAAATAATTATGAGCCCATACTCCTTGCCTCAATAGTAATTTCAAGTTAATTTTGTACTTCATGTTTATGACTTTATAAGAAAACATAATCATGTTGGTTGTAAATAGGGCAACATGCATTTTATGTGTAAAAGTCCGAGTAGAATATTAGTTTTTTTACCTTGCAGTCAAGAAAAACCATTAGTCATATTGTTGTGTGATGTACCTTGCACACAATTAAGATTTCTCCCACTTGTGCAGGGTGCAAAATCATGCAAGTATACAAAACACTACGACGATCGTTTGTTTGTATGGACAATATGACAGTGTCAGAGATAGAATATGAATTAAGGCAAGCTCAAATCATATCAGTATGAAAAGTGCATATAGAACTTTATCAATTAATAAAGAATCTTACATGATGATTTTATAGATAACATTACAGGAAGTGACAAGTTATCTTATAAAACAATATGTGGTGACTCTTACTAAATGAAGAAGTGTCACACTTGGAAAGTAATTAATTATTTCAAGGCAGACCAGAATTAATATGGGACTCCTATAAGGTAAAAAGCTCATAGCTCCTACTCTATTAGACAAAATTACAAGTATGTCATCGTAGAAATAAACTGCATTGCTCCCACCGGTTTAGACAAACATTACAAGTGTTTCTTTACTAGTGAAAACAAGTAGCAATTTATTGACTTTCCTTATCTTGAATGTCTGCACATTATTGCTAATGTGAATCGCATGGATTAGTAGGCATATACTTAGATATCCAAGGAAGTGTGTCAAGCTCTACTATAGTTGATGGACTAGCCATCACTGCTATTTATTAACTTGAAAAATTGGCATGCAATTCCTCCTTAATTAGCCTACCTAGCCACAAGGGTGTAGCGCCTTTATTGGATTAAAGCAAACAACTAGGTGAATCATGCTAGTTATTGCCTTTACCACTTTATTAATTTAGATTTACATCGGTGGTGTCTTGTTGATATAACTTGATAATTCAACTTTTCAGCATAGAGAAAAAGTTTATTGAGGAAATCGTTAAGGAAATCAGTAGTAGATTGGATATACACAAGAAGAATAAAATCCCACATCTAATTGGGAGGGACGGATTTTTAGATACCATATCGTCCTGGTTAAAAGGAGGGTCCTCAGATACTACTGATATTCTCACTATTTGGGGAATGGCGGGGATTGGGAAGACTTCTTTGGCAAAACATATTTATTTGTTGTGCCGCCATAAATTTGAAAGAAGTAGCTTTGTTGAAGACATTGAAAGACGTGGACAACAATCAAGTGCACTACTCCTGTTACAGAATAAGCTACTTGGAGACATTCTCAAGAAACGCAGGATTGAAGAAGATGATGTACAAAATTGCAAGTCTAAGATTGAGACAGCATTGTTACAAAAACGAACATTTGTGGTGCTTGATGGAGTTGATAACTTTGAGCAAGTACATGTGTTGGTTGGAAAAGAAGGTTTTCATCCAGGAAGCAAGATCATAATAACAACCAAAGACGGGTCAATAACAGATAAAGCACTGCTTCATATTAAGTATCCTCCCAAACATACAAAGATTGCACTTAATGGTTTACGTAATACATATTCACTAGAGCTTTTTTGTTGGCATGCATTTGGCGGATATTCTCCCAAGGAAGGTTATGAAGAAGACATAATACGAGCTTCAAAGTATTGTGGAGGACATCCACTAGCTCTTAAAGTTTTGGGTAGTTTTTTAGTTAATGAAGACGCAGACACATGGAGCCATACATTTACAATGCTAGAGTCAAGAGAATTTCAAACTAATAATTTACACAAGGTCTTGAGAATTGGCTTTGATTCTTTGCCATCAGATTGCAAAGAATTATTTAAGCATATTGCATGTTTTTTCGTTGGAAAAGAAACAGAAGTGACTGAAGCAATATTAAAGGACGACTGTGGCGTTCACCCATCATACGAAATCAAAAAGCTTATTGAAAAATGTCTTCTCACAATTGGAGTAGAAGAAGGGGAGTTGAAGATGCATCAATTGCTTCAAGATATGGGGAAAGATATAGTTCGTCAAGAATCACCTGACAAGCCATGGAAGCGTAGTCGAGTATGGAATCACAAGGAGTCCCTCAATATATTGCAAGAAGATAAGGTATTACAATGAATTCTTCATATTTATTCACTTGTTTGTTTAATTTATAAAAATTTATTTATGAAAAAACTCATTTTCCTTACCTATATAACTAGGGTACAAAAAAAATTCATGGTCTTCTATTTGACATGAAAATGTTGAAAAAAGAGTCGTCGTTGTGTCGATCAAGTAGTGTGATAGACCACGAATTCGAAGATATTGATCTAAACATGAATTTTGGAGTTGATCCATCATTCAGTAGACTTCTGGAGTTCTCATCTTCTGGTTGCAGAAAACTTGAATTTAGTACAAATGCATTAAATAAGATGGAAAAACTAATTTTACTCCAACTTAATCACGTAAAACTCAACGGACCGTTCAAGGATTTTCCAAAAGGCTTAAGAGGGTTGTGTATGCATGGGTTCCAATTGGAATATATACCCTCTGACTTACCAATGGAGCACTTGGTTGCTCTTGACATGTCATTCAGTGATCTGAAACAGCTTTGGAGGAAGCCAAAGGTATTAAATTCAAGCATATTACTTATCTAATATATAACAACGTAGTAATTGTTTATCTTGATATACTAATTAATATCCGTGCAACAGTTTCTTGGGTCATTGAAGTATCTAAATCTGAGTTATAGCAAGCTTGTTAATGTTGGTGGCTTTAAGGAGCTACCTGCACTTGAGAGGTTGATACTTACAAGATGTGAAAGTTTGACTCATGTGTGTGAATCAATTGGTGAATGTGGTAGCCTTCTTGTTCTAAATTTGAACTATTGCAGTAAGCTTAAAAATCTTCCAATCATCATTAGAAAGTTAAAAAATGTTAAAGTTCTAACATTAGACGGCTGTGGTGCTGGTGTATTTGATAAGGAGAGGAAGCGTATGAAGTTGCTGAATGTACCTAACAAATATGGCGTTAGCAAAAAATTGCAGGCGTTTTTCTCTTCCATCACAAGATTAGTACCAAATAGTCTAAAGTCGATCTCGCTTTCTTTGCCATCTTCACTAGTAACCTTGTCTCTGACAAACAATAATTTATCTAGTGAATCCTTTCCAGTGGACTTCAGTAGCATGTCAATGTTGAAGAGCTTATTCCTAGACCATAATCCAATTGATTCCATTCCTGATTGTCTAAAAAGCCTTAGTAGGCTTGAGGTACTCAGTGCTGGAGGATGTTCTATGTTGAAGTCAGTTTTAGGCCCTCCAAGTACAATCAAACGTTTGTATGTTGAGGACTGTGATTTGCTTGAAAAAATAACATTACATCAAGAGATGTCAGCACTACCACTTATCTGTTGTGATAATTCAGTGTCCCTGACTGAAATTGAAGGCATTCGGAAAATCCAAGATTTAGCACAAGTTGATAATGAGATAAAATGTAGCTTGGGGTGGACATATATACATTATGTGAAAGATTATGAACTGGAGATTCATGATTTTTTGGTAGTTGCTGGATCAAAGAAACTTCCGGTCAAGGTATTATCTCAGTCCTTGTCTTATCTTTCTATATCTCTTTATGTTTCCGAATATGCAAGAATGTCATGCAAATTGGTTTCTACTTGCAGATGTGTTACGAATTTGGAATATTCAGTACATGTTTTCCAGGAAAAGAAGTTCCAAAGTGGTTTGCTCATAGAAGCAATGGGTCATCAATATCCTTTACCGTGCCATCATCTTCAACGAACAAAAGGATTGAAGGAATAAATATATGCTTTGTGTATACATTTTTATTTGACTGTTTGAATAGTCCATTTGATATAAAAGTAAAGAATATAACAAAAGATCGTTCCTGGACATATATTGTTTCTCAAGTTGCTGGTGGATATGATGGTGAAAAAATGGTATGGTTAAGCCATTGGATGTTTGGGAACAAAGAGCTTGAAGCAGGTGATGAAGTTAGCGTTACCATAATAGACGAACAGGAACTTGGTTGTGTAATGGTAACCGAGTGTGGAATGAGTCCTGTGTACAGTGACAGAGACAAAGACAGCGTTGATCCTTTGAGTTATTATAAGTCGTGGAAACATATCATTGGTGGAGATCTGTCTCCTTTTGAAACCACCTCAGGAAATTACATCTTAAACAATGAATATTTTTGTCCTGGTGCCTACGAATTCAAAAGCTTATTCTGTTCTGAAACGAGATTCAAAAAGAGCTTTGACAATATTATACTAGGATAATCTTGTCTTATTCCTGACAAATAACTTGTCTTTCACTATTACCGACCCTCTGCCGCTACTAGCTTCCGAAATTGCCACCACCACTGATGGTGTTGTCGGCTGATGGTTCAGGTGGGCTTGTCGGCTGTTGGTGTGTGTTTGGTGGTTTAGACAGTTGTTAGTATATCTTATGTTTTCGGCTGTACCGGTCAATTTTTGTGTTTTGTTTATTTATAAGGATACTATATTTCTTAAGAAAAATTTCCTTTCCAAATTTAAAGATTTAGGTGGTGTTTGTTTATTCAGATGCTCTGAATCTGAATCTGAATCATACATTTGAATCTAAATCTGAGGCGTAAATGTCTGAATCTGAATTGAAAATCTTGTTACTAATTTTTGTTGTGTCATTTGCTTGCTCATACTAATTTATTTTTTTTTATTTTTTATTTTTATTATTTTGTGTCAACAAGAGGCATTAAGACACCCCTCTCAAGTCTAGACCATTAAGATCTAACTGCGTCTGAACCCGAAAAAAAAACAAATGGTCTAAATGCCCAAAATGTCTGACCGATTAAGAGATTGAGCTCGTTAAAAGGCATTAAGAGGCTGTTAAGACATTAAAAAAAAACAAACAGCCTCTTATTCTTAATAGACTTTATTTTCTTGCATAGATTTTTGTATTTTTGCTTCGTTCAACTTTTTTGCATATTAGGGTTTTTAATTTTTTTTTTTCTTCTTTTTTTTTTTTTTGAAATCATTGAGTTTTGATAAAGTTGGCTTATGATTTTATGGCAAAAGTTCAATATAAAACTCATATTTTTTTATATATCCAATAAAACAATCATTTGATCAAAACAAAAAATATAAACTTTCATGTTTTTTTTTTTTTTTTTTTTTTTTTTTTTTTTTTTTTTTTTAAATTAAATATCTGGCAAATCGTTAATTATTACGCTAAAAAAATCATACCATCGCTACGAGAATTAAATTATCTTTCTATAGATATGCATTATTATATACTTTCGACGAATTTTTATTTTATTTTATTTATTTTTTTTATTTTTTTTTTTCAAAATTTCCGCCCAGAAAAATCACACGTGATTTGTAAAAATCACATGTGATTTGATCTTTACGAATCACATGTGATTTTTCTGGGCGAAAATTAAAAAAAAAATCGTCGAAAGTATAGAGAAATGCATATCTATAAATAGATAATTTAATTCTCGTCGCGATTGTATATTTTTTGTAGCTTGAAGATTTATCGTTTACAAGATATATTATTTAAAAAAAAAATGTGAAAAATGGTTTTTTATTAATTTAGATGAAAAATAGATGGCTAAGATTGTTTCTTTTGATTTATGACAAATATGAGATATATATTGATCTCAACCCATGATTTTATTTGGCCAAACGTTGACCAACTTTGAGGCCGAAAATTCTTGCGTAAGTAAACATGTTAGCAAGATGGTGTTGGTTCTTTTAAGTTTTAACCACCGTGAGACTTGAGTTCCGAATTTTGATTATGTATTTAGAGGTGAAAACCTGAAGACAAATGGTACTCCCTCCGTCACTAAATAAATGTCCACTTGGACTTTTTGCGGTCTTTATTATTCAACTTTGACCTTAAATATTTTTGTTTGTGTTATATAATACTTGATTCAAAATATGTGAATGGATTGGGTTTTAAAAGTATTTTTCATTGGTATAATTTGCATCAAGTATTATATAATACAAACAAAAATATTTAAGGTCAAAGTTGAATAATAAAGACCACAAAAAGTTCAAGTGGACATTTATATAGGGACGGAGGGAGTAGTTTTTTGTCACTTAAAAAAAGTTGATTTGAAAAAGATTATGAATAAGTAGACCATAAAAATATAAAAGTACAATCACACAAATAAAAAAGTCACACTTACTATCATATTTGAATTTCGAAAACATGCAATTGAAGTTTTTGGCGGTGGATTTAGGCTGTGTTTGGTAAAAGGAGCAGTAGCAGTGAGCAGTAGCTGTGAGCAGTAGCCGTGAGCAGTAGCTATTTTTTAAATAAAAACGTTTGGTAATATAGCTATAGCTGTATTTATATATATGTAAAATGACGTAAAATGATATATAGGATTTTTATTAGGGATGGGGTAGGGGGTATTTTAGTCATTGAATATAAAAAAAGCTCTTGTAAATTTCCAAAGCTTCAAAAGGAAGCATTGGGAAAAAAGCTCTCCTAAAAAATTGCTACAACTCATTTCACTCTTACCAAACGAACATCAAAAATAAAAAAGCTCATTCTCACCGCTCATTAACCAAAAAAGCTCCAAAAAGCTCCGCGCCAAACATAGCCTTAGTGTTTTAGCGATTTGAAAAATATGATAATTTTACAATGGGTTGTACTATATAAACGACCCCCGTTTCTGCAAACCCCTAAGAAAAATGGGATGGGGTCTACCCCCTTTTTGGTTGCAGCTAGCCTTAGAGCACTCGGTACCCTTGGCTGGTAACATGGCGCCGTCGGACCAGCCGAGAAATTTGGATGGCTCATGGTACCGTGGGTGGCGCCATGGCTGCTGGCGCCATGGTGGCCAGCCCTGGTGATCTTGCGCCGTGGATTTTTTTTTTTTCCTTTTTTTTGTGGGTTTGTTTGTGTTTGTGTTTATATGTTGTGTTTGTGTTTGTATTTGTGTTTGTGTTTGGTGGGTTTTTTTTCTTTTCTTGAGTTGCAGGTCGATGGAGCAATGGAGAAGAAGAAGGGAATGGCTGGCTGATCTAGGGTTATGTTTATTTGGGTTTTTGTGGGCTTCATCCGAAATTATTAATGGGCCGGTGTTATTTATATAGTTTATGACACTGCTGCCGATTTCCACACATACTCAATCCTTTGGAACCAATGTGTTCAACTATAAGTCATACCCTATACTTTAGAAAGTGAGCTAAACAATGTATAATGTGTGTGTCTTTTTTTTTTTTTTTTTTTTTTTTTTTAATGTAATGAAGTTTATTTTAGTTATATTGTGTATGTTTTATTTTATGTAAAAAAAAAAAAAAAAAAAAAAAAAAAAAAAAAAAAAAAAAAATGGTGGACGACGGCACCACATTTTCTGGTGCCGTGGGTACCGCCCAAAATGTGGTGTGCCATAGAGATTTTTGCTGACGTGGCTGGTAATTTTGAGCCATGGCACGAAGCCATGGCTCCAGGGTACCTAGTGCTCTTAGGGTGGTCCCCTTTTTTGGCTATTGCATCAGTCAAACCATAAATGGGGTCATACTAACCCACGCGCCCCTTTTTTCTTTCTTCTTTCTTTTTTGTCGTATGCAGCAAAAGGGCACGTGGCCATTCAATTAAACACACATCCTTTGAATGTGCCCCTTTACTAGTTTTGCTATTATTCTAACTTTTATTATTCAATTAAATTTTTAACTTCTAACTTTTATTATTCAATTAAATTTTTTTTTCGATTAAACACACATCCTTTGAATGTGCCCCTGACAACGAAAAACAAGTTAGAAAAAAAAATTAATTTCGAAATAAAAAAGAATTATTTTTCTAAAAAAAATTTCCGAAAAAAATTTGTAAAAAAAGTTTATTTGAAAAAAAATTTAATTTCGAAATAAAAAAGAATTATTTTTCTAAAAAAAAATTTCCTAAAAAAATTTGTAAAAAAAGTTTATTTGAAAAAAAATTTAATTTCGAAAAAAAAAATTAAAGTAAGTTGTTAAAAAAAAAATTTAAGTAAGTTGTTAAAACCGGCGGTAACACCGCCGCCGGTGTTGATTTTATGCCAAAATTTTTTGAATCACGGTTTCTATATACTCAACGCGATGCAAGAGATTGAAGCCCTTGAAGACTCGGGTAGCTCTAATGATACACGCGCTTATATTGAGAAAAAAATTTAATTTCGAAATAAAAAAAGTTGTTAAAAAAAATTTAATTTCAAAATAATGGCGAAAGTTTCATAATTTTTCGAGGTCGTTTTGTACGAAAAATAATAAAAACAAAAACAAAGACGTTACCTTTTTTCCATAATGCCAATAAAAAATATATGTTGGGCATCATGGAAAAAATGTAACTTCTTTATTAAGCAAATGTAACAATTTTGTAAAGAGGTATGTGTAGTTAGTTGCAGTAAAAACTAAAAAGAATTGTGGTAAGAAAAAGAATGGAGAGAGAAAGGGTTGTGTTTGGCCCCACCAACCTATTGTTTTCTAGTGTAGACCCCGTTGGAATATCCCAATAGGGACCGTCAATATAACATGACCCTTTTACAATACCGTGAAATAAAGCTGCTAAAGATAGCATGGATATCAAGAAAATTAGAAACTGATGTTCAATCAATATCAAAACAAGAAAAAAAAAATCATCTAAGTCTAAGCTTAGAGGCCACGTTGCACTGACCCTATAACAGGTGCCAAAATGGCACCTATCGCACCGCTATACTTGTTATACTTCACCAAGGGTTTCGTGTTATAGGGTCATAGCCATTGGGATGACGATAGTTTTTTTTTTTTTTTTTTTTTTTTTTTTTTTTTTTTTTTTTTTTTTTTTTTTTTTTTTTTTGAGTGAGTGGGGTATTTTTAGTGGTGTGTTATATGAATAGGAGAGTGTTTATATTATAGGAGCGTTATAAGGCACAATCTGACATGACGATGCCTATAAAAGTTAAAAGATTTTACCGCACCTAACGCTCGTATTTATCACAATTTCCTTATTCTCTTTGACTTAAAACAAAAACTTAATCACAACCATTTTAAGCTAAGGTGGTGTATGTTTTCTAACTATTACTACAATTGATGCTAGAGCATATACAAATGGCTTAAGTATTTACATATGTATCGACCGCTTTAAAACAGATGGTACACACTAAAAAATTTTGCCGCTCTTATACGCGGATAAGTTACTAGCAACACAACTTGCTATTCTTAAACGATATGCAATTACAAAAAACACACACGCAAATCAATGCAAGCGGATATTGTTGAGACTATAAATCGTTGCCGCTAGGCGCAAGTATTCGGCTAGCATTATTGATTGACATCTGGAATATACTTCTTAAGCGATTTCTATTTATGTTTGTAAACTAATGAATTTATTGCTCTTTTTAATTTTAATTGCAAATAATTTTAATTTCTAGCTACATATTACATTATTTTTTCTTTGATGGATTTAGTAAATTATAGTTAGAGTTAGCAAATGAGTCGATTTTTTTTAGCAACTTAAGCCCCCGAGTTGTTCGATAACTTTTATCGAGCTTCGAAAAAGGAGTTCAAATTTTATAACAAGCCGAGCTTGAGCTTAAAGTGTATGTCAAAACCATTAATAATATTTTAGCATTAGAGCAAAATTACAGTTGTTAACGAATTGTACGTTTATTGAATATTTCACTAAGTGTCCGAAAGAAAGTTTGTTTATTTATTAAATGAATAGACATGAAGAAGATTTAGCGTTTTTTTTTAATTACATGAACTAACATAAACAACAATCTCGTTTGTTCATTTACGTTGTTGGACATCTGATTATGCGTTTGTTCATATTCGTTTATCTTCATTTGTTTGCTTATGTTCTAAGATCGCAACTTTCTATTATATGCTTTCAATAAAAAATTTATAGTTTAACAAATAAACACATTAAACCAAATGTTATGTGTGTTTTGAATATTTTAAGCTTGTTTTGTATATTAATTTATGTTTGTTCAACTACATTCGTTAAAACTTCTCAATAAATAAACATGGACAAACTCATTTTTCTAATGAACGAATAAGAAAAAAGAATATATTTTTTTAAGTATTTATATCGATTTATTTGAATAGTTGAATGGACATAATGGCCCATATCAATATTAACCAATAACCCACATCACAATATCACATACACGCCTTCACCTGTTGTTGATCTGTAACCCACATCACAATATGTTGCTGAATATGATGCTGATTACTCAGGAGGTTACAGGCCAAGTGACTATTCAGCGAGTCACAGGCCGAGTAATTACTCATGTGGTCAAAGACCGAGTGATTATTCAAGATGGGGTTCGTCTGATGATGATTATGGCACCATGGAGGATTCACTTTCACCAATGTCGAATTGTGGTACCAATAGTATGGAAGACCGAAGATGGATGTAGAACGAACGGTAATTCAAGCTATTGTTTGGTAGCAAGTAAACAAATGGTTGGTGTTTTTCTTACTGTTTGGGTGAGAAGTGAATTGAGGGAGCATGTTAGTAACATAAAAGTGTCGTGTGTTGGCAGAGGATTGATGGGTTATCTTGGGAATAAGGTATAATAATTATTTACTATCATATCTGTTTTTTTATATTTTTTATAATTAAATTGAACGATTAATGTGAATTGAGGTGTTTGCTTTTTATCTGCAGGGATCGGTATCTGTGAGTATGTTGCTGCATCAAACAAGCTTTTGCTTTGTTTGTACTCATTTGACTTCCGGGCAGAAGGAGGGCGATGAACTAAGAAGGAATTCTGATTTTATGGAAATCGTTAAGAAAACAAGGTTTCCACGTGTTCAAGGCGTGAAAGACGATAAATCCCCCCAAACGATACTTGAGCACGAGTAAGACAACTACTCTTACACTATAATTAACTTCCTTTTCTCATTGTGAGATATTAGTAGATTTTCTCTTTTTTATAATTGAGTTCTTTAGATACTGTTTAGTTACTTTAACTGAAAAATATAAGGATTTTAGAACAAGTAGTTGTTAAGATTCTAATAATCTGTTTATTGGTTCAGTCGAATTATATGGCTCGGGGATCTAAATTACCGAATAGCTCTCTCTTACCAGTCAGCAAAGGCGCTAGTGGAGATGCAAAATTGGAGAGCATTGTTGGAAAAAGATCAGGTATGGTATATGCTTTTCTCACTTATCTTTAGCACTTTAGTGTATAATGATACGTATTGCCAAATTTGTAGTTTCAAAGCAAACAAACTCCTAAACCGCTTTATTAAAAATTAAAAGATTAATATTGCTAGTATATAGTAGTAGTTTCTTTCCACTTTATGGGTGTGTTTGGTAAAAGTAGCAGTGAGCTGTAAGCAGTAGCCACAGCTCACCGCTCACCGCTCACAGCTTCTTATAGAAGCATTGGAAAAATGAGCTTTCTTAAAAAATAGTAAAGCTCACCGCTCATTTACCAAACAACTAGTAAAAACCAAAATGCTCATTGCTCACCGCTCATCACTCTAAAAAGCTCCACACCGCTCCGTGCCAAACATACACTATATCTAACCATCTATAAAAAGGTATATAACAAAAACGTCGAAAGAAGTGTTTTGTTCAACCAAAACCAGCGCGAGCTGTACTAAAAAGTCAAACCATTTTTTTACCCGTTACCCAACCTGCCCTTTTTGGCACCTCCAATTTTGTTGCTAAGCAACATATTGATCAACTAAGTGGTGTTAATTCTTTACAGCTGCGAATTGAGCAAAGAAGGGGTCGTGTTTTCCAAGGATGGAATGAAGGGAAGATATATTTTCCACCAACTTACAAATACTTAACAAACTCAGATAGATACACTGGAGATAATTTGCACCATAAGGAGAAAAGAAGAACGCCCGCATGGTAAATCTTTTAAGAAAATAATGTTTACAGTTTGTATAATGTTTGCTATCAGAAGCAAGTTTTACTAATACGGCTAATTTTTCGTTTGCAGGTGTGATCGTATCTTGTGGTATGGAAGAGGTCTTCATCAGTTATCATATGTACGTGGCGAATCTAGGTTTTCAGACCATAGACCCGTATACAGCTTGTTTTGGGCTGAGGTTGAGTTAGTCCATAGCCGTTTTAGAAGAACCATGAGCTGCTCTAGCTCCAGGATTGAAGTTGAGGAGCTCTTGCCATATGCCAATGGCTACACTGAACTCTGCTTTTTTTAACCAGTCCCATCACATAATTGTAAGCTCTCACTTCCATTCATGCTCAAATTCACCCGAGAAAAAAATATTATTCACTAGGGATGGCAAAATGGATGGGTCTGACGGGTTGGGTAACAATAAACATGTCATAAATGATTTATGTCAAAAACGGGTAATTTTTTATATGGGTTGACCTAAAAATTTGCCATTTTTTTTAGTAATACATAATCATTGTGTTAAATTTGATTAAAAGTTTGTATAACTTTACCACTTATCTTTTTTTTTTTTTCAATTAAATGATGTAGGCGGAGTTGGGTTAGATGGTCCAATGGCTTGGACCTGTGAACAGGAAAAGGCGCACAGCAACCATGGTAAAGGATCTTGTTTGTTTCTAACCATGGGTTCGTTATGTTAAAAGACGTGTAGGTATATGCAACTACAAGTGAGTGAAGTAACTAACCATAGGAGATATGGATTATTTAGTTAGAACTAATTTAACCAGAAAAGTTTTGAGGACAACACAAATGATGATGACACACATGCTAACAAAGTAGAGAGAATGTTTAGAGTATGATAGAATCAACTAAATGGCCAGATGAAGGCAGATGACAGTATTATTTTAGTTCTGAAGATTCTTTACTTGCTGTTTTTAGGAGGTACAAAATGAGTGGAAATAATAGTAATAATGATTAATGATTTTACTTGTTGTTGCAATTATTTAATGTGGTAATATTTAACGTGCTATTATACAAACAAATAATTATACAAAACATTATTAAACACAAACATACAAAATATTATACATATACAAAAAAAACATACAAAATATTATACATAAAAAAAAAAAAAAAAAAAAAAAAAAAAAAAAAAAAAAAAAAAAAACGGCGCTAAACGACAAAACAAAGAAAAAGTCAAAAAAAAAAATTAATAAAAAAGTACACCTTTTCATAGGCACCGTGGGACTAAAAATATAGCCACCGTGCTTTTAACTCATGTCTTTGTTTATGGATGTGTGAGTCTGAGTACTGATAAAGTGTTGGTTTCTGTTACTTGCTCTTTTTTATGTCTGGGTGGAAAAGGACACTAAAGTCTGTAAATGTTGAATTGGGTGGGAGGGAAAAGCCTTTTGCAGTAACTCATTTTTCTGTGTCACTCAAGATTTTTTTATTAATCAAGAAACCTCAATTCATTTAATAGGAGGAGGTTCATTTTTAAGTTTTCTTTTTACTGAATACGAAACAAGCTTGTTCGTGTTCTTTCGTTAGTTTGGTGAAAAGGTGAATATTACCGCAACTAATATAAACAGATTACAAATGACATTCCATCTAAAGAGTGTTGACATGCCAAACACTCCATACTAGCAACAATACCAAAACAAACAATACTTGCAGCCTACATTCCAACATTAGTTGTGAGGGTCTATCAACACTTACTACATTCGCCTCGCCACCCGGTATAATTGTGTGGTTGAAATTGTTTAGCTTGAGGTTTTAGCGGGTATCGTTAGTTGTGAGGGTCAAGAGTCATGTTCGGTTTTTACCCACTACCATATTTCGGGTGACTGCCATTGGCGGATCCAAATTTCCGTCTAAGGGTGCATTTTTTTTTATAAAACGGCAACAAGCATGCACTTGGTGTTAAATTCTAGATAAATAACATTAAAAATGGTACTCAACGGCTGTACACGTGCATATGTGTCACGCTCCAAAAATGGCGAAGCGGAATGACATTTACGGGGTATGACTTCATAATCAGGAACACGAGGCGTCAAAATAGAGAAATACTAGATTGCAACATCACATCATAAGTCAAGTTACAATAATCCCAAGAGTCGGGTGAAACAAGTCATAATACATAAGTTAATAAAATGATCAAGTCTTAAGGTAAAAAGCTAAATGCATAACTCTTCGGGAACTCAGTCCGGAAGGGTCTTGTCTTATGTCTGCTAGGCCAGGCCAATACTCAACCTTCTAGTGCAACTTCATTCTTAGCACCTGTAAATGGATACTCGAAAACGTCAACATAAAGTTGGTGAGCTCGTAGGTTTAAGAGTTAAACCACGAAGGTGTGAATAATAGAGCGTAGGACAACAGTGAGCAAGATATACATATGTAAGCACTTAACGAAGATCACATAGCAACAGCTGGACCTCAGACTGCAAACACATATAATTGATCCACATATCATAGTTGCCACTTCCCAAACGTTATACTGGGAGCCACCCTTCCCAAAATTATACTGGGTGCCACTTCCCAAAATTTATACTATCAATGCATCACTAAACATTTGCACACGTTCAAGCCAAGTCACACAGATTGAATTCACACAATAAGGCACATATTTCAATCAAACGCACATATTGTCCAAAAACATGAAAATAGTGTATCACAGCATGAAAACAGTCAAAATATCATTTGAGTACCATTTTCCCCCAAAGAAAATATAATGAAAAAGGGGCTACGAGAACTCACCTCAGAAATAGTCGTCTGAAATGAATAAATCAAGTAACAACAGTGTACGACACCGACACGCGACCTAAATTAGTATGACAAGTCTTAGTTTACAGTTTTGTTCACGACTCAAAGTGTTTAAATAAATTTAAGTTTCTCAAGTGGTTGTGTTTGATGTTGCTTGTGTGGCAGAGTTTATGTTTAAATTATTTCAAAGTGTTTGTAAGTATTGGCTCTTGGAAAAGTACACGAATATGTATGATTATATAAAAAGTATTCAAGACGGATAGGTCTTCGGTTCGAGAGTAACCGAAAGACTTAGTACGGAAAGTATTCTCAAGTAAAGTGTTTGTGAAATAAACGTTGTTAGTAAAATGTTAAATACTTACGTTAAGTATTAATAAAATGTTTACATTGTACGGTAATATATATATATTAAGTTAGTGGACAATAAGTTATAAATAATTTCATATTATATAGTTTTCGTCTTTTAGTAAAATATTCTAAGTATAGAAATGTGACAAAAATCGGGCATGACGCAGTCGTAAATATAAATTTCCCTTATGTTAATTGCTTCAAAAATATCCCATATCAATATAGTTTATATCCTAGTTTAATTAGTTAAACTATGTTTAGTATAAATTTTTATTGAAAAGACATTAACTAACTCCTAATAGTCCAAGTACTAAAAGTGTAATATGGTCAAAAAGAATTAAATAGGAAAAAGAAAAAGGTCAGGCGTTAGGATCTAACCCCAGACCTCTCACTCATCGCACCAACGCCCCAACTAGTGGACTAGCTCCACCTTGGTGCTAGCTTGTTAAGCACTAGATCTACACTACTTTATCACTACAACGACAACTACTACTAATAAGAACAATAAACTAAAGCGTGACACTCAACAGAAATATGTATAGATGAAGAGAAGAGATGTGTATGAATAACCTTTTAACCGAATGTATATATTAAAACCATGAGAGAACAAAAGATAAAAACATACACACGCCACACACTTCTCACACCTAGACAAGACTAAGAGGCACACATGAAATGGTGAGAGTGTGTGGCTATTTATAGCAACAAATGGGACGCCCTAGATGCTTCCATCCTTGGGCTTGGTGGGCTTTGTGATGGTCTTGGGCTTTTGTATCATTCTTAGTCTTTTCATTACAAAGTCCATCACAAAGCCCTTACATATTTGATTATATCACACGACACACCTAAGATAAATATTACAAATGACCATTACTTGACTAAAAAATATAAATGCTAACAATCTCCCCCTAAGGGATGGTCATTTCAATGATGCTCCCGGTGATAGGTCTTTTGTCTTCAACGTCTTGAACTTTGTGTGTCGTTGTAGAATAGTCTTCAATAATAATTCCTTCATGCAATCGTGATCTTCAAAGTATCGTCTTTAGTGGATGTTCTTGCCTTGATCAAAATCTTCTTGTGATGCTGCGTCGTGTCCTCCAACATACTCATATATCTTGGACTGTAAACTTATGCAAACAATCTCCTCTTATGCTAACAATCTCCCCAAAAACTTTTATCATGTGAACTTGTTCTTGACATCTTGATTAGCTTCTTGACTTAGTCGTTACACTATGTCTTTAACTTGATCTCCTTGTCTTGAACTTTAACACTTGAGCTTTGTTGGGGATGTTCTTCATAAGTATGAGTATGCTGAGGTGAAGATGTTTGATGTAGCTGATGATGGTTGATGGATGTTTATAGGTAGCTGCATAAAACTGTTAGTAATAATCATCCAGCGCTTACAGGTTAGGACTTCGAGATCGTCAACAGCATAGTGTGAAGACTTTCTCTAATCTTAACCCAGGCCGTTCTGAACCGGATACCCCCGAGAGGGCTTACACGGACACACCGAAGTGCACCCACGATTCAGTGAGTCGCTGGAGATCACCCCACGACTGTAGACCGTTTGAAGCACGTAACCATCATGATATAAATATATGGCAAGATCCTTGGATCTCATTAAGATTTTTGTGTACAAGATTCTTAATGGAAGTGTTCCTAAGAGATATTTTAATGAATCTCATGGCTCTAGACTCGATAGTGCGTTTTGGTTTTAGTAGTCGGAGGCATGGAGCAGAGTGCCACCTTTTCAATATCAACACATCTCGGAATGAGAGGCCGATAGATTATGCAGTGTTCTCCGTGAGAAATGAAACAAATATCTTTTAAGAGATATCTGAGTGGCTAGGAGGGGTGGTGCAGTGCGTCACTGGGTCCATGACGTCTTGTCTTCAATATCAGTATCACCTTAGTGAATACCGATAGCAGATGTATTGACCCGGTTTCTGCCCTAAGTTTTCATGGAGGGCTATTTCTTTTCACCCTTTCAATCAACTTTTCTTTTTAATTCTTCAACCCCTTCTTTCCCTTTCTCATTTACTCATTTTTTCAATCTTTCCTAAGGACTTCTAATTCTAATCTATTGGAATTGTCCTTGGGTAGATCCCTCCGGCTCTGGCGGATCATTGGACATAACCTAACCATAATCACCTTATTACTCCATGATTATCCTAGATTTGTTGATCGCATGCCATAAAACCATTTGTGAAAATCTCTCAAAGTGTTTATGAATAAACACATTTTAGTTAACACTTTGAGAGTTTTACAATTTTTGAAATATTCTCCCTTTACATGTGCTCATGCATTTTTGATATAAATTTCCACATGTTGGGTAGAGATCGCACATTTGAAATTATAACCTCCCGTAATTTTCCCCTATGAATAGTAGATGCCAATAAATGATTTAATAAATTATTACGTTGTTTAATAAACATTTCTACTAGTAACAAAAATTTCTTTTGTTATTTGTGCTACACTATTTAAATCACAACGATACTTGTGACTACCGACTACCTAGAAACGATGCTTACACACGAGCCTTGATAGTCTAAATTCGCGAATTATTTAAAACATTAACGTTTAATACTTAACGTCTATATATATATATATATATATATATATATATATATATATATATATATATATATATATATATATATATATATATATATATATATATATATTTCGACAATTAACCAAATGTGATCAAATACATTCCCGATCTCACGAAAATTATCACTAACACTCAGTAAATATATTGGACCTCAAATGGACCACAAAACTCACTGGGCCTCGACCCAATCTCGCTACAAACCAAACAAGCCAAACGAGCCCTTATTACTTCCATTTCTTTTTCTTTCTCGGCCCAATCCACCAACGAGCCCAACAATAAAACTAAAGCCCAAGTTTTGGCATGTAAAATATCCGGTTTGGCTGTTTACCTACCGAACGATTTGGCTATTATACAAACAAATTAACTTAACAACTATATTAATACTCTACCCGACACCATTCTCGACTTAGCTGAGAATCGAGAGAAATAAGCATCTCACTCAAACTCGATCATTTAATATCTTTAAATATGTCAAAGTTCAACTCACACGACATGCCACGAAACACAACTCAAATTCCACACTTTGGCCTAGTCGACTTCTGTATCACTCCCAACTCGACACAAATCATATTTTGACTAACAAATTAATTCGTTCCAAACTCTTATCCTCTAAACAAGATATCAAACGCACCCTACTTGTTTGTCACATCAAAAATGTGAGTTAAACATTTGAGATACACAACCGAACCACAAGACCAATTCTTAAAAATTCATTTGTCTTCTACTACTTGGTTCCATACGCCGGCTAATAGCACCAAAGCAACCATAATTTAATTCACTGCCACACTCTACCATCATTTGAGAAATTATAATACACCAACTAGGGCCAAGACAAAACACAAATCATACTTCCTTGTTTCCTTGTTCTCGGCTAGACACAAAGAGGAAGATTCATACGCCAACTTCCTTTCCTTACTCTCGGATATTCAAAGGTAATCATGATGCACAATGTATCATACTATGTTAAAAGGAATTGATCTTCCTACTCCTACAAACAAGAGTTAACGCAAAACGTGGAGATTTTGACTTCATCCCTTTGTTCGAACATTAACACGAGTGCATCATTTCACTCACTTGCACACGCTATTGACCTCAACTTTACCCATCTCATGATTTCGTCCCCCACTTGTGTCATTTAGTATCCTACATGCATGCACCAAACGACCCTATAAAAGCATGCATGCATGCATTCGACTTAACTCATACACACCCAAAACATTTCACTTACAAATATTACTAAGTCCTTAAAACATGCTAAGCACGCCTAGTTTTGGTACGAATTGAGAAGGTTTGAGCCAAGCAACGAGCCACATCTTACACGCTCTTAAATCTTCGAAGTATAAAGAATCGAGCTACACCATTCCTTCGTCCTAACTCCGTCTCATCATAGTGATACGTCCCACCTTTGAAGTGAAGTAAGTCACTTTCTCATTTTTCTATTTTATGCATTCGTTCACATTCGCATGTCACCATTTCATTTGGTCTCGATAATTCGTAAACCACATTAACACCACATAAGTTTTATTCGACATTCGATATTTATGTCATGCTAACTATCAAGAACAATCAATATTCGAACAATATATAAACGAGTAAATTATAAACATCACACGTTCCTAAGTCATGTTGACAACCTTCGAGTTCTATAAAAACACTTAGGATATTTTAAGTTCTTAAAACTGTTTTCGACAACCTAAGTCACTTAACTTTGGTCTTATATTTCTTTAACTCGACATGCGACTCGTGCATTTTATAACCCGACCTAATAAACAAGCTAGCAAACTAACGAGTTGCGTATTTCTTTTAGCCTAGAAAACCCAACTTGAACCTAATTTAAACTAAAAGTAAATCGATCAAGCCATATTTTTAGAAACTAAAACTATTAGCGATCGGGCTAATAAGCCCAATACGCTAGCTATAAGCTTTTCAAATAAGCTGATCGAATAAGCTCACTCAATATGAAAATATAACCATTAAACAAGCCCATAACCAGGCCCAACTCCCCTCTAAGCCCATCAAATCGTAAAACCTTAATGGGCCACATTAGTAACTCGATTAGAAGCCCATAAGCTTAAAAATAAGCTCTTAACGAAATAAGCTGTTCGTATAAGTTATAAAAGTTAATTTTTAAACTTAATATGAAATAAAAATAATAAACTTTGAATTTTATAAACTTTGGACTCGATTTGCAAAGAATTGCTAACCGAGGGACTAAAGTTGTCAAAATTGGAAACTTTCGGTAAAGATTGTTATTTTAATAACTTTGTGATGAAAACTGTAAATCTAGAAACTATTGAGTATAAAATGTAAATATTAAAAGTTTTGGACCTAAAAGGTTATAAAACTTAACCGAGGACTAACGGTGCAAATGTTATACCGTTAGGGCCAAAAGTGTAATTTTGTAAAAACCTAAAGGGTATTTCTAATTTATACTTGTGGTAATATTTTTACAAACTCAAAAACCCGAACCAAAATATGTTTAGCGACATTAATTTTTCTAATAATTCTATATACGTACTTTTATTAACTTATATATACATACAAAGCTACTTAACGAAATCGTTAACGTAGAATCCAACTTATCGTTAACCTAAGTTATAAAACGACGATCCCTTTTGTCAACCATTACACTCCGACGAACGATCACACATCCGAAAATGTTATATATAGATCCATATATATAACTCTATATATATTTCTTTTTAAATATATATAAACTTTATAATCCTTTTTATATATAACATTTTAGTTTATATATAACTTTGATCATTTAAACGCGCACATTATAATGTGACAAACAAAACAATAAAACCTTAAACGATATGATTCGCGATAAACCAAACTTAGACTATCAAACCACTAAACTTGCCATATACTATATAGGTTGTGTGTTGAAGCCGTTTTTCTCTTTCATCGTTTGAATAACGATACTACTGCCACTACCGCACTACCAGGTGAGTTCATAGCCCACACTTAAACTTTAAATCTTTTGTGGGGAGATACATGCTACAAAACCTGAACACAAACTTTTCGTATGCTACGACTGTTATTATTATTGCTTAAGTAGCTATTGCCGAAAGTCCCTCAATCATGAACCTTAATCACTTGCGAGTGAACGTAAATAATTGTGAATAGATCTATTAGGGACTGACAATCCCTGTTTGGGTCTGCTAGGATGAGCCACCCAGGCGCACTTTATTTGAACAAACTTATGGGTTATTGGCAAATACCCATCACGAGGGCCTTTATACTTTACATCATATTTGATGCCCGTTAAGCGTTGCGTGTCATGAGCTTAATGCAATAATAAATTGATTTTAACTTGTTTAATTGTAATTCGATGCAATTAACACTTATACTTGTGTTCAAACTATTAAACTTAAACCTATGAACATCACTCAACTTTTGTTGACTTTTAGCATGTTATCTCAGGTAACTAAGGACTAGAACTCAAGGCAACGGAGTGGGCATTATAACCCTGTATGGGTGGTTTAAATAAATGTTTTATCATTCAAATTTAAATAAACATGTTCACTATGAAACATTTTTGTATTCTAAACACTTGTATTTTGAATGATAAACTTAAAACGTCTTTTAAAGTCGTTTTCTATGATTATGACGAAAGATCCTCTACGTAACACCCAATTAAGTCTTCCGCTGTTGCTATCCGAAATTAGGGGTGTTACAGAAATGATCGACTTTCAATGAACATGACCTTCGCGAGACACGCTTACATCACTAGTTAGACTAGCTTGAAATTATTACCCGTCCCGGTCATATTCAATGATTATCTCTCGAATTGGTACATTCTACTCAGACAAGTCCTTCGCGAGACACGCTTACATTACTGGAAAACCAGCTTGAAATTATTACCCGTCCCGGTCATATTCAATGATTATCTCTCGAATTGGTACATTCTACTCAGACAAGTCCTTCGCGAGACACGCTTACATTACTGGAAAACCAGCTTGAAATTATTACCCGTCCCGGACAAGTCTTTTCAATAACGGACATTTAGTTTCGTCAATTCGAGGGTTAAATCTGATCTGAGTCTATCTGGTGAGCTCCTCTGAGATTCTATCCACGATCTTTGAACATTTTGATCACATTTTAATCACGTCCTCTCCCCCTCAAAAATAGCATGTAGTGATATTTTTTATATCAATTGATTAAAACGAGAGCATTTTGGAGAGACGGTTTTGCATGAATTTGGAACATTTTTGTTTTTTCTTTTTAAACTCCCCCTTAAATAAAGCATATTCTTTAAACATTTGAGTTTAAAATCATTTAAGGGTATAGAGGGAGTTATCTTTTTTGAAGAATCTTGAGCACAGAATTTGGAGAAAGATTTTGAAAAATCTTGATCATGTGCTCAAGGATTCTTTGTTTGCTTTTGCCGTTAACAATGCGAGTCCTGATCAGATATAATCAGAAGTCATCATTGTAGCGCGGGTTTCGTACTGAAATATACGAAAGCCGTAGTGAAGAAATTTTTTGAGAGACGACATGTTTTAGAAAACATTTAAATGAACTCTCGCTCAAGCATCTGTACATGCCCGTATCATTGTTGAATGACATTTCTAGGTACGTACAGAATATTGATTTATACGAGAGACATGTCGTGAGAAGAATATTTTTTGTTTTTATGTTTTATATTGTTTTTGTTTTTTTGAAAATTTTCTATTTTTATATTTTGTTTTTGATGGTTTTTCAAATTTTGTATTTTGTTTTTGTTGGTTTTTCAAATTTTGTATTTTGTTTTTCAAAAATATTTAAATGCGAAGCTTTTTGAGATAATTCAAGAAGATTCGAGAAGACTTTCTAACTCTTCGGGAGTTAGGCTTCGCATTCCAATTCGACGAACTAAGTTTTCAAACCGCTCTGTTGGGAGGGCTTTAGTAAATAGATCGGCGAGTTGGTATTCAGTCTTCACGAAAAATAATTCAACAGTACCATTTTCAACGTGTTCCTTTATGAAGTGATAGCGGACTCTAATATGCTTGGTCTTGGAGTGCTGAACTGGATTGCACGAGATGGCTATGGCACTTTTCGAGTCACAATACATAGGTATGCGGTCGAAAGTGAAACCATAATCTGTGAGTTGTGTCCTCATCCATAGAACTTGGGCACAACACGCAGATAGAGACACATACTCGGCTTCTGCGGTTGATAACGCCGTGCAGTCTTGTTTCCTCGATGACCAGCCTACTAGCTTCTCTCCCAGAAATTGTGCTCCTCCGGATGTACTTTGTGACTTGGCAACCAGCATGATCGGCATCTGCAAAGGCTGTTAGTTTGAACTCCGAATCCTTCGGATACCAAAGTCCCATGTTAATGGTTCTTCTTAGGTACCGAAAGATCCGTTTAACCTCTTTGAGGTGAAGTTCGGTAGGCCTTGCCTGAAACCGTGCTAATAAACAGACAGCAAAATGTATATCGGGTCGACTAGCAGTTAAGTACATGAGAGACCCAATCATGCTCCGATATTTCTTCGGATCAATGGGTTTCCCATATAAGTCAGCACCAATTTTGGGTGAAGTGACCATTGGAGTACCAACAGAGTCACAATTTTCCATTCCATGTTTCTTTAAAATCTCAATAGTATATTTAGCTTGATTTATAAAAATACCACGTGGGGTTTGATAAATTTGTAAACCCAAAAAGAATTTTAATTCCCCCATCATGGACATTTCAAATTTGCTTTTCATGAGATTTTCAAAATGTTTTGAATGTTTCGGATTAGTGGACCCAAAAAATATGTCGTCCACATAAATCTGAACAATCAAAATGTCATCGTTAAATTTTTTAGTAAACAAGGTTGGGTCAATTGTTCCTTTGGTGAAATGATTATTCAGCAAGAAAGATGATAATTCGTCATACCACGCCCGTGGGCCTTGTTTCAAACCATAGATACCCTTTTTGAGCTTGTAGACGTAGTCCAGATGATCTTTGTCAACGAATCCATCTGGCTGACTCACGTACACCTCTTCTTTCAGAGTTCCATTCAAGAAAGCCGTCTTGATAACCATCTGATAGACCGTGATGTTCTTGTGAGCCGCATATGCTAAGAAAATCCTGACTGCCTCAAGTCTAGCTACTGGCGCGAATGACTCTTCAAAATCTATCCCCTCTTCTTGTCTGAATCCCTTGGCCACAAGACGAGCTTTGTTGCGGATTACAGTCATCTCTTCATCCTTTTTGTTCTTCCATAACCACTTAAGATCAATGACGAGTTTGTCGATTGGTCTCGGCACTAAATCCCAAGTGTCATGTAATTGATATTGGAGAAGTTCTTCCTGCATCGCTTCAATCCATGCGTCGTCTGACATTGCTTCCCGAATGTTCTTTGGCTCTTTTAGACTGACTGAGCAGGCGAAGATGCACATATCACAATCGGTGGCAAGTTGTCTTCTCGTCTGAACTGGCCTTGAAGGTTCACCAATGACATGTTCTATTGGATGGTCTTTAGTCCACTTTAACGTTGAAGGGTACCTTGGAGTTAACGAATGCGTGTTAGTTGGTTCATGTAACCTAGAAGAAGATTTAGCAGATTCCGTAGCAAATGGATTTTCAAATGGTTCTTCTTCTATCACAGCATCTTTTTGTTGTTGTTCTTCTTGAATTGGTGTTGTTTGGTTTTGCTCATCAACTCTTGGTAACACAATCTCAATTACTGGAGTTGTTGCAGTAGATGTAGATGATGTTGAGGGAGTTGGTGCGTCGGCTTCGAATGTTGTAGATGCATCTTGTGGTGGTGGTGGTGGTTGATGTTGTTGAGTGGGTGTAGCGGAACGTTGTTGTGATGCATTTGTCGAAGCTCCACCATAGTACTCATCATATATAAACTCGAAGAAATTATCCAGTTCTTGAGTTGTCGGTTTATCAGTGGTAGTTGACTGAGCTCCTTGAGGTACGAGTCCTGAACTGATGTGTCCAGAAGTTTGACTTTGTGGTGCGGGTCCTAATCCAATACGATTAGAAACCATCGGGTTAAGCGCGGGTTCTAGAGCGAGTCTCTCAAAAGCCATTTGTGAAATCTCATCAAATTTCACATTCATCGTCTCCATTACTCTTTTCGTCCTTCTATTATACACCCTGAATGCCCTCGAGTTGTCTGAATAACCAATGAAGATACCAATATCACCCTTAGCCTTCAGCTTCCCCAGATCCTCTCTGTCATTTGTAGGATAGCACAAAGCGCCAAATACATGAAGATAAGAGATATCGGGTTTTCTGTTGTTTACTAGCTCATATGGGGTTTTATTGAATCTTGGATGGATTAGGGATCGGTTCTGAGTAAAACAAGCAGTGGAAACAACATCAGCCCATAAGAATAACGGTGCACTGGAATAAATTAGCATTGTGCGAGCAGCTTCCACAAGAGTTCTATTTCTTCTTTCAACTACCCCATTCTGCTGTGGAGTTCTAACAGCTGATGTCTGGTGAGTAATTCCAGTTTCTTCAAGATAAGCCCTTAACTCCTGATTAGTGAATTCCGTGCCATTGTCAGTTCTTACTATCCTAACTGGAGCTTGAAGTAAGACTTGAATCCGCTTCAGAAAGGTGATGATGATTCCTGGTGCTTCGTCTTTTGATATCAAAAACCTTACCTATGTATATCTTGAATAATCATCGACAATCACAAGAATATACTTTTTCCCATTGATACTCACAACTCTCATTGAGCCACATAAGTCCATATGCAACAAATGTAACTTATCGACCGAACTTGGTACGGTTTTAGGTTTGTATGTTGCCCGTTTGCTTTTGCCTTGCTCACAGGATGGACATAAGTGTTCTTTGGTGTATTTGAATTTAGGGAGACCGGTGATGGTGTTGTCTTTAGCAAGCTTTGTGATCTTGTCGAAGTTGAGATGGGATAGACGTCTGTGCCACAACCAGGACTTAGTTTCGTCAACTCTTGTCATGAGACAAATTGGTGATGAGGAGGCCATTTGGTTAATGTCGATAGCATAGAGATTGGTTCCACGATTTCCGGTTAAGAGATCATCTCCAATCAAATTCCTAACAAAACAAGTGTTTCTCCTAAATGTAACCTCTATATCTGCATCACAAAACTGTCTGACTGAAAACAAGTTGTGTCCCAACCCTTCGACATAGTAAACCTGAGTGATCAAAAAATTCCCGAACTGTAGATCTCCATAAGGGTGAGCATCGGTCCAGGACCGGACCGGACCGACAGGACCGAGGACCGAATTAGCCAAAAAGCCAAGACCGAGGACTGGACCGAATGTGGTCGGTTCGGTCCGGTCCGGTCCGGTCTCGGTCGGTCCGGTCCAACACGGCCAAATAATCGGTTTGTGGTCCGGATCGGACCGAGGACCGAATTAGCCAAAATGCCAAGACCGAGGACCGGACCGAATGTGGTCGGTCCGGTCCGGTCCAGTCGGTTTTGTCGGTTGGTCTGGTCCATCTAAAACCCAGAATAGCTGCTACATGATCATTTCCAAACCGAACTGTTCCCATGAACTTCCATACAAAGTTGATCAGCAGCTTCAGATTCCCGGTCATGTGCTTGGAGCAACCCGAGTCGACGATCCAAAGACAAATTTCAATGACCTGCCAATAACAGATGATTTTGCATTTGGAAACCGTTTATCATTTGGTTCCATGGGGTTAGAGGTAACAGATGAATCACACTTAGAGACTGTTTCTATTTGTTCTTTTGGAACAATTTCTAATGTGCCATTCATAAGTGTAAACATTCTCTCCGTTGGTTTCCATGCGCAAAACTTAAGATGGTCCTTAGGCAATAGGCGACTAGTGGTTTTCTTAGCTTTTGCAATAAGTCTTTGAATATATCTAGTCTTAGCCCTAGTTACTGAAGGAACCTCTTTCTGTGCAGGCATATCATTCACATTCACATTATTAGAAACAATATCATCACACACATTTTCAGACAAAGATTTCTTTCTCATTAAACAAACAGATTCATTACATGCACTTGAAATATTGTCCTTAACATTACATCTAGATGACATATGTTTCTTATTCGAAAGCAATAAAGTCCTAGGGTGTTCTTCTACTTCTTCCGTTTTATTCTTGATTTCATTCTTAGATGCAGGCGAGACTCTATTCCTTGTATTGCTCCTAGGCTTTAGTCCGCTGCTCCTAGAGGTACTTTCTACTCCTGTAGAAGGTAAGGCACACGCATTAGGATTTATCTTGTTGTCCATTGAAATTTTAGCATCCCTAGTCTCATTTGGATTTTCTTTCACACTTTTGTCTATCGCTCTATATGTTTTAGATGTAGAGGTAGACGCAGTAGTGGTACTAATCCTATAAAGTCCAGGTGCTATCACATTTGGTGTTTCGACAACTGCTTTCCCTTTATCAACACTTGTTGATTTTTCACTTTCCTTAGGTAAAGGTGTTGGAGCACATTCAGAAATTGACATTTTTGGTTTTGCAGCCTTTGATTCCTCACCCTTCCCTTGTTTACTTTCAAGCTGAGACTTCAAAAGATCAATTTGTTCTTGCATGTTTTTGTAAGAACGCTCATACGACAATTTGTCATACTTGCATTCTTCCTTCTTCCGATCAAGTTGTTTAAAATATGTTATATTTTCCTTTTCAATTTTAGCAAATGCATTTTCATATTTTTCAACAATTGAAGAAGTATCAGCTCGAATTCTTTCATCATCTTCCACAGAATATGTTTGATAAATAATGGACATTATATCGGTCGATAGAGCTACTTCGAAGAGAATGTCATTGTGTCTTTTCAAAACTTTTATGTGTTCACTGTTTTCATTAGCTTCCTTCACCAGGGATTTGTGGTCCTTGACAAAGTCGGATGTTTCCTTCAAAAGACATCTTTCAACATTAAGAACTACCGCATAAATTGCAGATAGTTGAGGAATAATATCTTTTTCAAACATCTTTTTCTGTTCTGTATGAAAACTTGAAAACCAGTCATTGACAATATTATTTGTTTTGGATGCCACAGTCGATTGAAGTGTTTCAACTCTCTTTATAAGATCGGTCAAAAATCCTCTAGCTTCACTTGTGTTACAAGTGTTGGTAGAGTACATTTGTTCGATGTTAGAAAGATGTTTCGAAACAATTTTTCTCTTTACGACAGCCACTGGTTTTTTGAAAAACATTGGTGACTCTTTTTGAACCTCAAGAACACCAGATATGGCATTTAGCTTATTATAATCAATTGGTCTGATATCTGGGTTCTTCTGGCTCATTTTAACACGACTCTCTTCGGCTAGCTCAATCGTTTCATAAGAATCCCAAACATCGGGAGGGTCATGATTATCATTTAGCACATTACCATTATACAACACATTCTGTTCCTTCTGAGCTTTCTTGAGATAATAAGGGTTTTCACAACCGATAGCCATTTTCTTTTTTGTATGTAAAACTGGGTTTGGATCGTTAATTAACAAATTAATTGTTTGTGCAGACTGACCCGTTTTTACAAGCAACTCTTCCAACTTTTTAATGGTTTCCTGATTATCAAGAATTTCATCAAGAAGATCATTTTCTTTCTTTGAAAACCTTGCATTCAATTCCTTCTTTTCTTTTTCAAGATCAGAACAAATTGATTTTTGTTTAGAAAGTTGGTTGGTTAATTCAGAAATTTCTTTGTTTAGAGATTTTATCTGCATGTTCAAGTTGACATCAAGAGTGTCGTATTTGATTCGCAAATGTTTCTCCCTTAACATAGAATCTCTATAACCAGTTTCAAGTTCTGACAGTCGTTTGTTATGAAATTCAAAAGCTTTTTCATTCACCTTATATCTCTCAAGCTCAGCGGTCAATTTCTCATTCGCGGCCTTAACATCGCGATTGACTTGTTTGACCTTTTCGATTTCAATACTACATTTATTCAATAATGATTCAAATAAAGCACGTGTTTCCTCATCATTCTCTGTATGCTGTGACCCGAAGCCTCCATTAGGATCCATATCTGGAGTTGCCAAATTAGTATTGCTACAACTTGGGTTGTCCATATATGTATCATAAGTGAGATTAGGAGTCGCAGGATGCTGTTCATTTTGAGGTGACATATCAAACATTTCATTATTGTGACATGTAGCATATGGTTGTACCTCAGAGATCCTATTGATATCATAAACAGGAGGTGCTTCAGAATCCGTATCATATTTAATCTCCTGAAGATTGGCCATGAAAATGCAGTTGGCATCGATATCTTCCAGATCTTCCATATCATCCATCAGTGCCATGAAATCATTCTCTTCTGCACTCAACTGTAACCCTGCCGTTTCCTTCTGTGACAACAGCAATGCTTTCTGCAGATATGCTGGATCTTTCTTCTTCGGCCTAGTGGGACAGTTCCTTGCCATGTGACCAGTACCTTGACAGTTAAAACATTTCAACACATTTCCTTGATTCATATTCCCAACATTCCCAGCTACTGGAGCAGCAACATTTCCAACCTGATTCCCCATATTCTGACCCCTTCGATTTCCAGCAACTTGACCCAACTGATTCTGATTACCCATATACTGACCCATCTGATTGCCTGCATACTGCCCTTGATTACCCATCTGAAACCCTGTAGCATATCCCTGCTGATTCCCATATACTCCAACCATTTGTCCTTGATTACCCATGTTGAAACTCGGCTGTGCAATCTGCCTGTTGCGAGTTTTCGATGATATCCTTTGATTTTTGTTGGTTGGTGTGGAATAGCGTCCTTGGACAACTCTTGATAGAAGGGTGAATGCTTGAGACAAAGCAGCAATGTCATCATTAGGATCGTATTCTGGTTCTGGGTATTGTTGTTGTGGAATGACTTGTTGTTGTTGTGGGTAGAATGGTTGTTGTGGAACACATTGTTGTTGCATGATGTTCTGAGTGGGAGTGGGTGATAATGGTTGTGTATTCACTGTTGAAGGTGTTGGTGCTTGAGCAATTAATGCTAGAGGATCATGTAGTTTGGCTAGCTTCTCTTTCCTAACTTCATCTGCCTCTTTCTGGTTTTGCTTCAAAAAGTCATACAGTTGATCATAGTTCACTTCATGAAGATTCTTTGTTTGGTTAACGATTGTGACATATCGTCCCCATTCCTCTGGAAGGTTGTTGATGAACTTGATGTTTTGAACAATTTGCCTTGGAGCCAACTTGTTCCTGATGAACTCGTTCATGAGAGTACAAAACCTTGTATAGTAAGATTCAATTGGTTCAGCCGGGGTTGATGTAAACTTCTCCCATTCAGTTAGAAGTTTGTTTTCAATGTCTTGTTGTCCAATTTCAGTACCATGACAAAGCCTTCGAACTCGTTCCCACATGTCATAAGTAGTTTCACAACTGGCGACATCACAAAATATTTCCTGTGGTAAACTAAGTTGAATTAAGTGCATGGCTAAGTCATCAGCTTCAATTTGTTTCAAATCTTCTGCTGTGTATTCTTCTTCTTTCTGTTCACGAAAGGATGGTGCAACGGGAGGTACTGAATTTGGATTACCCGGTACTTGAATCTGACGAGGCTTGAATGGACCTTTTTGGATGGAGTTAATCAAGAGTTTGCCTTGTCCATTAGGTTTGGTTTTCATGTATCGAAGCATACGGCTTGTCCATGGAAGATAACTACCTTTTTCTAGCATGGGAGGACGGTTTTCAGCACCAGCTGCATGAATATCTTGTTGAGTAGTCATTGTTGATGTTGTTGTATGATAAAGTTGATTCAGTTGATTCAGGATCGTTGCAAAGAAATAGGTGTTGTGGTTGTTGAAGGTTAAGCTTTGTTGTTGTTGTGAAGCCTTGGTTTGTTGTTGATGATCGTTGAAGTTACAATTTAGATAAACGAAACAAATTAAATAAAGTTACTAAATTTGACTAGACTATAATTTAGACAAAATCAAAAGTTCACAAATTCGACAAAAGTTATGTAAATTACAATTTAGATAAAATGACAATTTCTATAGAAATTTCAATTTAACCAAAATTTATACAAATTATGGCAAAATTTCAATTTAGATAGAATTTATCTAATTTATAAAAATGTATAATTTATATAAAAAATCTAACAATCTTATACAAGATAGTAGATATCCGATTGTCAAAGTATTTTACACACTTATACAAGCGAGAAAATACCGAGTTCACTTTTGGTGTTGTAGAAATTACGATCGAATCAAATCTATAAAAGTTATTTAAGTTGGAAATCGTTTAACACAATTGCGAGGGACTAGTTCAGCCAAATCATGAAAGTACACAAATCTGTGTTTGCGATAAGGGACCAAATCTGACAAATAGCGAAAGTTCACAAAACTGCCACAAATTCGATAAGGGACTGAACTTGCCAATTTCCGAAACTTGACACAATTGCGATAAGGGACCAGAAGTGTCAATTGCCGAAAGTTGTCACAATTGCGATAAATTGCAATTTACAGTTGCGATAAAAAGCGGTCTTCACAATTGCAATAAAGTTGGCTTAACTCAATTTCGATAAACCCCAAATTATCGCAAACTGAATTGCGAAAAACCCTCACTTATCGCAAACCTTTACAAGGTTTGGATTTTTTCAATGTCGAGTAGCTTACTTTTTATTACAATTCTTATACAAGAAAAGTAATAAAAAATCACTTTACCACTTTGACGATTCGAACGTTGGACCTTTGTAACACCTTTCACGATCACAAACTTCACAAAACCACGTAAAAACCACACAAAGCTCACGCCTTTTTCGCTAATCTTCGCGTTAAACACACTTTAAAACACAAAAAACTCACAACTTTTTATCTAAAACTCACGATCCAACAAAAAGCTACTACCTTTTTTGTTTTATCACGCGTAAAAAATCAAAAAGCTTGAGACTTTTTCCTTAAAAACGCTCGATAAACTTAAAAGCTACAAACTTTATCTCTTAAACTCACGTAAAACAGAAAAATACGACTAAAGATGCAACTTTTAGGCGAAAATGATAAGAAACAACGACACAACTAAGACCTAAATCTTTGTTTGGCGGATGATACCACTTGTTAATCTATATTAAAGTACTCGAATCAACCTAGATCTACAACTACTACTACTAAATAAAACGTGACACTCAAAAGAAATAATGTAAAGATGAAGAGAAGATGATGCGTGATGTATTAACCTGTAAACCGAATGCTTATATTGAAACCATGAGAGAACTTTACAAATAAAACACACACGCCACACACTTCTCACACCTAGACAAGACTAAGAGGCACACATGAAATGGTGAGAGTGTGTGGCTATTTATAGCAACAAATGGGACGCCCTAGATGCTTCCATCCTTGGGCTTGGTGGGCTTTGTGATGGTCTTGGGCTTTTGTATCATTCTTAGTATTTTCATTACAAAGTTCATCACAAAGTCCTTACATATTTGATTATATCACACGACACACCTAAGATAAATATTACAAATGACCATCACTTGACTAAAAAATATAAATGCTAACATAGCTTCTCCTCACATTAGGCTTATAAGGCATGTTTGGGCTGTGCTTCTAGTGCAAATGTATAACATTATGTATGTATATATAGTTTACGTTTGTTTTAGCCGATTCTAGGTGTGTTTCAAAGGATAATATAGAGTGTTAGTATCCAAATGAGCCACAAGCTCGAAGTTTATACGTTGGGCTCGAGTAGATCTCGACCTAAGTTCCATTCGACCCAAAAAAAACGAAACCAAAACATAGTTTGCAAATCGAGTTTGATAAGTTAAAATAAAGTATCTAAGAGTCGCTTAAGCCTTTAAATCAAAGTAAGAAAGTATGCACTTGTCCAATATCGAGCCATTACTTATGTTTTTCTTAGATCTACATTTCCTTATGGTTTCTTTTTGTCAAAAATGTCCAAACAAGTCTTAGAAATATATATAGGTCGATTAGTTATTAAATAAGCCCTAGCTTATTCTTCTTGTGATTATTAAAGCTAAACAAGATTATGTATCACCACACAAGCTCAAAACACAACTACTTAACATGTATATATGTATGTCGAGCCTTAGTTGATTCAAGAAACACATTTTTAGTTTAAACATATTAAACATAGAACTTATTATTAAGCACAAACACATTTGTAACATAAGAAATCAATGGAAAACACATGCTTAATGAGACCAAAATCCTTACAGTGGAAGTAGGTGTTTGTCGAGCAAGGAAGGAAAAAGAACCAACACTACAAGATAAATGCCATTTAGTGACTGAAAAAAAGTGTCAGAAAAAGCCTAAAATAGTCACTAAAGGCATTTTGGTCTTCTCCCACTGAAAGAAAAAGAGACACTAGAGTAACCATCACTAAAAGTCTTTTTTGACGCTTTATATCAGTCACAAAAGGTCTGTCAGATTTTGTGTCTGATTGTTATGTGTCAATATACGTCCCAAAACAAATACTTAAAAGTGAAGGTTTTCAAGATCGGGATCCTACCCAGAATCGTTTTTGTCTTTGTAAGATTGTGATCGTAAGATTGGATTGGGATCTTAAGATCCTACTCTAATGTTATTTCTTAATAAATTTTTGTACTTTTATACAAATCTACAAATTATTGTACATTATAAACACAAAATATTATGAATGTTTCATAGAAATATTGTCCTAAATTATGATTATGAAATGTTTAGAAAGATTAACATGTTGTTTTTTGAATTCTACAAAAAAACAACCCATAAATTTATAGTTTTTTAGTTTGTAATCCGAGAAAAGTAAGATCGGATCGGATTAGATCTTAAGATCGTATGGTCAAGATCGGGATCCTGTAAGATCTTAAGCTTGCAAAGATCCTATGTAGGATCCGGATCGTTTTTGCTTTGCAGTATCGTAAAATCGTAAAATCTTAAGATCAGGATCGGGATCCTGACAACTATGCTTAAAACAATTGTTTAGTGACTGAATTATTCAGTCACTAAAAGTCTTGACCATTTTTTTTAGGAAATTCCCAAAATAGGCCAAAAACATTCCCATAATTCAAGACTTGGCCACAAACCACACCCTTTTCCTATTTTGTCCACGCTCGACTGCTCGACTCCATTATTTTTTTGACATGTGTCTTTGCAAGTACAAGTGTTAGGTGGGGATATTTTTTTGGTTTTAGCTTAAATGACAAATATACCCTCAAACCCATATATAAATAGACACCAAAATCACTAACTCTCTTCTCTCTCTCTCTTTCCCCATCGCCGGCCACCGGAAAATTTTCAGGCGAGCTACTTTTCTAGCCAAATCGATAGATCGGTGCACCCTCTTCGTTTCTGGAGCGTTTTAGCTCGTGACTCCCACCGCAACACCACCCACGCGCCACCCACCGCCACTGCCACCACGCCGCCACCATCACCACCTTCCCCTTCCTCTTTTCTTCTCAGTAAACCCCGTCACGCGAACATCGCAAGCATAATTTCAACCTTATATCTCCAATCAAATCTGTTACAAACCCCAAGATCCCATTCTTATAACTACCGTAGCAAACATTCGAACACAGTAAACACCCAATCATATTACTCCATAAGAATCGCAGCACATCATCCTTATTACTCCGAAATTCATCATCTTAATTGAAGCAAATACACACCGAAGTTCATCTTTTGTCATCAAGATCTCTTTATAGAGGTTTCAGGTAGGTTCTCTTGTTGTGATAATTGCTTGAACGAAACAAAGAAAGAACATAACAAATTTGTTATGAATCTTTCTTTATTTTTCGGATATAAAGAGAGGTGTTTATGCATCTCACAGATCAATGAAGAGTTTAGTTCAAACACACAAGGTCTTTAAAGATCTATGATATTCGAATGTGTTATTGAACGAATCTGAGATCCTTTTTTTTTTTTTGTTTATGTTTGAGTCGTGTAGGTTGAGGAGATGGGTTTAGGATGGTAGATGATGGAGTTGTTGTTTGGGTTTGTTGTGATCGTAATGTATGGTGATGGGTTTAGGTTAGTTTGGATTTGAAGTTGTTTGATATGGAGTTATTATCGATTCTGGTTTACTGCTATTCATCTCCTCCTTCTTTTGTTTTTGATAAGGCAGATATGTGAACTCTATGAAACCATGAATTAAGTTTTGAGTAGATAACTCATCTTATTATTATGATCAAAAACTAACTTAGCTTATGTTTATCTGTACTGAATTTGGCAATAACACTAATAGTCAATGATTATCTAAGAATTGTGTCTTCATTTCAATTGAAAGATAGAGTTTAATAGTAACTGCTGCTGTTGAAGATTATATATATTGTGTCTTCATTCTAATAAAAGATTATATATATTGAAAGATGGGTTTTGAAGAAATATATATATACCAGTTTAGTATGGGTGGTTCAGTTGAGCGGTGGTGGTTGAGCGGCGGTGGTTGAGGTGTGGTGTTAGGTGGGTGAAGTTAGGTGGGGTTGGTGAGAGTAATTAATAAAAAAATATAATAAGGGCATATTTGTCATTTAAGCCAAAACCAAAAAATTATCCCCACCTAACACTTGTACTTGCAAAGAAACATGTCAAAAAAATAATGGAGTCGAGCAGTCGAGCGTTGACAAAATGAAAAAAGGGTGTGGTTTGTGGCCAAGTCTTGAAATATGAGAATGTTTTTGGCCTATTTTGGGAATTTCCTCTTTTTTTTTTTTTTTTTTTTTTCCCATTTCTACTGCATTTTTCCCATTTCTACTGCATTTTATATGCTGTATTTGTTTACAAACTATATAAAACATGAATTTATAAGAAAATCACATATATGAAACCACGAAGTAACTTTATTGCCTAAAACAAGTCAAAAACAACTCATCAAATTCATCCATTTCCAAAATGTATATGTCTACATATGAATCAAATGGTTCCCACATGTTACACAGAGCACAAAGTGGATATAAATAATGAAACGAACTAGCAACCAATCATTTGACACTTGTTATGTGTGTGATTGCCACTCAACGAGTTAAGTTAGTAAAAGAGAGAGGCTAGCAAGGAAAACGTTTATATTAGATCCATCATATAACATGCGATCACCAAATGAAGATCACTCTGCTAATATCTTAATACCTTGCTAGTTTCTTCGACCAAGGACCCACCACAAGCATCACCCCATCACTGCATATGCTGGATGGTCTGAAAAGTGGAAAACATAATCTATGTATAAGTATTCATATGTCAAGAGCTCACAAGCTTGATATGTATGCGTCAATCATAAGCAGCTAACCATGCAAGTGGGTACAATAGTTGTGCCCCCGAGAAATGCTTCTTAATATCAACCCGGTAGTAAACTGCTTCGGATCAGTCCAGCAAGCAGCTGCAATATGGTATCAAAATATATCTAGTTATCTCAAAATAAAAGCAATAAAAGGTTGTCGGGATAATTAAGCTGAACGTTTAATTACCTGGATGAACTCGAGGACCCTGAGGAAACCATGTTTTTGGTATTTGGGACTGAATCTGCTGATAAAGGATGCTGCGCTTTTCTAAAAAGGTGGAAAATAAACAATAGTTATGCAGCAGATGTAGAAACAATTCCTCACAAATTGGGTACACAAATGAACGGGTTTACAACCAAGATTATATCAATATTATAAATGTATACACAAGGAGATAGAAGGAGTATTAAAACGAACCTTTGATTGCTTTATGCTCTTCTTCCAGGTGAATCAACTCAGCTGCCACTTTGTCTTTGTTCTTATTATCTGCCCAGAAAAATCTTATTCACCTTCAACTACAACACGACTCCATCTTGCAGACTCAATATCTGTGCCATGGGCGATTACACCATTGCCCGAAGGTGGTCCTTCTTGTAAATCAGTGTCACCCAATAAAGAATGGCACGTTATTTTTTATTCCTGCACTATTAAAGTGCTTTTCAACACCATCAGAGTTGAGTCCTTTCTTACATTTTAACTTTTCGAAATTCTTCAGCTGGTATATTGTCCTCTGCAAAAAGTAGCATTTTGTGAGCTTACCATTTGATGAACAAATCATTGCATCAATATGGATCAAATAATCCATTGGCTACATAACTGCGAAGCTTACGGTTAGCATATTTCAAAAGATTTAAAGTGAGATAGGCTGCCATATTTTTTCAAAATCTATTACTGCTCCTATTTTACCTTGTAAACTTATTTGTTTCATCCTCTTTGTTGGTTTGCCATTGTAATTCCACTTTTAAACAAAGATATATGTATATAACAATAAGAAATTCTGATAAATTGCTCTAACAACCAAGTCCAAGCATTAAAAAAACAATCAGATAGTATAGTACTGAGAAGATTTGATTCATACATTAATGCTCTCCCAGCCTGACTACTTCAGCAGCAGCAAACTTCAGCACTTTTCAGAGGAGCTGAAGCGTGTCCCTTGATAAGCTGTCAAAACAAAACGGGAAGCAAGTAAATATTTAGAGTACCAGTTAGTGAGGCTGGGGGAGGGGGTAATAAAAAACGTTTAGAATTTCCGAAAAGCAAAATAAAGGAACACCTCTGTTCTCTTCAAGATTTATTGCTACTTTTAATTAAATTGGTAGTGATATATTAATAGTTCTTAAATTTTGAAGAGAATTGCAGGTTACATGATCGCATTTCCTTTTTTGAAGATTAAAGTTTGAAGGTGCAATCACTTGACTTTTTAGTAGTTGAAGTTACAATCAAAAGGAAAACATGTGGCAGGAACATTAATATTTGTAGACTCACCTGTGCACAGCTCACGGGGAGATAGCCTACCATGACCACATACTGTTATCCACCTACCCAATCTTATTACAAAGCGACGTCCAGTAGCTCCCTGCACCATAGCAATCAATCTGTGAATTAAAAGAACAGTCGAATCCGCAACATGAAACGAAAGCCTATAAACTCAAATGAATAGCAAACCCATTTGTTTTACGGGTCAAATAGTATTCAAACTATTGTTGTAGGGCTACTGGTTTCAAATAGTTTGGTCAGTTAGATATGGCTATATGCATGGAGCAGGCATTAAACAGTACGTACCCAATGTCACATGATAATGTAAGGCTGCAAAAGCTTTAGGTCTCCACAACTCACCCTCTTTCTAACCCGATCTTCCCCGCTGAGTTTCTAATCTCAATCGTGGCCAATACGTTAAGATCCACAAAAAGAGGATCACGTCAGCAAGTGTCAAGTCAAAACCGAGGGCACGCACATTAGAGACGCTTCTGATTTAAAACTAGATACTTGTCAAGTTCACCTAATAAGATGGTTAACACTAGACAGTCAGCTTCAATCAGAGCAAATGTACACACTAATACGTCTCCACAGACTCTAACCAACAGTATGCAGAATTGCAGATAGCCTATGCCTAAAACGGCTCAATGAACTTATAAAATCAACCTAACAGTCAACCAAGCCTGTATTCATACACACAAAACCAGAAGTCCTATATACAAACAACACAACAACATTTGTGAGCCTTAACCTTCAAAATAGTCGCATTTACCTCTTATTCACAAACATTTACAATCACTGCAGAAACAATCACATATACAATCGAGCTCAATACAATGTATAGAATATCCTCTTTACAAGCGAAGTCGCACATTATCCACAAATCAACACTAATAAACCTCTACATAAGTATATAACGCTTTCAAGTCTCAATTAAACTATAATACTTTTTATAAGTGAATACGACTCGATACGAAACCTAATTCATTACTTATCAACACCTAACCAAATCTCCTCAAATTCGTCCGTCTGCGTCACGTATAATATTTAATAAACTGTAATCAACTGATACGAAATGATAGACATACATAACAAATACAATACGTGCCCTAATTTCAAAAAACATAAATCCAAACCCTAACTTACATAATAATATACCTAATTCATAATGACAGATAGATCGGAGTGAACGAGCATAAGGTGATCGACCGAGTCACCGCCATTTCCGTAACCGCCGTGAGTTGTGACGGCGTGATGTTCGGCGACGGTGAGATAACCGGTGAATATGACCGGCGACGGTGAGATAACCGATGAAGAGGACGGGCGAAGGTGAGATAACCGGTGAATATGACCGGAGACGGTGAGATAACCGATGAAGAGGACGGCGACGGTGAGATAACCGGTGGAGATGATCGGAGACGGTGATATGACCGAGAGTGATCTGAGATGAGAGTATTTGAGAGGAAATGAAGTGGTGAGTGTGTGTTTTGGTTTCCGCCCAAAATGCTACTACCAACATAAGTTTTTTTTAATAACTTTTAGGGTAATAACATGGAAGTTACTGATTTGTCCCGGATTGAATAATCTCCAAATTTATTATCGATTTGACTAATTTTTTCTAAAGTTTTGTTCTAATAATACCAATTTTGCCACCTGGGCATATTCCACGTTTTTTTTTTTTTTTTTTTGAAATTCCATATCATCACTTAACTTATTACCCTAATAGGAATGGTCCCTGTGGCTTGCGTTGACTTTCACCGGTCATCTTTTGACTTTTTTATCACTTAGAAAAGTTACAGTAATGGTCCTTATGGTCCCTGTGGCTTCCATTTTTGTCCCTTTTTTTACATTTTCGTCTGTTTTTATACGTTTTCGTTCATTTTTATACATTTTCATTCGTTTTTATCCGTTTTCGTCCGTTTTTATACGTTTTCGTCCGTTTTTTTTATGTTTTCGTTCGTTTTTATACATCATCATCCTTTTTTAACGCTTTTGTCCATTTTTCTTGCGTTTTTTACGTTTTCGTCTGTTTATTCTTACGTTTTTTTTTTTTTTTCGTTTTCATATGTTTTTTGTCCGTTTTTTCCGTTTTTGTCTGTTTTTTCTTACGTTTTTGTCCGTTTTTCTTTTTCTTTTTTGTTTTTTTCCGTTTTTGTCCGTTTTTCTTACGTTTTTTGTTAGGTTTTTTTTCGTTTTTTTTTTCCGTTTTTTATGCGTTTTTTGTCCTTTTTCTTACGTTTTTGTCCGTTTTTTCTTACGTTTTTTTTTTTTCGTTTTTGTCCGTTTTTCCTACGTTTTTGTCAGTTTTTTCTTACGCTTTTTTTCCGTTTTTGTCCGTTTTTTCTTACGTTTTTTTTTCCGTTTTTGTCCATTTTTTTATCCGTTTTTCTTACGTTTTTGTCCATTTTTATCCGTTTTTTTATGCGTTTTTGTCCTTTTTCTTACGTTTTTGTCCGTTTTTCTTACGTTTTTTTTCGTTTTTGTCCGTTTTTTCCTACGTTTTTGTCCGTTTTTCTTACGCTTTTTTCCGTTTTTATATCCATTTTTGTCCGTTTTTTCTTACGTTTTTTTTTCCGTTTTTTGTCATTTTTTTTATCCGTTTTTTCTTATTTTTTTTTTTTCCGTTTTTATTATCCGTTTATTTCTTACGTTTTTGTCATTTTTCTTACGTTTTTTCCGTTTTTGTTACTTTTTTGTCCATTTTCTTACGTTTTTTTTCGTTTTGTCCGTTTTTATCCGTTTTTGTCCGTTTTTTTTACGTTTTCGTCCGTTATTCTTATGTTTTTTTTTTTTCTTTTTTTTTTTTCTAAATTTTTTATTTAGTCCGAATTTTTTGTCCGATTTTTTTTCTTTTTTGTCCGAATTTTTTTAAAAAATAAAAAAAATAAAAAATTTTCAAAATTTTTGTCCGAATTTAAAAAAATAAAAAATAAAAAATTCAAAATTTTTTGTCCGATTTTTTTTTAACCAAATTTAAAAAATAAAAAATAAAAAAAATTCAAAATTCGGACAAAATTTTTGAACTTTTTTTTTTTTTTTTTTAAAAATTCGGACTAAAAGAAAAAAAAAATCGGACAAAAAAATCGAAAAAATTTCTATTTTTTTTTTCAAATTTTTTAATTTTATTTATTTTTTTAATAAAATTTGGTCAAAAAAAATCGGACAAAAAATTCGTACAAAAACGTAAGGAAAATAAACAAAAACGATAAAAACGAAAAAAACGGATAAAAAAAACGGACAAAAACGCAAAAAACGTAAGAAAAACGGACAAAAACGGAAAAAACGTAAGAAAAACGGACAAAAACGTAAGAAAAACGGATAAAAACGGACAAAAACGCAAAAAACGTAAGAAAAACGGACAAAAACGGATAAAAACGGAAGAAAAACGGACAAAAACGTAGAAAAAACGACAAAAACGGACAAAAACGAAAAAAACGTAAGAAAAAGGGACAAAAACGTAAGAAAAAGGACAAAAACGCATAAAAACGGACAAAAACGAAAAAAACCTAACAAAAACGGACAAAAACGTAAGAAAAACGGACAAAAACGGAAAAAACGTAAGAAAAACGGACAAAAACGTAAGAAAAACGGACAAAAACGGATAAAAACGGACAAAAACATATGAAAACGAAAAAAACGTAAGATTAACGGACGAAAACGTAAAAAACGCAAGAAAAACGGACAAAAACGTTAAAAAAGGATGATGATGTATAAAAACGAACGAAAACATAAAAAAAACGGACGAAAACGTATAAAAACGGACGAAAACGGATAAAAACGAATGAAAATGTATAAAAATGAACTAAAACGTATAAAAACGGACGAAAACGTAAAAAAACGGACAAAAATGGAAGCCACAGGGACCATAAGGACCATTACTGTAACTTTTCTAAGTGATAAAAAAGTCAAGGGATGACCGGTGAAAGTCAACGCAAGCCACAGGGACCATTCCTGTTAGGGTAATAAGTTAAGTGATGATATGGAATTTCAAAAAAAAAAAAAAAAAAGGTGGAATATGCCCAGGTGGCAAAATTGGTATTATTAGGACAAAACTTTAGAAAAAATTAGTCAAATTGGTAATAAATTTGTAGATTATTCAATCCGGGACAAATCAGTAAGTTCGTTGCTATTCTATAGCATTTGCCCTAACTTTTAAGCACTCTTTTTAATATCTTTACTTACAATTGCATTATCAGTCCCTATAGATATCAGTCACAAAATATCATTTATTTTGTAGTGCAAGAGCAAAACTTCAACCCAAAACTTAGAAATCCTAGTATTCCAAAAGCTAGTTTCAATTTTTCCCAAGACCTCCAAAGTAAAAAAAAAAAAAAAAAAAAAAAAAAATCCTTGAATACACCTAGTGGTTTTAGTGATATATTTTTTTGTAAGTAAAATGTGTGTGATGTAGTGATGTGGCTCGCTGGGTTTATATGGACTAAAGAGGAGAAGTTTTAGATCTAATAACCAATGGATTAACTTAGGCCTAGATATATGTGATGTTGATTACCCCATAACCCAAGTTGTTTTGGCATAAAACCAACAAAAGATGAGTGGTTTTTGAGCCCTTTTTCAGCCGATTAGACAAAAGGAGGGGGAGAGTCAAATCTCATAGTACTTGGATCTAATATACACTAGTTAAGAGTGTTATAAAAAGGTTCATGAAGTCAAGATTAAGGTGCTGTTTGTTTTGCTTCATTCAGATCTGAATACGTCTGAAGTCTGATTCGGTCAGACATTTCAGATTCAGACTGTTTATTTTTTTTTTCAGATCTGAAGTCTGAATACATCTGAATAGGGTCTGATTCATTCTGACATTTGAATATGTCTGATTACATCTGAAAAGCCTAAACTTTATACCTACTTCTTTTCAATCCTTATCTCCTCATCTTGGTCTTGATTTTTTATTAATAATCATGAATGGAGGGTCTTTTGGTTTGTTTTATAGCGAAAGGATTGTTTTTTGTTTATTCAGACATTTTATAAAAACAAACAGTCTAAAATAATTCAGATTCAGACTTTTGGACCACTAATTCAGATTTAGAAGTGGTATTCAGATTCAGACATAAAATGTCTGAATAAACAAACAGCACATAAGTTTTTAAGTCAAGGGTGATTTAGTAAGATTTTGAATTCACTTCTTATATGTTAGTAATTAGGTGGGCGGCAAAACAAATAAATGGGAGAGGAAAAGTAAATTTGTATCCCGTAGTGTACGTTGTGTCCCGTTTGAGCTTAAACGTGAGTTGTGGCAACCCGGTTTGATGTTTTCGATTAAAACACGTAACATACAATATTGAGAGCATCTTAATAATATTGATATGAAAACAATATTTTTGACTCATATAAGAATTTGTTAGACTAAAGCCATAACTAATTGGGTGTCGGTACGCGTGCGGCTCGTTCTCTCAGTTCATGCAGTTTAGTTAAAAGTTATATGTAAGAGAAATTTGTAACTTCAAAAATAAATTATTTTGAGTTTTAAAGTTGAGTTAGAACCTGAAAAATTGCGGGTTGTTAAAATATGTCTCAAGTTTTTCCATTGCCCTTGGTGCTGATGCGTTTTGTTGAATTCGGATAAAGGGACTGTTTCTAAAACTTTGGGTTTTCTCAATTGTAAGTTTCAGTCATTGTAATTTTTTGTCTATTTTGATCCATTTTTTCGTTTGATATTGTTGTAAATATTAATAGCATCTTGTTATAACAAGTGCAATACCCGTGCGTTGCTCGGGTATTCGTTTTGAAAGGAAGAAAAAATATACTTACCTACTCCTTTGGTTTCTAAATAATTGTTACACAAACAAAATAACACACAACTTAAGAAAAATACAATATAAATTATTGAATTATAATATTTAATTTCTAAAACACGTAAACCTGTCATATCAAGCGTTGAAATGCCCAAAGTTTAATATACGCAAATTTATCATTTCTATTAGTCTCTAAAATTTATAAAAAAAACTCATAGTATATACATAAATAAATCAAAGTTTCCATAATTTCTTATGCAAAAGAGTAATACAAACGGAATAAAAGACTTGAAACCATATCTCATAGAACTTGAAGTTTGAAAGCAACGTAAATCAATTTTGCTTTTCCATGAGTTCACAGCAAGGTAAAATTATTAGTAGCTTCATTAATTTATTAAACTTATATAGAGATTTATATCTGATTATTAAATCACGTGTTTTGTTTTGTTGTTGTCGTGTGAAAGATGTAAATGATCTACTTAAGACAACATTTATAATTAAGGATATATACAATAAGAACTTTTGCTTGATAGTTTTGTAGATTAGGTATTCTATAATCTATTTCAATAACAACAATTGAAGCCTTGTAGTGTCGAGGAGGATGAAGAAAGAGGATTTAGAAGAGCAAAGAAAATAGGATTAATTTGTTGTTTTTAGTTATCATCATCTTAATGAATTTTGCCCCTCATATACCACCTTTTCCTGTGAATAAATTAGTCAAAGTCAAACAGCAATTTAAACGGCTCAGATTAAATCTTAGGTTGATCCGACGGTTAATATATAATGGCATGTCATCATTTTTTCTCTCTGCTCGGGTCTAAAGATTAAATAATTTACAAAGAGTATTGAGAAACTTGTTGTGTAAACAAATACTTAAAAAAAAAAAAAAAAAACATATATCAACACAATAGATATTAAACTTGGTTTCTTTTTTTCATCTTGATATTAGCCATTGAGAAAACAACATCCATCTCCGTTTCTTACATATAAATAAGAAATTTAAAATTAGATACGTATTAAGTTCTATTCGATTTCGGAGTAATAACACATACATTATTTGTCAATTGTGTGTCTCCATCCATAGCATCATTAAGAGTACCATCTTCACAATAAACAATGCTCTCATCATCCGAACTTTCAATTTCAATAACAATGTTTCATCTCCATGTCGCCAAATTTGCCTCCCTTTTTCTTTAATCGAATGCGCGGTTCACCTCTTCAAGCAACGAATGGGTATCGTTGCGGCATGGTCATGTTTAAAGAAGGGAAACAATATTAGACCTTCATACAAATATATGGATATGAGGTCCTTTTGTTAAAAATTGAAACCGAACTAAATGTAAAATTGAATGTTACCTCATGAGTTTCGACATTGACATTGTTCCCGATTTGCTATTCAAAGGGGGAAAAATATCAAATCTTAATAAAAAGTATAAAAAATTACGTAAATTGTTGAAGTGTAGGTCCGAAAAAGTATTGACATGAGCTTTACCTTGATTTTTTCATGGAGAGTCACTTTGGCGATGTTGGTTAACACGTTTTTGATTGCCTGGATGGTAAACACATTGTTTGACTTGTTCGTATGCGTAAATGGAAGAGCCAAAAGTTAAGTTTAAAACTTCAAAATAAAGAGTATAATATTTATACCTCCTTTTTTGTTGCTTAAATGAGTTCACTGTATTTTTGTTATGAATTGAAAATGGTTTTGAATTTATAAACGTGTGCATGGTCTACATGCCCGCCCAAATTCATTTTATTTGAAAATTCAAATTTACAAATCTATTAAGATAACATTGGTAGTTTGTTGCGGGCTACATTCCAGTCAATGATAAGATCTAAATACACTACAAGAGATAATAGAACGGGCGACGATGATTATGCCGGCGACATTATGTCGTCGGCATCAACCACTAAACGACAAAAAAAGGCTTGACCGAGCCAAGGGTGCGTTGAATTTTTAGCTTGGTAAAATACCGACGACATGTCGACGGTATAATATTGAAAATGTTTGACTTTTCAAAACCTAGTGAAAACTTGGGCGGGAGTTTGACCCGCCAATATTATGTCGATGACATGTCGTCGGCACAATATAAACCCAAAAATAATTGCGATTAGCGTGTGATTAGCGATTGATTAAGATTTATTTTGCCGTTACTGTTATTGTACCAACGACACGTCGCCGGTATTTATTTAGGTCAAAATTTTGACTTTCCCCGCGTGTGAATAATAGCGAATAATTGGGCGGGGTTTTTTTCCGCCTTTATTATGCCGACGACATGTCGACGGGATTATATTCCCAAGCACATTATATACACTCTTATCCTCAAAACCACTCAACCTCACAACCTCTTGTCTTCACACCAATCTCAGGTTATCTTATCCTCAAAACAACTCAACCTCACAACATCTTATCTTCACACCAATTTCAAAACCTGAGATGAAGCGATATAATCCTTTTATGTGTAATTGTGGAGCAGGAAATATAAAAAAAAGAACATCACATCAACGAGATACATTTGGATGGGAATATTATGTATGTCCTCTTTCGAAGGTGAACAATTATTATACATTTCTTATTTATGTAAATATATGTACAAACAATCATATAATTAATTACATTATTTATGTGACAGCCAAGAGAAAAAGGTCATGGATGTGGATATTTTATGTGGAAGAGTGAATTTGATGAGCAGTTACGAGTAACCTCTTCTGCTTCAACATCTCACGGTTCTGGATCTGCACCAACAGGGTGCTCAAACTGTAATGAAAAAGATCTTAGGATAAACATGCTGGAGGCACAAAAGCAGGTGCTAGAGACAAGAGTAAGGATGCTGGAGGCAAGACTTGAAATGGCAACGAATCACGACGACCCCGACCACGCATGTCAGTCGGCTGCAATACTCCGTGAGCTGTTAGGTGACATGGACAATCTTCATATGTAATGTTGTTTGTGATGTTGTTGTTTGTGTTGTTGTTGTTGTTGTTGTTGTTGTTTGTGTTGTTGTTGTTGTTTAATAAAATGTTGTTGTTGTTGCAACCATGACCATTTTGGTTAAAAGAAGCTGGTTAACAGTAGCCCACAAGGGCCGTTTGGTTTATGCTGTCCAAACAGGGCCGTTTGGTTTATGCTGTTTGGTTAACAGTAGCCCACAAGGGCCGTTTGGTTTATGCTGTCTAAATAGGGGTGTTTGGGATTGCTTATTTCTGCACCAAAAGGGTGTTTGGGTTTATGAGCTTATTTGAAGGAACAATATCACAATTAACAAACACGAAGGCAAACATTTTATTTAAAACACGCAAGAGTTCTCAACCACATGCATTTCATACAGACTCAAACGAAACAACTTGACAAGCAAACGAAACAGATCAAACGAAACAACTCAAACGAAACAACACACGACATATACCATAACAAACATCGCCCATTCATTTTTTTTGCTGCATCTTCCCGCTTTGCTAGAACTTGCACCATCTTTTCCCTTCCTTGCTTTCCTTTGCTTGATATGTTCAAACGTATCTTCGAGATTTGTTACCCTATTTCCCAGATCATCAAGTTTGGTGTCCAACGTGCTTTCAGCTTCATCGTCAGCTTGAGCGTCCAAATACTCTTTGTAGTACGGCTTTTTCCTCAACCATTCCAGAATCCGGTCTCTCATCCACGGTGCACAGTTCTTATAAGAACCATATTCATCATAAATTTCGTAGCTATATTCATTAAGAACTTCATTAAAGAGGAGCAACGACGATAAAACCTTTGACCACTCCTCTTCCGGCGAGTAACCATCCATTGTTATGTGTGTTTTGTGGGAATTAGTGATTTGGTTATTTGTGTTTTACCGATTTGAGGATGATCGGTTATTTGTGGGAATTAATGAGTTGGTGCTGAAAGGGATGGAGGGATGAGTGATACATATACAGATGTTATTGAGTGATAAGATAAGATAAGGAGACAGGATGAGATTTTTTTGTAAGAGAATATATATGAAAGGATAAGTTTTATTATCCTTTAGTGTATTGCGTATACCTCGTGTACAACCATATCATCTCGGATCATTCGTTAAACATCTCGTGTAGAACAATACCATCTCGGCTCATTCGTTTAACATCTCGTGTAGAACCATATCATCTCGGCTCATTCGTTAAACATCTCGTGTACAACCATATCATCTCGGATCATTCGTTAAACATCTCGTGTAGAACCATATCATCTCGGCTCATTTGTTTAACATCTCGTGTATAACCATATCATCTCGGCTCATTCGTTTAACATCTCGTGTAGAAGCATATCAAACAAAACAACTCGACAAGCAAACGAAACAACTCGGCAAGCAAATGAAACAACTCGACAAGCAAATGAAACAACTCGGCTCATTAGTTAGGAATTGCATCTTTCAAACTAGAACAAGATAAGTTGGAACTTTGTTGTTGAGCACGAGTTCCATAATTGCTCGGATCATTCGTTTAACATCTCGTGTAGAACCATATCATCTCGGATCATTCGTTTAACATCTCGTGTATAACCATATCATCTCGGCTCATTCGTTAACATCTCGTGTAGAACCATATCATCTCGGCTCATTCGTTTAACATCTCGTGTATAACCATATCATCTCGGCTCATTCGTTAACATCTCGTGTAGAACCATATCATCTCGGCTCATTCGTTTAACATCTCGTGTATAACCATATCATCTCGGTTCATTCGTTTAACATCTCGTGTAGAACCATATCATCTCGGCTCATTCGTTTAACATCTCGTGTAGAACCATATCATCTCGGCTCATTCGTTAAACATCTCGTGTAGAACCATATCAAACGAAACAACTCGACAAGCAAACGAAACAACTCGGCTCTTATAAACTTCTTATAAAAGTATAAATACTTGCATTGAATAAATACTTGCATTGTATAGAGCTCTATAGTCATTAGCAATCATTTGTTAAACAGCTCTTATAAACTTCTTATAAAAGTATTTAATTTTAATTATATATTAAATAAAAGTATTTATAAGAAATAAATTTTTTAAATATAAAGTTTTTAATTTTAATTATATATTAAATAAAAGTACTTAAATTAAATATTATTTTTTTTAAATTTTATAAAAGTATTTAATTTTAATTATATATTAAATAAAAGTATTTAAATTTAATATTTTTTTTTAATTTTATAAAAGTATTTAATTTTAATTATATATTAAATAAAAGTATTTATAAGAAATAGATTTTTTACTATATCCAATTCATACCGACGACTTGTCGTCGGTATTTATGTGTTAAAAACCGCCCAAAAATTTCATTTATCCCGCCAAATCACAAGACGACAAAGTTTCTCTATTATTCCCGACGACATGTCGTCGGTATAATTAAAACATAAACAAAAAAGTAGATCTGGTCAACACTTAGACGCATTCGCTAAAAGTTTTTCTCCCCCATCTCAATTATTGCTCCTCAGCTCCGACCGGCGATTAATCCTTCTCCACCACAGTCACCACCACAACTACCACAGTCTCCACCACTACCACAGTCTCCTCCACCACAGTCTCCACCACCACCACAGTCTCCACCACCACATTCGCTACACCATTACACCACCACTGCCACCATTGCAAACCACCACTTCTCCTCCTCCTCTTCTCTTGTTTAATTCTCTCCTCAACTCCCCTTGTCTTGTTTAATTCTTCCTCTTCTTCCCCACTTTTTCTTCCATACGAAGCAGGTATTTTTAATTTTTGTTATTTTTTTGATTTTTATTAATCTATGTAATGTAAATGTTAAATTATGTTGCATTTGTTAATTTTTTGATTTTTTTTTTGATTCTGCCGAAACAGTAGCAAAAGCCGAGAGCTGAGACAGCCGAGACATAGGTAATGTGGTCTCTTTTTTATTTTTATTTTAAACTTTTGGTATCCCGACAATATGTCGCCGTTAACAGTTTTACCTCTTTAATTTGAAGCAACCTATATATTAATGTGCTCTCTTTTTATATAGCCCGAGCCTGAGACCACAGCCCGAGACCACGTACAGCCCGAGAGACCACAGCCCAAGAGCGAGACAGTATGTTGTTTATATATCAGTACTGTTTTTTCATTTTTATGCTTTGCGGATTAAGTGTAATTTGATAGTTTGCGGATATATATATATCTCTCAAGTATGCATAAAGAGAGTTACAACTTGTAGGCTTATAAAAACTGTTTGAAGTTAATCAGGAAATCTTTAACAAATCAGAAGCAAGTTGAATTATAAGTCTGGGTTAATATGTTTATAGCTTATTTGAGTAACAGAATAAATTTGTGATAGACTATTTTATTAAGCATTTTGTGTTTAAGTATTTGCTTGTTATGTGTCACACTTTGTATGGCATGAAAATGATATTTGAGAGATGGTCTGAAGTAGGATCAAAAGACCGTGTATACCTAGTCAAATCCACATGGTTGTTTAAACTGAAAAGATTGGTTGTTGATATATTAATGATTTGTGATGTTACTTGTGTTTGATTGGTTGTTGATATGTGGCATGATTGTTTAAACTGAAAAAGATTGAATCTTGTAACATAAAGAGTGTGACGGTCATTTAGTTTCAGATGAAGTCATTGTCACTTACCCAAATTTGTTCTACAAAGAAGGCGGAATGGCCGATATATGTGTTTTGAGATGTCAATTGCTCTGCTTAGTTGTTAATGAAATAGAGTCATGTAACAAAAATAATGTGATGGTCATTAGTTTCAGACTTGTTTGTGGCCATTTAACCTGAATTTGTTGCAAAGCAGGCGACTTTATGTTTTTTGAGATGTTAATTGTTGTGTTTCGTTGGTTATTGATATATGCTTATATAGTATGGTTATTTGAAGTAGAAATGCAATCTGTTTATGTTGCTTAGTCAATTTGTGTATTATTGTTAGACTTTTGTGAATGTTTTAGGATTTTAGTGATTAATTTCGGAAAGTCCCCGTCCGAAGTTAATCATCCTATAGAAAACCCGTCTGGAATTAATTTATTAGAAATTAATTTCGGAAAGTCCCCTGTTTGGAACTGCTTTTTGAATGTTTTGTCTCATTTAGGATATGGATGCGTATATCTGATTTACTATTTGAGATGATTTCGACAGTGTTTCTCCTTTACTCCTACGAATATGTCCTTAATGCACATATTTGGGGAGTTGAGGGAAAATGCTGCCAAAATTTTCTCAAATAGTAAATCAGTTATACGCATTCATATATGAGACGAATCATTCAAAGAGTGGGTTAGGATTGCCTTCCATAGTTGCGTTAGGTGAACAAAACAACTCGTAATCATTAATTAAGTGCATATAATAACCGATTGCATCATAAAAATGCAGTTATGATAATTGATAAGAGTTGGACCAGTTTAGAGCATCGTGGTTCAAAAGAATTTCTTGATGGTCTTGCCGCCTTCCTCGATCATTGCAAACCGTTATTGAATAGTTACGGAAACATAAAATGTCCATGTCGTCGTTGTCGTAATGTTCCATGGGTATCTCTCGAAGGTCTTAAAAACCACATAGGCCAAAATGGGTGGGACCCAACTTATACACAATGGAGCGATCACGGTGAACCGGATCCTGCGCTGTTAGTACATAACACAACACAACGTGAGATGAGTGACATGGTGTGTGCCTTAATGATATTCTTGATATTCCTCCGAATAATGATCAAAATGATATTCTTGATATTCCTTCGAATAATGAGCCGACTCATGGAAATATTGGCGAGACAAGTAACGAGCCGACTCAAGCAGCGACACCTCCTCTGCGTAACGAGTTTGAAGAGTTACTTGCAAGTTCCTACCAGGCTCTGTACCCGGGTTGGGAATTATCACAAGACACAAAAGAAGACTTAATATGAAGACCAGAATTAAGTCTGTTAGTATTATTAGTTAAGTCTTGTCAAAGTTAAGTCTGGTCGTTTATTGTTAAGTCTGGTAGAGTAAATGCAAAGTTAAGTCTGTTTGACTTTAGTCATTAAGTCTGGTCATGATATTTAGGAAGTCGGTTAGCTATAAGTTAGGAAAGGATACATAATTATCTTTAGAGAAGATACGTATATCCTTCTACAAGTTTTGTATCTAGGGTTTCCTTGGTGTATAAAAGGAACCCTAACGCATTAGTTTAGAGATAACGACGAAGATTGTATTCATACTAAGAATTTATAAACGAAGTTAGTTATAGTGTTCTTCATTGTTTGTGTTAAGATTCCGCATTAACATTAAACAATTTGTGTTAGAGTCTCACTTAGATTGATTTGATTTATTCAAGTCGTCTACTAAGTTGTTAAGGCTACTTAGAGATCCATAATTCGTGTGGACCAACAAGTGGTATCAGAGCCTGTAAAGAGACTCTGAGTTTGAAGAAACACAACAACCAAACCCTAAATTCACTCTCCTAAACCCTGCAAAATGTCTGACGTTGAAAATCCCAATAAGAATGATGGTTTCTCAGTTCACAACAGTGATGATGAAAAATCAGTCCATGATGAAGAAAAACCTGAAGCAAGCACATCTAGACAACAACAACCCATCTCTACAACAACAAACATATCCAACATAAAACTCCCAATCCTAAAAAGAGAAGAATATGACATCTGGGCTATGGAGATGGAACATTATTTGGAGTATATTGACGGCGAAGTCTGGAAGGTCATACAGAATGGAAATTCGAAGAAAAGGATCTCACAAGGTACAGATGGAGTGATTAGGATATTACCACCAGTATCTGCTGAAGAGATACGGGCTGTTGAAAAAGAGAAGAAGGCCAAGACTATGCTGCTAATGGCAATTCCCAAAGAACATCTAAGAAGGTTTCATGGCATGAATGATGCCAAGGAAATTTGGGAGGCTATCAAGAAAAGATTTAGAGGGAATGCTAACTCCAAGAAGATGAAGAAGGCTGTTCTTAAACAGGAATTTGAAGCTTTTACTATATCCACTTCAGAAGGATTGGAAAAAGCTTATGATAGGTTTCAACATCTTCTATCACAATTGGAGGTTCATGGTGCAGCGGTTTCAGAAGAAGATGCAAACCAGAAGTTTCTTAGAGCACTACCAAAAGAATGGTCAAGTGTGACATTGACCATGAGGATGAATGGTGAAATTGACACCATGACTACTGATGACCTATACAACAACCTCAAGGTGTTTGAACAGGAAATCCAAGGAAAAGCATCTTCAAGTTCTACAAATGTTGCTTTTGTTTCTCAAGGCAAGAGCAGCACTAACAAGATTAAGTCTGGCAGCGTTCATTCTGGTGGTTATGGACTTCTTCTAGCAGCATGAGAAAAGAGAGAGATGTTCCAGCAGGCTTTGCTGATGAAGTAATTTACTCACTTCTTGCTAAGGAACTAGAAGATCATGACTTCATCAGTGAGGATCTGGAACAGATCAATGATGTTGAAGTTGAGGAAATGGATATCAAATGGCAAATTGCCATGATTGCTTTCAGGGTTAAGAAGTTTCACAAGCAGGCTGGAAGGAACATTAAGCTTGATGGGAAGTCACCAGTGGGATACAATAGGAGGACTGTTGAGTGCTACAATTGTCACAAGCATGGTCACTTTGCCAGAGATTGCAAGGAAAAGGTGACTACTGATTGGAAAAAGAAGAAGGGTTCTGACTCTCAAGATGATGATAAGATGGGGAAGAATCAGATGAGCTTGATGACATTGGAAGCTGGAGTTGTGAATTGGGATGAACACACACCTGAGGATGAAGAGCCAAACCATGCACTTATGGCTATTGGTTCCAGTAATGAGGTATCTTTGTGCTCAAAATTATGCATTGATTCATATAATCATCTTAAAGCTTTGTGTGATGAACAATTAACACAAATAGGTGATCAGGAAGCAAAAATTCTTGCTTATACTAAAGCAGTTAAAACTTTAGAAGCACAAATAGTGAACTATCAAAACAAACAAGCTTCCTTAAATGAAAAACTCACCTTTCAAGCTAATGAGATATATGAAAAAGATGAAAAACTTAAGAGATATAGAAAAGCAGGCTTGAAAGCTGTTAAGGAAAGAGATGAATTGCAAAAGAAAGTAGATAAATGGACTCATTCTGCTAAGTGTCAGGATAAGCTAATAGCATCTAGTATGAGCTCTACAAGTAAAATTGGCTTAGGTTATGGCATACAGTCAGATAGTGAAGTTCTAAGCTATGAGGAAGAGATGGACAGATCTGTGTTCAAATGTAGAAAAGAGGATTCTATTGGTAAACCAATGTACAATAGGTTTGTTAAATCTGATGAATTTAAAGGGGTGCCACCTCCATTAAGTGGAGATTACACTCCTTTACAAAAGAAAGACCTAGATGACTCTTTATTTGTATATGGTAAAAAGCGTCCTATCTATCCTGAGACAGGCAACTCAGATGAAAAATCTAGTGAATACTCCACTTGTCAAACCAATGACAGTGAAGGATCTACTAGAGATGTCTCTGAGCAGTCTGATTCAGAATCAGAGAGTGCACCTAAAAATGTTTCTGAGTCAAAATCAGTCAAAAATAGTGAACTAGTTGTGACTACACCCAAACCTCATACAGATAAACCTAGTTGTGATACTCACATAAAATCTCCTAGGAAGTCTGTCAGAAATCATGAGTCACCAAAACCTGATAGGATGAGAAGAGAGTATAAGAGAAACCACAATTTTGGTCCTAAAAGATGCTTTGTGTGTGGTAGTCTAAGTCATTTGATTAGGGACTGTGATTTTCATGAGGTTAGGATGAAAAGAGAGGCTGAACTAAGAAAGAATAAGAATGTTAATGCTGGCCATATGAATGATAAACCAGTTTGGAATAATGCTAACAGGATTAATCATGCTAATAAGTTTGTGACTAGACCAGCACAATTTAATTCTGGCGTGACTAATGTTAATTCTGGTTGGTCATCTGTTAGTTCTGGTAGACCAAATGTTAATACTGGTAGACCAAATTTTAATTCTGGTAGACCAAATGTTAGTTCTGTTGGTCAAAATGTTAATTATGTGAGGCCAAGTGTTAATTCTGGGTGGTTTAATCATTCTGGACCCAGAAAACCAATAAATAGACCACATGTGAACTCATATAATCAAAGAAGCAATTTTTACAAACCTCATTCACCTGTGAGGAGTCCTTTTACTAATAATACAGCACAAGCTTCAAGCTCAAGTGCTGTAAGGGAAAATGGGAATTCTGCTGTTAAGACCCCAACATGTTGGTCTTGGGATCCTTTTAAGAACACACTTACCTATGAATCCAAGAACAACAGTGGATCAAGCTCATACAAGACCTATAAATTTGTTGATCCACAGGGCAAATCCAAGTCTTCAGAGGCTTGGGTCTTAAAGAGAAACTAATTTATCTACTTTTGTGCAGGAACATCCACTGAAGAACATGGAAGACAAAGGAATATTTGATAGTGGGTGCTCTAGGCACATGACTGGTAACAAGAATCATCTGAAGGATTTTCAAGAATTCCAAGGAGGTTCTGTTACCTTTGGAGGTAGTAAAGGTCAGATAACTGGTAAAGGTAGAATTGTTGTAGGCAATTTAGAATTTGACAATGTATCTTTTGTAAAAGAACTAGGGCAGTTTAACCTTTTCTCAATATCACAAATTTGTGATAAGCAGCATAAGGTGCTTTTTAGTGAAACTTAATGTTTTGTATTGACTTCGGACTTTAAGATGCCTGATGAAAGTCAGATCCTTCTTAAAGTTCCTAGACAATACAACATGTACAGTTTTGATATGAAAGCACCTGAAGTTGCAAAAGGTTCTGCCTGTTTGCTTGCAAAAGCCACATTGGATGAATCTAAATTGTGGCATAAAAGGTTAGGTCATGTTAATTTCAAGAATATGAACAAACTTGTGAAGGGTAATTTAGTTAGAGGCTTACCTTCCAAGGTTTTTAGGAATGACCATGCCTGTGTAGCTTGTAATAAGGGCAAACAGCATAGAGCTTCTTGTAAGGCTAAGTTAGATAGGATTGTTACTGAGCCTTTGCATACCTTACACATGGATCTGTTTGGCCCTACATCTGTTAGAAGTATCAACCATGCTAGTTATTGCCTTGTCATTACTGATGACTGCACCAGATATTGTTGGGTATTCTTTATGTCCACAAAAGATGAAACCCCTGATTTAATTCAAAGGTTCATTAGGCAAATAGAAAACCTACTAAATCACAAGGTTAAGATCATTAGGACTGACAATGGCACATAATTTAAGAATAGGAGCATGATTGAGTTTTGTGGTGAAAAAGGAATCAAGCAACAATATAGCAATGCTAGAACTCCACAGCAAAATGGAGTTGCTGAGAGAATGAACAGGACCCTGATTGAGGCAGCTAGAACCATGCTAGCAGACTCATTCTTACCCACAACCTTTTGGGCTGAAGCAGTAGCAACTGCTTGCTACATATTCAATAGGGTTAGAGTGACCAAGCCTCAGAATAAAACACCTTATGAGCTTATTTTTGGCCATAAACCAGTTGTTAGCTATATAAGGCCTTTTGGGTGCCATGTGACCATTCTTGATACCTTGAGTGTGCTTGGAAAATTTGAAGGGAAGTCTGATGAGGGGTTTCTAGTTGGGTATTCACTGAATAGTAAGGCCTTTAGGGTTTACAATTTAGTGACCAAGAAAGTAGAAGAAAATCTGCATGTTAATTTTCTTGAGGAAAACCCCAATGTGAAGGGACTAGGTCATAGATGGATGTTTGATCTTGATTATTTAACTGATTCTATGAACTATATTCCTGTCTCAAAGGAGAATCAAGCTAACGCTGATGCAGGTTCCATAGAAGTGCCTAACAATGCAGGTACTCAAGATGCAAGCACTGCTGATCAAGGCAAAGAAATTGAGGAGCTTATTGTGATTCCTACCATAGAAGTCAACCATGTTGCTGCTAATGAAGGAACAAAGAAATCTTCTACAAAAAGGAAGGAGACTGTAATCAAGCCTCAACCAAAAGAAAAAGAGGGTTCTCCTACAAAAGTTTCAGAAGAAATCTTATCCTTCAAAGAAGAAATGGATGCTTTGGCTGACAAGTATCTTGGGAAGAAGGCTACCAGCACTAATTCGGTTAATTTGGGTAGTGCCTTGATTAATTCTGGTGGAGAGAAGGCTACCAGCACTAACCCAATTAAGTCTGGTAGAGATGCTGTTAATTCTGCTCAACCTGAGTCTACTCCAAATGCTGATTTTGATGATTCTGAGATGCCTGAACTTGAGGTCTTTGATGAGCCAGATGAAGGGATTTTTGATGGGGCTTCTTATGATGAAGAAGGGATAATAACTGACTTCAACAACTTACCCACAGAAGTGGATGTAAGTCCAGCTCCAACACCCAGAATTCATAACATTCATCCTAAAAGTCAGATAATTGGTGATCCTCAAACAGCTGTTCAAACCAGAAGTAAAGTGCAAAAGATTCCTACATCTCATGCACTTATCAGTCTCATTAAGAAGCAGCAAAGGGTCAACCACAAGGACCAATAACATTGCTTGTTTGCTTGTTTCCTTTCTCAAAAGGAACCCACCAACGTCTCTGAAGCACTTGAAGATGAGAGTTGGGTGGAAGCAATGCAAGAGGAGTTGTTGCAGTTCAAATTGCAGAAAGTTTGGATTCTTGTAGATCTACCAAGTGGAGCTAAGGTGATTGGCACAAAATGGGTCTTCAGGAACAAAAGGGATGAAAGAGGAGTAGTTGTAAGGAATAAGGCAAGATTGGTAGCACAAGGGTATAGACAAGAGGAGGGGATAGATTATGATGAGGTTTTTGCTCCTGTAGCCAGGATTGAGGCTATTAGGTTATTTTTAGCCTATGCATCATATATGAGGTTCATAGTCTATCAGATGGATGTGAAGAGTGCCTTTCTGTATGGCACTATTGAGGAAGAAGTATATGTTCATCAACCTCCTGGCTTTGTTGATCCAGCAGAACCCAAGAAAGTGTACAAAGTCATCAAAGCTTTATATGGTCTCCATCAAGCTCCCAGAGCTTGGTATGCCACACTCTCCAAGTTTCTTGAAGAGCATGGGTATATAAGAGGTGTAATTGACAAGACCTTATTCATCAAGAGAAACAAGAAGGATATCATCCTGGTTCAAGTTTATGTGGATGATATTATTTTTGGGTCTACTAAAAGGTCTTGGTGTGAGGAATTTGAAGCATTAATGAAGGGGAGGTTTCAGATGAGTTCTATGGGTGAACTCACCTTTTTCTTAGGACTGCAAGTGAAGCAATCAGAAGATGGACTCTTTATCTCTCAAGACAAATATGTTGCTGAGATGCTGGAGAAGTTCAACTTTACCAATATGAAGGCTGCAGTCACCCCTATGGAGAACAAAGTTCCATTGACAAAGGATGAGGATGCTGAGGATGCTGAAGATGTGGATGTCCACCTCTACAGATCCATGATAGGTTCTCTAATGTATCTTACTGCTTCTAGACCTGACATTATGTATGCAGTCTGTGTTTGTTCACGTTTTCAGGTACATCCAAAGACTTCACATCTTCATGCTGTGAAGAGAATCTTTAGATACCTAAAGGGCAAACCCAATTTGGGCCTTTGGTATCCTAGAGAATCATCTTTTGACCTGGAAGCTTATTCGGATAGTGACTATGCTGGAGCAAGTCTTGACAGGAAATCCACAACAGGAGGTTGTCAATTTCTTGGAAGAAGGTTGATTTCCTGGCAGTGCAAGAAGCAGACAATTGTGGCTAACTCAACTACTGAAGCTGAGTATGTAGCAGTTGCAAATTGCTGTGGACAAGTCTTGTGGATTCAGAACCAAATGTTGGATTATGGTTTGAACTTTATGAACACTATAATTCACATAGATAATGAGAGCACTATCTGTATAGTTAAGAACCCTGTGTACCACTCTAAAACTAAACATATAGAAATCAGGCATCACTTCATCAGGGATTGCTATGAAAAGAAATTAATTAGAGTGGATAAAATACACACAGACTTCAATGTTGCAGACCTCTTAACTAAACCGTTTGATGGCCCTAGGTTTAATTACTTAGTGGTTAGCATTGGTATGATGAACCCATAGCTGGACTTAAGGGGAGGTTCGACTTAAGGGGAGGCCATAATGTAAAGTTTGTATACTAACCAGCACTTAGATTTTTTTTTTAATTCTTGTAGCTTTAAATTCTTTTTTGGTAGTATTAGAATTTAATCAGCATAGCTGTGATTGAGGGGAGACATAAGCCTAAGGGGAGGCTTATTGTTGTCCACTAATCATTATTTGTTTTAGTTTGTATATTTTGTTTAACTTTGTTTTGCAGTAGTAAGATTTTATTGTTGCTAGTGTAATTGGGGCACAATAGTATCAAAGGAACATGGAGCTTTCATTCATAATCAAATGGTTGCATTCTCAGATGCAACTTACAAAAACAAAACAAAAGCCTATACACATTCACAAGCCAGACACCTACTACTCTATCTTCCTTTTTCCCTTCCTTTTGTAGTCAGGCATGGTTTTGTGGACTCCTCGGCCATCAATGGCTTCACACACCTTCAGGCAAGGGAGTCCCAGCACTTGTGTACTTGGATTTGGACGAGATTGCTTCTTCACTGGCACAGGGATCATACTCATTGATGACACAGCCTTTTCAATCTCACTTGTAAGTGAGACTGATAGCACTTGGATATCATCATCATCAGATGAGTCAGAAGAGGAGGATGAATCGTCCACATATGGTGGGGGAGTTGGAAGTTCATCTGTTGGAACTTTTTCTGAGGAGGTTGCTTCAATCTTCTTCCTTGACGTTTTGTTCCTTGAGCTTGAAGTGTAGTTTGGTGGAAAATAACCTTTCCATCCTCCAGAAGATGGGTCCGAAGAAGAATCGGACGAAATCTCTACAATGTTTGATGGGGAAGGATTCATTGTGTTGGAAAGTTTTCTTTGGTATGTGATAAATTTGTGTTAATGATTTGAGGCTTTTTATAGAGCCAATGGAAGCTTAAGGCAATTCAATGTTCGGTTGGTAAAGGAATTAATTGCTTACAGGAATTAATTATGGTACTTTTAGGGAGTTGACTAAAACTTTTATATCTTGTTAATTTAATTATGGTAATTAGTTTTAAAAAAAAATGTTACATTTAAGGGGAGGTTAAATGTATAGTTTGTATATCTAAAATTTTTTTCGAGTAGCTTTAAGTTTTAATTCTGGTAGTTCATTTTTCTTGTAAAATTGTTTGTTTCTATGTTTTTCTTGGTTTCTCTTGGTGTTTGGACTAAGCTTTTGCAGGAAAAACATTGATTGGTGATGATCAGAAGTCTTGTTATTGCTTGTTCAGTGTGTAAGTATGATTCTTTGGTTAAGTCTGGTGAGTCAATGATTAAATCTGGTTGACAAATTTTAAGTCTGGTAGTGTTAAATGTAATTAATTTATTACTGTTAGGTCTGGTCAGTCAAATAAAGATTTTTTATCTTATTTTAAATTTGACCGTTGATATTTTTGGGAAAAGAGGTATATATGGATAAGATTTAATTCATTTTTCATCTTTATCCATTATTTACTTCTAATTTTTAAAATCTTTATACACGGCCAAGATTTACTCTGTTTTTCTACTACCAGTAAAAACCCTAATTTAACTTCTCAACCAGCACTTAGTCATTCTCTCATCTATGGCTTCACTAAAGTTTGTTGACAAGCACAATCAAGTTGGTTTCTTGAAGAAACCAAACCAAAGTGACAGCTTTGAGCAGATAGTAGATTTCTTGAAAGGTTCTAATCTTCGGTACGCGTTAACTCATAACCCTACTATTTATGCATCTCTTGTTAGGCAATTTTTGGGGTCTGTGACCTATGAAACCCTTGCTGATGGTACACCACAGTTAAGGGCAACCATTGACACACATGACTTCACCATTACTGAAGCCTCCATTAGGAGTAGTCTCCAATTAGGTGATGCTTCAGAGGCATACATATTGCCTAATGATGAACTTTTTGAGGGTATGAAAACCATAGGATATCCCACTGATGGTACTTTTACTTTTTGGAAAATCTCTTTTACACCACAGTGGAAGTTTTTAATACATCATTTGCTCCATTGCCAAAGTCCCAAGAGTGGAGGATGGGATCAGTTTAGCAGCAACATTGCTTCTGCATTGGTCTGTCTTGCACTTGGAAGGACATTTAATTTTTCAAAAATGATTTTTGATGGCATGGTTGCAAATGTCAAAAATGAAAAACATAAGTTTTTAATGTACCCAAGATTTCTGCAAATGATTTTGAACTTTGAACCTGAGAATAAAGTGCAGACCTACATAAGTGTGGCCTTTACACCCAAAATTTTTGCAAATATGAAAAGGGGTTTTGATGGGGCCCATTGGCCTTTATTGCCTGCTATGCTTGTTGGTGTTACTAACATTACAGGTACATCTGAGGCTGCACAAGAGCCAACTACTGAAGAGCAAGTACAGGAACAACCTAAGTCACCCACACCACAACCAAGTCCATCACCATCTCCAACCAGGGCAGCTACATCTACACCTACACCATCTCCTAAACCCTCACCACAACAAACCCAGGTTCCAAGTCCCATTCAGGAGGAGGAATCTACCCTAGCTCAAAGGGTGTCAGCATTGGAAAAGTCCAATCAAGCTTTGAGCAATGCTGTCATCACTTTGGTAAAGAAGGTCAAGAAATTGGAGAAACTTTTGAAGGAGAAAGGGGTTCAATTTAGTGATGAGGAAGGGGATGAAAATTCTTCCAAACAGGGGAGGAGTTTTGGTGAAGAACAAAGTTTTAAGACACCTTCTCAAGTCAAGTCTGCTGGTACTAAGAATGTAAGCCCAGAAACCATGGAAGCAGCAGATACCTTAGCTCAATCCTTCAGCAAGATTAAACAACAAAGGAAGAGGCTAAAAAGAAAGTTAAGGATTGAAGAAAGTGATGATGAAGGAATTAATTCTGGTGAGGAGAAAGATAAGTCTGGTATTAATTCTGGTGATGATACTGGTGCTAATGCTGGTGATGATATAAATTCTGGTGATAAAGAAAAGTCTGGTGAGGTTGATAAGTCTGTTCAAGAAGAGTCTGTTGGTGCAAAAAGAAAGGGAAAGGAGATTCTCATTGAATCTCCTAAGCCAAAGAAATCCAAAAGACAAAAAAGGGAAGAACAAGCAACCTTGGCTACTATTGCAAGGCTACAAGAAGAAGATCAAGCCGAAGCTGCCAGGGTAGAAGAACAGAAAAGGCAAGATGAAATATTTGCCAAAAGACTAGCTGAAGAATCCTCTGATCCTCTGATGCAAATGATTCAAGAAGATGATGAGTTAAGAGCAAATCTGGAAGAGCTTAAAGCAATTCAGGGGATGACTACAGATGAGAGAGCAGCAGAACTAGCTAATTTCATAAATGCTAGAAGAGCAAATGAAGCCGTGGGGGATTTCTTGTCTAAGTTTAGAGAAGCTCAAAAGCAGAAAACAAAAACCAAAGTTTCAAAGAAGATGACCAGGGCTGAACAAATGAACTACATGAAGATTTATTTGAAGCACACAATGTACTCAGACTACAAAAGGATGCAAGGAAGACCATATGAAGACATTTTGGGAATGTTTCAAAGAGCTTATGAGAGAGATCATGGGTACAAGCCCATTGATTATGAAGATACTCTTCCTTTCAAAAGGCAAAAGACACAGTCTGAGCAAATTAAAGAAGCTGAAAAGGAGATTGAGAAAGAATCTGAAGAGTAAAAGGAGAAAGAAGAAGTGAAAAAGACTATCATTGCATTTAGGAAAGTGTGGCAAGGAAAGGCAAGTATAAGAAGGTATTACAAGATGAGGAATCAGAGGAAGAACCTTCATCTGAAGGGGTTACTATAGGAACAATTGAAAGCACAAAGGAACCAGCTAAGATAGTAAAGTATCATGTAATCAAGACTGGGAAAAGAGCTGCATATCAAATAATAAGGGAGGATAATTCTGATATTGTGTATACTAATTTCCCAGGGATCTTAAATGATGTGAGTAGAGAAGATCTCCAAGAGCTTTATAAGTTGGTGAACATCAAACATGGAGATAATCCACCTGAGGAAGAATTTGAGAGAGTATTTTGGGGAGATTTGAAAGTGATGTTTGAGCCACCAGCTGAGTCTGATGTAGTGTGGAAACTACCTGAGGAGCAAAGAATTGTCAGTTGGAGATATTTTCACAACTGTAAGGTACATTGTTTGTCTTTACAAAATGCTGATGTTTATATGCTTGCAGAAGTGGAGTATCCTCTACCATCTAGTGTCTGCAAGGCAATGCTGGAAAAGAAATTGTTTGCTGATGAGAAAGATGAAGGATATGAATTGCTATTGGATCTGATTAAGGAAAAGTCTTTAAAGGAAACATATTGGGATGCTTAAGTATGTTTGAAAGAATTTTCATAAGTTGATAAGTAGGATTATTGGAACTTTCTACTTGGTGAAGGTGCATAGCACTAACACAACAAATGGTTATCAGTCCACCATGTCTAACCCACATAAGGACTGGCTAATCCTGAGCAAACGGCTACAGGTAAAGATATTCCAAATCCGTTAATGGTTGGCAATTTACCAAAAATTGTATGGTATTCAACTCACCATATCTGGATAGTGAAGAGTTGGCTAGCCCACAAGGTATGGCCTGTGGTAAAGGCTGTAGAAATTCATAATTGGTAATAAATTCACCAAGGTGAGGTGCAATTCCACTAAAAGAATTGGCTAGTCCAAAAGCAAACGGCTTTTGGTAAAGACAAAACAAATCCGTTGATAGTTGATGGTTTACTAAAAATCATGTGGTTATCAATGTACCATGGTCTTACACACCAAAACATTGGCTACTCCAGTAGTGATGGCTATTGGTAAAGAGACATCAAATCCATTAATTTTCAATGATTCACCTCTCACAGGAGTTAACACACCTGGAAGTGATGAGAATAGTATGAAACTTAACAAGAATTTGATGTACAAGTAGTCATGGTTGCTGTGAAGATCAAGTGGATTACATATCAGATGGTATAAAGATTATGTTGCTGCATAAAGATCAGATTTAAAGTTTTGAAGTGTTAGAGATAATCCCATGAGTTCAAGATTAAATCCTCAGAAGCTTATTCAGAAGGAACTTGAAGTTCATGCAGCATGAAGATCAAGTTAGGGGAGGATTGTTGGGAATTATCACAAGACAAGAGAAGACTTAATATGAAGACCAGAATTAAGTCTGTTAGTATTATTAGTTAAGTCTTGTCAAAGTTAAGTCTGGTCGTTTATTGTTAAGTCTGGTAGAGTAAATGTAAAGTTAAGTCTGGTTGACTTAAGTCATTAAGTCTGGTCATGATGTTTAGGAAGTCGGTTAGCTATAAGTTAGGAAAGGATACGTAATTATCTTTAGAAAAGATACGTATATCCTTCTACAAGTTTTGTATCTAGGGTTTCCTTGGTGTATAAAAGGAACCCTAACGCATTAGTTTAGAGATAACGACGAAGATTGTATTCATACTAAGAATTACTAAACGAAGTTAGTTATAGTATTCTTCATTGTTTGTGTTAAGATTCCGCATTAACATTAAACAATTTGTGTTAGAGTCTCACTTAGATTGATTTGATCTATTCAAGTCGTCTACTAAGTTGTTAAGGCTACTTAGAGATCCATAATTCATGTGGACCAACAGTTCCAACCAGGCTCTGTACCCGGGTTGTGACTTTATGACAACATTGGATTTTATGGCAAAGTTTACGCATCTCAAGGTCAGCGGTAAATGGAGTGATACTTCATTTAACAAAACGCTAAAATTTTCCAGGAGGTATTTCCGCCCAAGTTAGGTTACAATCTCCCACCGTCATACTATCATATAAAGAAGACATTTAAAAAGATCGAGTTAAGGTACGAGTCGATACATGCCTATGAAAATGATTGCTTTCTATATTGGGGGGATGATGGCAAAGATTTGGAGTATTGTCCGGTTTGTAAAACGGGTAGATGGAAAGACAAGAACACAACGGGGAAGAAAGTTCCTAACAAGGTGTTGCGTTACTTTCCTATCATTCCTAGACTACAACGTTTGTACAAGTCTATTCACACTGCAAAACATATGACTTGGCATGCTACTGGAAAGTCTACGGAAAACGGTAAGATGCAACACCTGGTTGATGGTAAAGCATGGTAGAAGTTTGACAATAAATATTCGGATTTTCTATAGAACCAAGAAACGTTCGATTAAGGTTGGCTGCTGATGGTTTCAATCCGTTCGGCAACCTTAGTCAGACTTACAGCATGTGGCCAGTCATATTAACAACATACAACTTGCCTCCTTGGTTATGCATGAAAGAGACTTCTTTGATGCTGACGTTGTTGATTCCTGGCCCTAAATCACCGGCGAAGGACATTGATGTTTACTTGAAGCCCTTGATTGATGACCTGCAGGAATTATGGAAAAAACCAGGTGTCTTGACTATGGACGTTGCTACAGGCACTCAATTCCACATGAGAGTGATGCTTTTATAGACCATCAATGATTTTCCTGCTCGAAGTAGTTTATCTGGTTGGCAAGGGCAAGGTTACTACGCTTGCCCTACATGTAAAGTAGACACTCCGGCTACGCGTGTGATAAGCAAAACAACTTATGTTGGTCATAGAAGATTCTTAAAAAAACCATAAATGGAGGAGGGACTATACGACATTCAATGGTGAAACCGATGATAGAGATCCTCCTAGAAAATATACCAGGGCTGATATCTTGACTCAACTTGTGACATTGCCCACACGTGTGCCGGGGAAACATCCAGATTATGGGGGTGGGAAGATAAAACGTAATCATACAGTCGAGCTGAACTGGACTAAATGGTCTATTTTCTACGATCTTGAATATTGGTCTTTTCTTTCTCTACCACACAATTTAGATGTCATGCATATCAAAAAAAATGTGTTGGAGAGTATCTTGAACACCTTGTTAATGAATGACAAATCTAAAGACACCGTTAAGGCAAGACAAGATTTGCAAGCTCTGGGCATTCGACAGGAGTTGTGGCTCAGAAACAAACAAAACGGGAAGTGCTTGAAGCCTCATACTAAGTACTCCTTCACACCCGATAAAAGAAAACTCTTCTGTCAATACATCAAAACAGTTAAACTACCAGATGGGTTCGGATCCAAGTTCAAGTCAAAAGTGACCAAAGATGATAACAGTATAACGGGCATGAAGTCTCATGACTGCCATATAATGATGCAACGGTTACTTCCTTATGGAATTCAGCAATACTTGGACGCACAGACTTATACACCATTGATCGAGCTTTGTATATTCTTTAAGCAAATTTGCGCCCGAACTTTGATGGTGAAAGACATGGAGAAAGCTAAAGTCCAGTTGATCAATATTTTGTGCAGTCTCGAGAAAATATATCCTCCTGCTTTTTTTGACATTATGATTCACTTGGTTATGCATTTACCTGAAGAGGCTATTGAAGGTGGGCCTGTTTCATTCCGGTGGATGTATCCATTTGAAAGATACATGAAAAGGCTAAAAAACTATGTGCGAAATAAAGCTAAGCTGGAGGGTTCAATAGCGGAGGGTTATGTTGCAGACGAAGCATTAACTTTCTGTTCTCGTTATTTTCGTGGTGTTGGGACAAAATTTAATTGTCCCGCTGCATCTCAGGACCGTCCTCGCCCAACAAGTGATTTCTAGGTGTTCCAATCACTATGTACCAAGTCTGGTAAAGAGACATTGATTGGGTTAGGTCTCCAAGAAATGAAGAGAGTGATATGGTATGTACTTCACAACAGTCCTGAGATCGACACGTACATGGACGTGTTCGAGAGGTATGCGTTTATATTTTGAAATTTCTTTTTCCCAAGTTATCTTTTCGATTTATTCTAATATCATGAACATTTTCAGGGAATTTCCTGATATCGACATGCAACAAGAATTTCCGAGCTGGTTTGAGACGAAGGTAAACTTATTGTATGTATTTCTATGTATAAATAACGACTATTACTCATCTCCATCTATTCTTATCTTTTTTCATAGATCCGTAAACTTTACATAGCCGATGACCCATGTTGTACTCCCGACTTATTCACTTTGGCTTGTGGACCATCACCGACCCCAATCTCAGTCAACTCTTGCATAGTCAACGGTGTGAGGTTTGTCGTACACAGCCGCGATATAAAACGCACAACTCAGAACAGCGGAATTTGTTCACCTGGTGAGAAGGAGGGAGAAATGTATTATGGTCAGCTAGAAGAAATTCTGGAGTTCGCGTATTCCCAGTTCAAAGTTGTGTTGTTTCGAGTCAAGTGGTTCGACTTATGCAACAAAAGAGGTAGAGTCCAACGTTTTACCACTAGAAACAACATGAAACAAATTTTGGCATGTGGCTATGCGTTCGAAGATCAACCTTACATTCTCGCAACACAAGCAAAACAAGTCTTCTACCTTGAAGATCCTGCCAGACGACCACTCCATTGGAAGGTCGTCCAAGAAGTAAATCACAACACAACCTGGGATGTCATCGTGGTAGAAGACGATGATGATGTGATACATGACAACAACTCATCCGATCTCGAACTGTCTGCTAATTTGAATTATTTGGAACTTGAAACCTTAAATATCGATGGTGAATCAACGTTAGTTGAGGCACCACCACCAATCATTCCTGTTGATGACGACGATGATTTCATTGATGATGAAGACGACGATCCTTATGATTTAGTAGCTTCTGATAATGAAGTCGCAAACAATTCTGATGATGAAGTTGAAGTTGCGACTAATGTTGTTTATAATAGTGATTGTGATTGTGCAGATTGATCTTAAAATGTAACTTGTAAAACGACACTTATTTTAATGAAATTGTTATGGATTGTTTAAAAGTGTATATTTATTTTGAATGTGTATGTATTTGAATGTGTGCATGCTTATGTTAATTTGTTCCCGAATTTCTATATATTATTCAACTTGTACTTTTACAGATGGCAGCAGCAGTTGCGCGCAGTCATGGTGGTGACGGTGTCGGTGACCCACCTTCCCCTCCCTGTCAGATTGAGAGCGGGTGCCGTGATGGTGGTAAGAATTACTAGATAAAAACTCAATTTTGAAGAGAACGAGCCTTCAAATTATATTTATAATTAAAGCCGTAATGTGGTTTTCGGTGATCCTACGTAATAACAATAAAGAGACCCAATTACATTTGTAAATATATGAGAAATTATATATAAATTTGAATTATATGCTTCGTATATGAATAACATCTAACTTATTTATATACAAATAATAACGAAATGAGGCCTCATTTAAGTGACAACCCGATGTAACATCACTTGCAGAATACCGGAGCCCTGTCTGTATTTATTGCGTACCTTTTTGTTGGTGTTCGTCAACATCTCATTAACTAAATAAAGACATTTCGAAACGTTGATTCATTTTATTTGAAAATTCAAATTTACAAATCTATTAAGATAACATTGGTAGCTATTCCACTTTTTACTCTAGTTGGTTAATAAAGATAATTGATGAATTACAATGGTCAAGATTAAAAGTTCTTTGATCCAACAAACGTAATAAATAGATAATTTAAATGGCTCAGATTAAATCTTAGGTAGATCCGACGGTTAATATATAATGCCATTTCAGCATTTTTTCTCTCTGCTCCGTCGGCAATATATATTTTAATTGTTGTGAACAAAGAGAACCGAAGAAGAACAAGGTTCACAGCAGCCACGGTTCGAAATCATTGGCCGCTACTCGACACGAATATGTAAGACACATTTTATTTTTATAAGATTATTTAATTTTAATTATATATTAATTAAAAGTATTTATACTAAATAAAATATATATGGTGTTTGATTTGTCATTTTAATTTGTTTCATCCTATATGCATGTGTATATATATATAGTTCGAGAACAGCGAGGACCATCAGTACCCGTCCCTCATCCAGACCTTTTATGACACCCACTGCAAGGATGGTGTTTGGTTGCAGGATGAGGCTCGTGTTGAGTATGCAAGTATCGTTTTTTTTTTTTTTTTTTTTTTTTTTTTTCAAACACGCACTTGAATGATTTATTGAAACATAATATAGTAATTAACCCGACTAATATATTAATTTTCTCATTTTTTTTCAACTACATAGGAAGAGATGGTCAGCCTAAGGGAGCCGAGATCGGATACGCCGACAGAGGTGTCGTACCTCACGGAGGAGGAGATACTTGCCCGGGTAATAAAGGTCAAGCAGCGTGGTCACATAGCCGGCAGGGGCAGGGTGGTACCCGGCTGGAAGAAGCCACGGTTACCACACACCCCGATTCCCCCGCCTCCACCTCCAGGTATGTACAGTTGGATAATATTAAATGACTCATCTTATGTATTGAAATGGCCGTTTTTAAATTTTGATTATTTCGTTTATAGGTACGGTCGAGATCGACGAGAAGCTTGCTGAAGCTCAGAAGAAGCTTGATGAAGCTCAAAAGATAATGGCTGAAGCTGAGAAGGAGAGCAGAAAAGCTCAGAAGATTTACAGAAAAGCTGAGAAGAAGGGCAGAAGAGCTGAGAAGAAAGCGTTGGCAAATCAGAAGCAGCTCGAGTTGTTGACGCATTTTGTCTCGACCAACCTGCAATGGGAGGCGTTTATTAGCCAGGTTGGTTCTTGAGGTGACGTAGGAGGCGGCAGCGGGAGTGGCGCGGGAGGGAGCGGCGCAGGCGGGAGCGCGAGTGGCTCAGGTGGGAGATGGAGTGGCTCTGGCAACGAGAGTGGCTCTGGCAACGAGAGTGATGATGATGAGGATCGTCATAGTGATGATATGGATGACGACGAGGGGCCGTATGACGACGAGGGGCCGTAGAGGTATATATTATGTGTTATTTTGTGTTGTTTTTATCTTTGAAACTATATTTTGACGACCCGAATCTTATTATCTTTAAACATTGCGGATATTGCAACATTTGTAGATATAGCAGCTAGGTTTAGCGATTATAACACCCGTTATGTAAACTTTATAATGTATTTTGAGGGTATTATAAAGTTTATGGCCGTTTTGTAAAGTTTATTAAGTGTTTAGTGGTTATATATAACCGTTTTAGCCGTTATAAAGTTTATAGCCGTTTTAACCGTTGGATGTATTGGAATGTAATGGAATGTGCAGGTTAGAAAGCATGTTATTGTAGATTTTTGCTGCAAATTTTTGCGGCAAAAATCTGGGAATTGCAGCTGTGCAGCTGCAATACAACTTAAATACCGTCGCCATGTCGTCGGCAACATATACAATGCCATTGACCTTTTTATATATTACCGACATCATGTCATCGGTAACATATTGAAATTGTTGACTATTCTAAATAATACCGACGTCATGACGTCGGTATTATTTACAATTTTGTTGACTTTTTGTTGACTATTGTAAATAATACCGACATCATGACGTCGGTATTATTTATAATTTTGTTGACTTTTTGTTGACTATTGTAAATAATACCAACGTCATGACGTCGGTATTATTTATAATTTTGTTGACTTTCGTTGACTATTTTAAATAATACCGACGTCATATCGTCGGTATTATTTACAAATTTGTTGACTTTCGTTGACTTTAATTAGCTTTTCTAATTAAATCGTAAATTATTTAGTATTACACCGACGACTTGGCGTCGGTAAATTATTGTCGAACTACAAGAACGTTTGACCGGAAAATCATGTGGGTCCCACTTTGTCTTCGGAGTTGTTTGTCGGGAACTTAAGTCCCGACGGAGCATTCTCGACAAGTTGTTGCCGACGACATGACGTCGACACCTCATTATGCCGACGTCATGATGTCGGCAATATTCAAAAAAAAAGGACAGCAAACATCCTAAATGTACTAGTGGTAGTATTTTAAAGTATCCTATTATATTTTATTTGAATATTTATTTCTAGTTCCACTTTAAAAGCATTGTACTTACGCACTAAAAACTTGTGTTTTGAAGAAATATGGTATTTTGATTTTCAAGTTGGGTAAATATGGATTATCCCTTTAGAAAAATGTAATAAAACTCAATTTTGAAGAGAACGACCCTTCAAATTATATTTATAATTAAAGCCGTAATGTGGTTTTCGGTGATCCTACGTAATAACAATAAAGAGACCCAATTACATTTGTAAATATATGAGAAATTATATATAAATTTGAATTATATGCTTCGTATATGAATAACATCTAACTTATTTATATACAAATAATAACGAAATGAGGCCTTACTTAAGTGACAACCCGATGTAACATCACTTGCAGAATACCGGAGCCCCGTCTGTATTTATTGCGTACCTTTTTGTTGGTGTTCGTCAACATCTCATTAACGAAATGAAGACATTTCGAAACGTTGATTCATTTTATTTGAAAATTCAAATTTACAAATCTATTAAGATAACATTGGTAGCTATTCCACTTTTGACTCTAGTTGGTTAATAAAGATAATTGATGAATTACAATGGTCAAGATTAAAAGTTCTTTGATCCAACAAACGTAATAAATAGATAATTTAAATGGCTCAGATTAAATCTTAGGTAGATCCGACGGTTAATATATAATGCCATGTCAGCATTTTTTCTCTCTGCTCCGTCGGCAATATATATTATAATTGCTGTGAACAAAGAGAACCGAATGAAGAACAAGGTTCACAGCCGCCACGGTTGGAAATCATTGGCCGCTACTCGACACGAATATGTAAGACACATTTTATTTTCAAAAGATTATTTAATTTTAATTATATATTAATTAAAAGTATTTATACTAAATAACATATATATATGGTGTTTGATTTGTCATTTTAATTTGGTTCATCCTTTATGCATGTGTATATATATATAGTTCGAGAACAGCGAGGGCCATCAGTACCCGTCCCTCATCCAGACCTTTTATGACACCCACTGCAAGGATGGTGTTTGGTTGCAGGATGAGGCTCGTGTTGAATATGTAAGTATCGTCTTTTTATTTTATTTTTTTTCAAACACACACTTTAATGATTTATTGAAACATAATCTAGTAATTAACCCGACTAATATATTAATTTTCTCATTTTTTTTCAACTACATAGGAAGAGATGGTCAGCCTAAGGGAGCCGAGATCGGATACGCCGACAGAGGTGTCGTACCTCACGGAGGAGGAGATACTTGCTCGGGTAATAAAGGTCAAGCAGCGTGGTCACATAGCCGGTAGGGGCAGGGTGGTACCCGGCTTGAAGAGGCAACGGTTACCACACACCCCGCCTCCCCCGCCTTCACCTCCAGGTATGTACAGTTGGATAATATTAAATGACTCATCTTATGTATTGAAATGGCCGTTTTTAAATTTTGATTATTTCGTTTATAGGTACGGCCGTGATCGACGAGAAGCTTGCTGAAGCTCAGAAGAAGCTTGATGAAGCTCAAAAGATAATGGTTGAAGCTGAGAAGGAGAGCAGAAAAGCTCAGAAGATTTACAGAAAAGTTGAGAAGAAGGGCAGAAGAGCTGAGAAGAAAGCGTTGGCAAATCAGAAGCAGCTCGAGTTGTTGACGCGTTTTGTCTCGACCAACCCGCAATGGGAGGCGTTTATTAGCCAGGTTGGTTCTCGAGGTGACGTAGGAGGGCGGCAGCGGGAATGGCGCGGGAGGGAGCGGCGCAGGCGGGAGCGCGAGTGGCTCAGGCGGGAGATGGAGTGGCTCTGGCAGCGAGAGTGGCTCTGGCAGCGAGAGTGATGATGATGAGGATCGTCATAGTGATGATATGGATAACGACGAGGAGCCGTAGAGGTATATTTATGTGTTATTTTGTGTTGTTTTTATCTTTGAAACTATATTTTGACGACCCGAATCTTATTATCTTTGAATATTGCGGATATTGCAACATTTGTAGATATAGCAGCTAGGTTTAGCGATTAAAACACCCGTTATGTAAACTTTATAATGTATTTTGAGGGTGTTATAAAGTTTATGGCCGTTTTGTAAAGTTTATTAAGTGTTTGGTGGTTATATATAACCGTTTTAGCCGTTATAAAGTCTATAGCTGTTTTAGCCGTTGGATGTATTGGAATGTAATGGAATGTGCAGGTTAGAAAGCATGTTATTGTAGATTTTTGTTGCAAATTTTTGCGGCAAAAAATCTGGGAATTGCAGCTGCGCAGGCTGCTGTGCAGCTGCAATACAACTTAAATACCGTCGCCATGTCGTCGGCAACATATACAATGCCATTGACCTTTTTATATATTACCGATGTCACGTCGTCGTTAACATATTGAAATTGTTGACTATTCTAAATAATATCGATGTCATGACGTTGGTATTATTTACAATTTTGTTGACTTTTTGTTGACTATTGTAAATAATACCGACGTCATGACGTCGGTATTATTTACAATTTTGTTGACTTTTTGTTGACTATTGTAAATAATACCAACGTCATGACGTCGGTATTATTTACAATTTTGTTGACTTTCGTTGACTATTTTAAATAATACCGACGTCATATCGTCGGTATTATTTACAAATTTGTTGAATTTTGTTGACTTTAATTAGCTTTGCTAATTAAATCGTTAATTATTTAGTATTACACCGACGACTTGGCGTCGGTAAATTATTGTTGAACTACAAGAACGTTTGACCGGAAAATCATGTGGGTCCAACTTTGTCGTCGGAGTTGTTTGTCGGGAACTTAAGTCCCGACGGAGCATTCTCGACAAGTTGTTGCCGACGACATGACGTCGACACCTCATTATGCCGACGTCATGATGTCGGCAATATTCAAAAAAAATGGACGGCAAACATCCTAAATGTACTAGTGGTAGTATTTTAAAGTATCCTATTATATTTTATTTGAATATTTATTTCTAGTTCCACTTTAAAAGCATTGTACTTACGCACTAAAAACTTGAGTTTTGCAGAAATATGGTATTTTGATTTTCAAGTTGGGTAAATATGGATTATCCCTTTAGAAAAATATATTAAAACTCAATTTTGAAGAGAACGACCCTTCAAATTATATTTATAATTAAAGCCGTAATGTGGTTTTCGATGATCCTACGTAATAACAATAAAGAGACCCAATTACATTTATATGCTTCGTATATGAATAACGTCTAACTTATTTATATACAAATAATAACGAAATGAGGCCTCATTTAAGTGACAACCCGATGTAACATCACTTGCAGAATACCGGAGCCCCGTCTGTATTTATTGCGTACCTTTTTGTTGGTGTTCGTCAACATCTCATTAACTAAATAAAGACATTTCGAAACGTTGATTCATTTTATTTGAAAATTCAAATTTTCAAATCTATTAAGATAACATTGGTAGCTATTCCACTTTTTACTCTAGTTGGTTAATAAAGATAATTGATGAATTACAATGGTCAAGATTAAAAGTTCTTTGATCCAACAAACGTAATAAATAGATAATTTAAATGGCTCAGATTAAATCTTAGGTAGATCCGACGGTTAATATATAATGCCATGTCAGCATTTTTTTTGTCTGCTCCGTCGGCAATATATATTATAATTGCTGTGAACAAAGAGAACCGAAAGAAGAACAAGGTTCACAGCCGCCACGGTTCGAAATCATTGGCCGCTACTCGACACGAATATGTAAGACACATTTATTTTTATAAGATTATTTAATTTTAATTATATATTAATTAAAAGTATTTATACTAAATAAAATATATATGGTGTTTGATATGTCATTTTAATTTGTTTCATCCTATATGCATGTGTATATATATATATAGTTCGAGAACAGCGAGGACCATCAGTACCCGTCCCTCATCCAGACCTTTTATGACACCCACTGCAAGGATGGTGTTTGGTTGCAGGATGAGGCTCGATTTGAGTATGTAAGTATCGTCCTTTTTTTTTTTTTTTTTTCAAACACGCACTTTAATGATTTATTGAAACATAATCTAGTAATTAACCCGACTATTATATTTATTTTCTCATTTTTTTTCAACTACATAGGAAGAGATGGTCAGCCTAAGGGAGCCGAGATCGGATACTCCGACAGAGGTGCCGTACCTCACGGAGGAGGAGAAACTTGCTCGGGTAATAAAGGTCAAGCAACGTGGTCACATAGCCGGCAGGGGCAGGGTGGTACCCGGCTTGAAGAGGCCACGGTTACCACACACCCCGCCTCCCCCGCCTCCACCTCCAGGTATGTACAGTTGGATAATATTAAATGACTCATCTTATGTATTGAAATGGCCGTTTTTAAATTTTGATTATTTCGTTTATAGGTACGGCCGAGATCGACGAGAAGCTTGCTGAAGCTCAGAAGAAGCTTGATGAAGCTCAAAAGATAATGGCTGAAACTGAGAAGGAGAGCAGAAAAGCTCAGAAGATTTACAGAAAAGCTGAGAAGAAGGGCAGAAGAGCTGAGAAGAAAGCGTTGGCAAATCAGAAGCAGCTCGTGTTGTTGACGCGTTTTGTCTCGACCAACCCGCAATGGGAGGCGTTTATTAGCCAGGTTGGTTCTCGAGGTGACGTAGGAGGCGGCAGCGGGAGTGGCACGGGAGGGGGGCGGCGCAGGCGGGCGCGCGAGTGGCTCAGGCGGGAGATGAAGTGGCTCTGGCAGCGAGAGTGGCTCTCGCAGCGAGAGTGATGATGATGAGGATCGTCATAGTGATGATATGGATGACGACGAGAGGCCGTAGAGGTATATATTATGTGTTATTTTGTGTTGTTTTTATCTTTGAAACTATATTTTGACGACCCGAATCTTATTATCTTTGAACATTGCGGATATTGCAACATTTGTAGCTATAGCAGCTAGGTTTAGCTATTATAACACCCGTTATGTAAACTTTATAATGTATTTTGAGGGTGTTATAAAGTTTATGGCCGTTTTGTAAAGTTTATTAAGTGTTTAGTGGTTATATATAACAGTTTTAGCCGTTATAAAGTTTATAGCCGTTTTAGCCGTTGGATGTATTGGAATGTGCAGGTTAGAAAGCAGGTTATTGTAGATTTTTGCAGCAAATTTTTGCGGCAAAAATCTGGGAAATGTAGCTGCGCAGGCTGCTGTGCAGCTGCAATACAACTTAAATACCGTCGCCATGTCATCTGCAACATATACAATGCCATTGACCTTTTTATATATTACCGACGTCATGTCGTCGGTAACATATTGAAATTGTTGACTATTCTAAATAATACCTACGTCATGACGTCGGTATTATTTACAATTTTTTGACTATTGTAAATAATACCGACGTCATGACGTCGGTATTATTTACAATTTTGTTGACTTTTTGTTGACTATTGTAAATAATACCAACGTCATGACGTCGGTATTATTTACAATTTTGTTGACTTTCGTTGACTATTTTAAATAATACCGAGGTCATATCGTCGGTATTATTTACAAATTTGTTGACTTTCGTTGACTTTAATTAGCTTTGCTAATTAAATCGTTAATTATTTAGTATTACACCGACGACTTGGCGTCGGTAAATTATTGTCGAACTACAAGAACGTTTGACCGGAAAATCATGCGGGTCCTAGTTTGTCGTCGGAGTTGCTTGTCGGGAACTTAAGTCCCGACGGAGCATTCTCGACAAGTTGTTGCCGACGACATGACGTCGACACCTCATTATGCCGACGTCATGATGTCGGCAATATTCAAAAAAAAAGGACGGCAAACATCCTAAATGTACTAGTGGTAGTATTTTAAAGTATCCTATTATATTTTATTTGAATATTTATTTCTAGTTCCACTTTAAAAGCATTGTACTTACGCACTAAAAACTTGTGTTTTGAAGAAATATGGTATTTTGATTTTCAAGTTGGGTAAATATGGATTATCCCTTTAGAAAAATGTATTAAAACTCAATTTTGAAGAGAACGACCCTTCAAATTATATTTATAATTAAAGCCGTAATGTGGTTTTCGGTGATCCTACGTAATAACAATAAAGAGACCCAATTACATTTGTAAATATATGAGAAATTATATATAAATTTGAATTATATGCTTCGTATATGAATAACATCTAACTTATTTATATACAAATAATAACGAAATGAGGCCTTACTTAAGTGACAACCCGATGTAACATCACTTGCAGAATACCGGAGCCCCGTCTGTATTTATTGCGTACCTTTTTGTTGGTGTTCGTCAACATCTCATTAACTAAATAAAGACATTTCGAAACGTTGATTCATTTTATTTGAAAATTCAAATTTTCAAATCTATTAAGATAACATTGGTAGCTATTCCACTTTTTACTCTAGTTGGTTAATAAAGATAATTGATGAATTACAATGGTCAAGATTAAAAGTTCTTTGATCCAACAAACGTAATAAATAGATAATTTAAATGGCTCAGATTAAATCTTAGGTAGATCCGACGGTTAATATATAATGTCATGTCGGCATTTTTTCTCTCTGCTCCGTCGGCAATATATATTATAATTGCTGTGAACAAAGAGAACCGAAAGAAGAACAAGGTTCACAGCCGCCACGGTTCGAAATCATTGGCCACTACTCGACACGAATATGTAAGACACATTTTATTTTTATAAGATTATTTAATTTTAATTATATATTAATTAAAAGTATTTATACTAAATAAAATATATATGGTGTTTGATTTGTCATTTTAATTTGTTTCATCCTATATGCATGTGTATATATATATATATATAGTTCGAGAACAGCGAGGACCATCAGTACCCGTCCCTCATCCAGACCTTTTATGACACCCACTGCAAGGATGGTGTTTGGTTGCAGGATGAGGCTCGATTTGAGTATGTAAGTATCGTCCTTTTTTTTCTTTTCTTTTTTTTCAAACACGCACTTTAATGATTTATTGAAACATAATCTAGTAATTAACCCGACTAATATATTAATTTTCTCATTTTTTTCAACTACATAGGAAGAGATGGTCAGCCTAAGGGAGCCGAGATCGGATACGCCGACAGAGGTGCCGTACCTCACGGAGGAGGAGAAACTTGCTCGGGTAATAAAGGTCAAGCAGCGTGGTCACATAGCCGACAGGGGCAGGGTGGTACCCGGCTTGAAGAGGCCACGGTTACCACACACCCCGCCTCCCCCGCCTCCACCTCCAGGTATGTACAGTTGGATAATATTAAATGACTCATCTTATGTATTGAAATGGCCGTTTTTAAATTTTGATTATTTCGTTTATAGGTACGGCCGAGATCGACGAGAAGCTTGCTGAAGCTCAGAAGAAGCTTGATGAAGCTCAAAAGATAATGGCTGAAGCTGAGAAGGAGAGCAGAAAAGCTCAGAAGATTTACAGAAAAGCTGAGAAGAAGGGCAGAAGAGCTGAGAAGAAAGCGTTGGCAAATCAGAAGCAGCTCGTGTTGTTGACGCGTTTTGTCTCGACCAACCCGCAATGGGAGGCGTTTATTAGCCAGGTTGGTTCTCGAGGTGACGTAGGAGGCGGCAGCGGGAGTGGCGCGGGAGGGGGCGGCGCAGGCGGGAGCGCGAGTGGCTCAGGCGGGAGATGAAGTGGCTCTGGCAGCGAGAGTGGCTCTGGCAGCGAGAGTGATGATGATGAGGATCGTCATAGTGATGATATGGATGACGACGAGGGGCCGTAGAGGTATATATTATGTGTTATTTTGTGTTGTTTTTATCTTTGAAACAATATTTTGACGACCCGAATCTTATTATCTTTGAATATTGCGGATATTGCAACATTTGTAGATATAGCAGCTAGGTTTAGCGATTATAACACCCGTTATGTAAACTTTATAATGTATTTTGAGGGTGTTATAAAGTTTATGGCCGTTTTGTAAAGTTTATTAAGTGTTTAGTGGTTATATATAACCGTTTTAGCCGTTATAAAGTTTATAGCCGTTTTAGCCGTTGGATGTATTGGAATGTAATGGAATGTGCAGGTTAGAAATTAGGTTATTGTAGATTTTTGCTGCAAATTTTTGCGGCAAAAATCTGGGAACTGCAGCTGCAATACAACTTAAATACCGTCACCATGTCATCTGCAACATATACAATGCCATTGACCTTTTTATATATTACCGACGTCATGTCGTCGGTAACATATTGAAATTGTTGACTATTCTAAATAATACCTACGTCATGACGTCGGTATTATTTACAATTTTGTTGACTTTTTGTTGACTATTGTAAATAATACCGACGTCATGACGTCGGTATTATTTACAATTTTGTTGACTTTTTGTTGACTATTGTAAATAATACCAATGTCATGACGTCGGTATTATTTACAATTTTGTTGATGATGAAGCGAAAAGTGTACCGCTTTTAGGGGGTCATTTAAGCCCTAAATCGTATTTATTTAATCAAATATCGCCCTAAATCGTTCCTTTTGTCATTTTAGGTACTTTTGAGAAGAAATCTGGAAAAGGAAGCATTTTGGACGTTTTTGGAGCATAAAAGTGAAGAAAACGACAAAGTCTTAAAATTATGCTGGAAGTTACCTTTGACGGCGTCAGGATTATCCCCAGACGGCGTCATGGCTTGGCAAAAGTGGTGGATGTGAAATTTACTCATGATAAGCCAGAGAAATTTGCATTGGAATTCTGACGGCGTCACCCTTTAATATGATCAAGGTCGTCACGGTATAAGTTAAAGCGGGACGGCGTCACGCCTAATTCTGACGGCGTCAAGCCTTGATAAGCCAGAACGGATTTTGGAGAGCTAAAGAGGGACGACGTCAAGAAGGCCATCCGGGAACCCTAAAAGCGGCGAGGTGACGGCGTCACACTCCATAACGTGACGCCGTCAGATCTGAAAGTCTATATATAGTTTTGCAATTTTTTGTCATTAGTGTGGAACTTATTGTGGAACTTTGTGTGTAAGAACCCTAAGACGATTTTAGCAGCTTTTTCAAGGCTTTTTGCCTTGAGATCTTCCATGTTACATTGAAGATAAGTTATCAATTAATCATTCAATATGTCTATGTGTTGTTTGATTCTATCTTGTTCTTGTCTTTTGTTTAACATGCTAGGCTAGATTTATTTTGTGTTTGCTTAGATCTAATGAAACCTAGCTATTGATTATTGGTTATTAGTGTGTTATTAGTTGTATTGGATGATTGTTCATCTATGTTAGGCTTAAGAAAACTGGCTAACCTCCTATTCGGTAACTTGCTTGAACGTCTTAAGAAACATGAACCAATGCGTACTAAGGTTTTTATGGTTGTATTTAATGCACAAGCGAATTCTAGTGATCCCATGTTAGGAGCTTCCTAGCCGGCTCGACATAGGAGTGAAGTAGGAGCTTGTAGAGTTGGGGAAGTACGTACGCCACCCCACGATTGGTATTAAGGAATACACCCGTCATCCACGCAATTAGTACACACTAATCAACCGGTAAAAGATAGTTAGGGAGTAAGGAAATCTAAGTAAACACATTCCTCTCCACATAAGTTTTACCACCTTTTCATTTTCAGTTATTTTATTTTATTTGCATTCGTAGTTATTTGGGTTAGTTGACTAGCAACTAATTCCGCCCACTCTTTCAAACCCGAGATTTTACTTGCTTTCATAAAAATATAAAAACATAAAAAGAATCTTCTCTCACCCCTAGACCTATTAGAGTAGTTTTTCAATCCTAACGACACTATTCCCTGTGGAGAACGATCAATCCCCCGTACTTACCACTACACTATACTACATCGGTCAGGTACACTGCCTGGTGGGGTTGTAAGCCTCTTGAGATCCCTCGAAAGGTAAAACCTGTTGTAAGGTTGCAAAACCACGCATTAGTTGACTTTCGTTGACTATTTTAAATAATACCGACGTCATATCGTCGGTATTATTTACAAATTTGTTGACTTTCGTTGACTTTAATTAGCTTTGCTAATTAAATCGTTAATTATTTAGTATTACACCGACGACTTGGCGTCGGTAAATTATTGTCGAACTACAAGAACGTTTGACCGGAAAATCATGCGGGTCCTAGTTTGTCGTCGGAGTTGCTTGTCGGGAACTTAAGTCCCGACGGAGCATTCTCGACAAGTTGTTGCTGACGACATGACGTCGACACCTCATTATGCCGACGTCATGATGTCGGCAATATTCAAAAAAAAAGGACGGCAAACATCCTAAATGTACTAGTGGTAGTATTTTAAAGTATCCTATTATATTTTATTTGAATATTTATTTCTAGTTCCACTTTAAAAGCATTGTACTTACGCACTAAAAACTTGTGTTTTGGAGAAATATGGTATTTTGATTTTCAAGTTGGGTAAATATGGATTATCCCTTTAGAAAAATATATTAAAACTCAATTTTGAAGAGAACGACCCTTCAAATTATATTTATAATTAAAGCCGTAATGTGGTTTTCGGTGATCCTACGTAATAACAATAAAGAGACCCAATTACATTTGTAAATATATGAGAAATTATATATAAATTTGAATTATATGCTTCGTATATGAATAACATCTAACTTATTTATATACAAATAATAACGAAATGAGGCCTTACTTAAGTGACAACCCGATGTAACATCACTTGCAGAATACCGGAGCCCCGTCTGTATTTATTGCGTACCTTTTTGTTGGTGTTCGTCAACATCTCATTAACTAAATAAAGACATTTCGAAACGTTGATTCATTTTATTTGAAAATTCAAATTTACAAATCTATTAAGATAACATTGGTAGCTATTCCACTTTTTACTCTAGTTGGTTAATAAAGATAATTGATGAATTACAATGGTCAAGATTAAAAGTTCTTTGATCCAACAAACGTAATAAATAGATAATTTAAATGGCTCAGATTAAATCTTAGGTAGATCCGACGGTTAATATATAATGTCATGTCAGCATTTTTTCTCTCTGCTCCGTCGGCAATATATATTATAATTGCTGTGAACAAAGAGAACCGAAAGAAGAACAAGGTTCACAGCCGCCACGGTTCGAAATCATTGGCCACTACTCGACACGAATATGTAAGACACATTTTATTTTTATAAGATTATTTAATTTTAATTATATATTAATTAAAAGTATTTATACTAAATAAAATATATATGGTGTTTGATTTGTCATTTTAATTTGTTTCATCCTATATGCATGTGTATATATATATATATAGTTCGAGAACAGCGAGGACCATCAGTACCCGTCCCTCATCCAGACCTTTTATGACACCCACTGCAAGGATGGTGTTTGGTTGCAGGATGAGGCTCGTGTTGAGTATGTAAGTATCGTTTTTTTTTTTTTTTTCAAACACGCACTTCAATGATTTATTGAAACATAATCTAGTAATTAACCCGACTAATATATTAATTTTCTCATTTTTTTTCAACTACATAGGAAGAGATGGTCAGCCTAACGAAGCCGAGATCGGATACGCCGACAGAGGTGCCGTACCTCACGGAGGAGGAGATACTTGCTCGGGTAATAAAGGTCAAGCAGCGTGGTCACATAGCCGGCAGGGGCAGGGTGGTACCCGGCTTGAAGAGGCCACGGTTACCACACACCCCGCCTCCCCGCCTCCACCTCCAGGTATGTACAGTTGGATAATATTAAATGACTCATCTTATGTATTGAAATGGCCGTTTTTAAATTTTGATTATTTCGTTTATAGGTACGGCCGAGATCGAAGAGAAGCTTGCTGAAGCTCAGAAGAAGCTTGTTGAAGCTCAAAAGATAATGGCTGAAGCTGAGAAGGAGAGCAGAAAAGCTCAGAAGATTTACAGAAAAGCTGAGAAGAAGGGCAGAAGAGCTGAGAAGAAAGCGTTGGCAAATCAGAAGCAACTCGAGTTGTTGACGCGTTTTGTCTCGACCAACCCTGATGCGTGGTTTTGCGACCTTACAACAGGTTTTACCTCTCGAGGGATCTCAAGAGGCTTACAACCCCACCAGGCAGTGTACCTGACCGATGTAGTATAGTGTAGTGGTAAGTACGGGGGATTGATCGTTCTCCACAGGGAATAGTGTCGTTAGGGTTGAAAAACTATTCTAATAGGTCTAAGGGTGAGGGAAGATTCTTTTTTGTATTTTTATATTTTTATGAAAGCAAGTAAAATCTCGGGTTTGAAGGAGTGGGCGGAATTAGTTGCTAGTCAACTAACCCAAATAACTACGAATGCAAATAAAATAAAATAATGAAAATGAAAAGGTTGTGAAACTTATGTGGAGAGAAATGTGTTTACTTAGATTTCCTTACTCCCTAACTATCTTTTACCGGTTGATTAGTGTGTATTAATTGCGTGGATGACGGGTGTATTCCTTAATACCAATCGTGGGGTGGCGTACGTACTTCCCCAACTCTACAAGCTCCTACTTCACTCCTATGTCGAGCCGGCTAGGAAGCTCCTAACATGGGATCACTAGAATTCGCTCATGCATTAAATACAACCATAAAAACCTTAGTACGCATTGGTTCATGTTTCTTAAGACGTTCAAGCAAGTTACCGAATAGGAGGTTAGCCAGTTTTCTTAAGCCTAACATAGATAAACAATCATCCAAAAAACAACTAATAACACACTAATAACCAATAATCAATAGCTAGGTTTCATTAGATCTAAGCAAACACAAGATAAATCTAGCCTAGCATGTTAATCAAAAGACAAGAACAAGACATAATCAAACAACACATAGACATATTGAATGATTAAACGATTACTTATCTTCAATTAAACATGGGAGATCCAAGGGTATGAAAACCCTTAAAAATGGCAGAAATTCGTCTTTAGGGTTTCTCCTCACAAAGTTGCACACTAATGACAAAAAATTGCAAAACTATATATAGAGTTTAAGGGCTGACGGCGTCACGTTATAGGACTTGACGCCGTCACCTCGCCGTGTCTAGGGTTCCCGGATGGCCTTCCTGACGCCGTCCCTCTTTAGACCTCCAAAATCCGCTCTGGCTTATCAAAGCTTGACGCCGTCCCTCTTTAAGTTAAACCGTGATGGCCTTGATCACTTCAAAGGGTGACGCCGTCAGACTTTCCTGTGTAAATTTCTCTGGCTTATCATGAGTAATTTTCATATCCACCTTTTTTGCCAAGCCGTGACGCCGTCTGGAACAATCCCTGACGCCGTCAAAGGTACTTTCCAGCATAATTTTGAGACTTTGTCGTTTTCTTCACTTTTATGCTCCAAAAACGTCCAAAATGCTTCCTTTTCCAGATTTCTTCTCCAAAGTACCTAAAATGACAAAAGGAACGATTTAGGGCAATATTTGATCAAATAAATACGATTTAGGGCTTAAATTACCCCCTAAAAGCGGTACACTTTTCGCTTCATCAAATACCCTTACACTTGAGATTTGCTTGTCCTCAAGCAAATGCGCTTTTATTCTAATCAAAATACAAGTTAGGGGTCATTTAATGCTAATATAAAAGTAATTACAACAAATAGTCGTTCCACTTTAATCATAATAAGCACGGAGATTACAAACTAGCACCTCACAAGTAGTGTTTAGATACTCACATCTCTCAGGTGTCATCAAAATAAATCTCATAAATGAAAACGGATAATATCTCTCACTACCTGTCATAGCAAATAGATTACCATAGGCTTGGGCAAGGATAAAAAACCTCCTCCACTAGGCGTAAGCACCTAAGATAAACTATCAAAGAGGGCTTTTACATGGGTTATAACATTAGGTGTAGGGATATGATAAACACGGTTTTGTTGGATAAGGGATATTTTACTGGTGGCGAGTTAAAGATCTTGATTAATTACATGTACTATACAATGTTGCTAAGCCAAGACTCGACTCAATCTTAAGCTAAAAACAAAATAACAAAAACATAAAATAAACATAAAATGAAACGGGATGGTAGTCCGTATGTTTTTTCTATTTTTCTTTTTCTCATTTTTTTTTGTATTTTTCTTTATTTTTTTTTATTTTTTTTCATACACTCTTACCCTACCATCCAAAATAATACATCATAGGGGCGTTGCATTCCCCTTACACTTGAATTTTTACATAACTTTACAAATAACTATTCTAATGACTCGAATTAAGATAATCGAAACACTTGGAGTACTTTTAAAATATTTAGCACATATGGGGGTAATAAATGATGTTCTTCTCCATTACTCCATTACACTAGTACTTTACCCACGAGTCCCAATCGTCCCAAAACAATATGTACAAGGATATGACTCGACTTAGCAACCATGTAATCAATTAGATAATTAACTTGGGTTTAAAAAAATGTTGTCACAATAATGCACTAAAAATGAGTGCATACAAGGTAGGCTAAGGCGATTTGGGTGTACATTTAAGTGGGGTGTAACAAATTCTTCCTTTAAGTAAAATGCTTAAAGGTCGAAACGAAAAGATAGGCTCTGAGGGGTGTACTAGGGGTATCGTGTACCGAAAATGGGTACAACGCAAAGGGTGTGGGAGAATTACTTGACCAATGTAGCCAACGTAATTATAACAAAAACACAGGTGTAAAACAATGGGTTAATCCTAATGCCTCTTATCATGTAGCAAATCTAACTACACGAATGTAGTCTCACTTGTGGCCTCGGAATGGTCCTAACGCAAGTTCTAGAATCTAAGTGCTACCGGTACACACATCATAGCATAAATGCTTTTCCTACCAATTCTAGGGGCGAACCTCACATATTTGGGGTGGAAAATTTTTTAGTGGTACGGTTTTTGTGCTAGTCATATAACTCCTATCCGTGAGACGCTTATTAGAACCAAAGTTTCACTCCTATATGTTGTAAAAAATTTTAAATTTGGCACTAAAATTGCCCTAACAGGTATTTCTCTCAGTTTTATTACACATTTACCATTAAACAAGCAAAAATCAAGCGTAATTGCATTTTCTAAGGTATCGTACTTTTACCCCCCTTACACTTAAGATGAACATTGTCCCCAATGTTCAAATAACAAGATGTAAAAGTAAATAAGGCAAAAGAATGAAATCAAATACTCCCCTGATTCGCTCGGTGGATATGAGGTAACATGGTTAAATCTTCTTCCAAGGTGATGTTGAAGTTCCAAGATTAAAGCATCGTCAAAAGCTCGATTCCACATACATCTCCTTGTCCAAAATAACCTATTAAACCTGAGAAAACCAACAAGAAAACCTGCATAACATCGGCGGGATAAATCTACATAAGGATATAATGCTTGTGGAATGATTATTTTGCAGATTCCTTGAGTTTATAAGTTAGAGATTTTAAAGTATTTTATGATTCCGGAAGAAAAGACAAAACTTTCAAAAATTCCAGAAAACTGTGCCTGACGCCGTCAGCCTGGGGCCTGACGCCGTCAGATGTGATCTGACAGATTCCTCATGTTAAGTTTCCGGAAAATTTCTGGAAAAAATCAATTCTTAATTCCTGGAAATCCTGCAAAATATCATTATGACTCGATACAAGCATTTGACTCAAACAATTACTAATATGTATGTTAATTTAATATTATTATGATTCATGTTCATTTTTTCTAATAAACCGATTTGGATTTCCCTTACACTTATCTTTTGCAAAATACCTTTATATGTAGTTAAGACGAAGTTAAAAACAAAATAAAGCATTTTCACAATTTAATTTGAAACATGAATCAATAAAAATAAAAATTAAACATACATACGGAAGCAAATAAAATCAAACAAACAAACAAATAAACACACAAAGCAAATAAAGCCTGACTCTACCCTTATTTAACGGATAAAGGAGAGGTTTTTCCTACACTTAGGATTAAGTGCGGGTGATAGTAGCGATACACACCATCTTGGTGGAAGTATGCCGCGTGAGGAAAGAGTGGTGGATGAATTATATACTCAAAGGGGTGTGCTCCTTTCATCATAACCTTACCTAGTTCACTTTGGTCAATGGGTGAATTAAAGTTTTCTCCTAAAAAGGGATCATCTTCTATCAACTTCGAGAGATTCCTAGTTGGGAATCCATCTTGACCTAATAAACCCGGTTTAAACCCATAATGTTTCTTGTGATCAATCATGAATGGGTGATGTAAGTATGTAAGGTCATGGTTCACTCCTATATTAGCTTCCACTCCACATGGCCTAGAGTCTACTACCTTAATCTTAACATTACCCGGACTACATGGTTTGATGGGTGGATCGGGACCTTTTTTAATTCCTAAATTCACATCTAAAGATCGAAGATTAGGTAACGGTTTTGGTTGCGGCTCCGGTTCATCAAAAATAGGAAATCCCCTAGAACTAAGAGTAAGGTTGTGATCACTATAAGCATTCAAACATATATCCTCTAGTTGTGTTTGGTTCAAAGGTTCTACCTCCATCGGGATTCCTAAAGTCTCTTCTACTTCTTCCGGGTAAGTCACGGGCGGTGTGTGTGCCTCAAATGATGGTAGGACTTGTGAGGTACTTAATGGGCTTATTGTAGGAAATACCCATCTTGATTGTGTGTATGATTCGGGTGGTCTTGATTCATGAAAGATCAAGAATCCCATGGTGAGTTAGTGAGATGTTAGAGAGAGAGAGGGAGACTCTTGAGAGAAAACTGGATCTATTAGATTGTAGGTGAAATGTGACAAGAGTTCCAACCCTTCCCAAGTGTGGGAAGGGGTATTTATACTTCTACATATTTGTGCCCCTAGTGGGCTGTGGAGTGAGCTGACAGTGGGGAAAGCCCCGACCCACTCCACAAATATAGATACGACTAATCTAATAAAACTAATAATACTAATAATACTAAGCTTATATAAATAAGCCTACGAGCTATATAAATGCTAATTAGATACTCGGGTGACCGAACCTTCATATGAATATTTATATTCCTAACAATCTCCCCCTAAGGGAGGTCACCCCGGAAATAATAACTTGAATTCTAGCATTTTGTCTTCTGAAGATGTCTTCATAGCTCGTAGTCTTTGATTCTTCATTGTCTTGAAACATCATGCATTCAGCAGTGATCTTGTGATGACCTTTCCTTGTCTTGGATGATCTTTGAGTATTCTTCGACTTTATCATCCAACATTTGTTTCCAAGTCATCTTTCAGGAGTATGTTTCCATGTGATGTATAAATCTTTGAGCCGACATGCTCACACTATTTGGTGTCATGATCTTTAGCATCAGAGTTTGCAGAAGCCGTGTTAAAGGTCTTTTAGGTTGATCATGACTTTGTTGAGTTACAATGATGATGTAGTGTGAACATGTGGTAGAGAATTGGCATCTTTTCTGCAACCAGCTACCACAGCAACCAGCTACAGCATTCCTCAGCTACAATCGCCAGAAGTTCCTGCATACGACAGTTAGCAATAAAACGTCCGGTACTTACAGGTTCGGACTTCGAGATTGTTAACAGCATAGTGTGAAAACTCTCTCTAACCCTTACCAAGACCGTTCCTAATCGAAAACCCACAGAGGGCTTTTTAAGATCGAACCGTAGCACATCAACGATTAGGTGAGTCGCTGGAGATCACTCCACGACTGTAGACCGTTAGAAACCGCCGTGACCACTAAGCGTAATCCATAAAGAATTACCGAAGTGACCTGCTTTCAGGGCTGCTTGATGTTGACCCTGGCAGGAATTTCCATTCAATCATTGAGAATTACATTTGTAAATTCCCTCATAAATGTTCTGGCAGATTGCTAAGATCTGCGTAGGACTCATAAGTTTACAACTGGTGTCCTTAATGTTGAACACCCAGTGTAGAAATAATTCGTGTTCCTATGAGATCTTTTTATGCATCTCGTGGCTCTAGACTCTATAGTGCGTTTTGATTTAGTGAGCGGAGGCTGGAGAGAACTGCCACCTATTCAATATCATCTAACTCGGAGTGAGAGAGACGATAGGAATGTATTGAACTCCGTGACAATTGAAACAAGAATCCTTTGAGGGACCTTGAGTGGCTAGGGAGGGTTGTGCAGCGTATCACTGGGTCCATGATACTTTGTCTTCAATGTCAGCAATCAACTAAGTGATTCTGACAGCATATGTATTGACCCGGTTTCTGCCTAAGTGTAAGGAGGGCTTCTTTCTTTTCACCCTTTACCTTTACATTTCTTTTTCATTCTTCAACCCCTTCAGTGCTTACCGAGACTTCATAACTAACACCTTGTTGGGTTTGTTCCAGTGTTAGCTCCATCTCAGTCGGCACTCTTCCCTCATTCACTTTTCTCCTTTTTAATCATACCTAAGGACTTCTACACTAACTAGTGGATTGTCCCTGGGTAGATCCCTCCGGCTCTGGCGGGATCGTGGGAACTTGAGCCTAACCTAACCATCCTTATAACTCCATACATTAATTAAAATGGTCGGTCTTTGGTATTCATCCACGATTGCCAAACCAAATCTTTGAAAAATCTCTCAACGTGTTCATGATTCTGAAACACATTTTTGCAAACACTTGAGAGTTTTATATTTTTCAAATGCTCCCCCTCAACATGTGCTCGGTTGATTGTTTTATAAATTTGCACATGTTAGGTAGAGCTCGCCCTTTTTGAATTGATCAACTTTCAGTGAACATGACCGATTCGAGACACGCTTACATCACTAGTTAGACTAGCTTGAAATTATTACCCGGCCTGGTCAAGTCCATAGAAAGTTTCTCGAAACGGTACACTCTACTCAGACACATCCTTTTCGAGACACGCTTACATCACTGGTTAGACCAGCTTGAAATTATTACCCGGCCAGGATATGTCCTTTCGATCAATGACAGTATATGTTTCGTCAATTCATTTGTCAAGTCTGAGTCACGATCTCATGTTATGCCAAATCCTTTTTGTTTCCACAAAACATTTGCTCCCCCTCAATATGTGCATTGATATACAAAAGAGTTTAGCACATATGGGAGAGCGTACATTATACTTTCCAAAACATCACATTTTCATCAGGTTTCATATTTAAATCACATTCTCTCCCCCGATCAAAAATTTCAAACCTTTTGAGATTTGTGATCCCAATTGATTTAAATAATTTAGAAAATGTGGGAGAAAATGTGTCCGATTTAATATATTCTGATGATGAGAACATACTATGCTCCCCCTTAAACTAAGAGGGAGATTCACTGCTTATTTTGCACACTTGATTATTATGACACAACTAATATTGACCTTTTTTGTGCAGACGATGTAATTATCCGCTTTTCTAAGTTAGTAGTCAACATCAACTATCCAACCACCAACAAATCTTTCGCAAATGTCGTTGATCCCCACTTAGCGAGACCAAAATAGATGAATGGTGGTGATGGTGGTGAAAGTGTTGTTGTTGTTGTTGTTGTTACCGACATTGTTGTTGAGGTGAATTCCGAGCCAATCAATAGAGTTTGAACGTCTGATCAAATGGTTAGAATGGGAACTGGAACATTCATTTTGGCTATGGAATCTGCATAAGAATATCAACACAGATATACATACATACAGATACACTATTCCTAGATGGCTACCCTTCAGCAGCATGCCACATTATAATACCAAGTTCATCTTATAATCAAACCCCAATCAGGAACTACGTCAAACCACTATCTAGCATGAAGAGCAAATAGCAATCATGAACATGGCAATTCACACAGATTTCAATATTTCATTCAGGATCTTAGGAACATGATTCTAACATAATAGCAATCTACCTAAGCGAATCCTGAGAACATATGCACAATATCAACAACAATTAAGCAGCAGAGACAAACAACATTTGAAACTCATTCACTTAGTTCATACAAATGTCATAGGAGTATTCAAGAACATCAAACACAACTGGTTTTCTTACTTCTTTTAGGTTTTGAGTCTTAAGGTGTTTAGGGGATTAAACAAGGATTCCAAAGTAACACAAATGAACCTTCTAGATACATAAAGCTAGGAAACTATAAGCAAATTGCACATAATGTCCTAAACTTTCTAGCAACTAACACACTTGGTCATTTGATATATTTAAGCTAGATCCTTTTCAGCTAATTCCCCATTAACTACAAAACCATTTCTAACAAGTATGATTTAACCAATAAATCCGTTTGATGATATAAAATTTGAATTCACTCTCCCCCTCAATCAATGACCCGTATTCTAGTTGAACCTCAACTAAAATCACGCTTAACCCCACAACTCATCAAACAAGAACTGTCATGAGGTTTTGTAGTCGTTGATTGAGTGACAAATTTTATGCATATTCCAAGTATAAACAAATTTCATGCTACACATAATCACCAAGTGTCTTACAAATAATTTTCAGAAGAATCATAGAATGAAAACTATTTGTATACAAAGAAGACTTCTCTTCTTTTACAAGAAATGATGCACTGAAACGTACATCAAATCAGGAAACATGGATATGAAGTAATCCATGCCCAGGTGAACATCACCCAGTTAGAGGAACAGCCGTCTTTTTGGCGACGTGCTTTCCCCAATATGAAGCGCGGGTTGCTATCTAAAGTAATAGCAAGCCATTTAGACATGTTTTAACAATCCATTTTAACTTCTGCTCGAGCTTCATTTAAAGACCCGTGCCATTATTGAATGACATTTCTAAGTCCGTAAATGTTATCGATAAACAGAAGACATGCCTAGGTGAAACTATTTTTGGTATTTTCTATTTTTAAATTTTTATGGTTTTTCTGGTTTTACGTTTCTCTATTTACAATTAGCAAGATTTCTATATAACTATTTACAAGCAGGTATAAAATATGAATAAGTATATATGTACAAGGATACGAGCCAGAAACCATTACTCCTCAGCATTCTGAATCTTCACCGCATTCATCACTTGACTTGCTGAAGAGCAATGTGAGCACTTTCAATCAGGGAATGATTCTGGCTTTTCACTCTCCCCTAATTAGTGCTCTCCCCCAATCTGACAACCTCTGACGATCACCCATAATAGGAAGAAGACTTTGGATGAACGCCCGAAATATGAAGAAGTCTTTTGATAACCAAATGCATGCCGTCTTTAATCTTCTAACACTCCCGTCCTAGAATGACTCCGTCAAAAACCTTAGGCAACTTTTCGGTAGTTTAAGTTGAGCCTCAACTGAAATTTAGCTTAACCTCACAACTCATCAAACAAGAACTGTCATGAGATTAGGTTAACATCAAGTTGGACTTAACCTTAAACTACGGAACAACTTGAACCTAACTTAACTCCACAACTCATCAAACAAGAACTGTCATGGGATTAAGTTAAATATCAAGTTGTAAGAAAAGAGCTCAACATTCTTGAATGTAGAGAAGACTGAAGACTCGACCTTCTTCAAGATTGCCCAATGTGGAGGAATAGAATACCAATCATTTTCATCTCACCAAATGTCTTCCAGTACCCTTACATATAACCCATCAGCCCGCAGCATACACATGAGAAGATAACTCCCAACAGAGAATGAAGAATAGACTGATGACTCGACCTTCTTCAGTCTTTAGTATAACACCAAAGTAACAAGTTGAACCACTGATCATCTATAGAATGTATCCATATTTGGATATTAAGCCCTGATCACATGAACCTGTTGTGCGTCCTTGATGTACACATTCTCTCTCCCCTGATGGTTACGATTAATCAGCACATAACGTAGCAGTGAAACGATAATACCAAGGTAACAAGTTGAACCACTGATCATCTACAGTATTTATCCATCCTGGATATTAAGCCTTGATCACGTGAACCTGTTGTGCGTCCTTGGTGTACACATTTCTCTCCCCCATGATGGTTACGATTAATCGGAATCATCATCATGATGTGTACATGCAGCCTAATGAAGTGTGCATGAAGCATTGACTAGAAACCCTTTGTTACTGATTGTACCAGCCCGTGAGAATATGTAGATTAGCATTCCATGACCATGTTCTTCAACACCTTGATAGACGGAAGAAGTAGTGTTGGAGAAACATGGTTTGCACGACTCCTGAACTGACGTATTCAGGAGTCATATGACCATTTCTCAATCATCACTCAACATGTAGAATAATATTCACCCTTCCCCCCCTCAAAAATTGCATATGCCTGCCAACTGCAATTTTTGATGATTGAACTAGTGAATATGAATACCATCTGATGCGTGGTTTTGTAACCTTACAACAGGTTTTACCTCTCGAGGGATCTCAAGAGGCTTACAACCCCACCAGGCAGTGTACCTGACCGATGTAGTATAGTGTAGTGGTAAGTACGGGGGATTGATCGTTCTCCACAGGGAATAGTGTTCGTTAGGTATGAAAGGCTACTCTAATTAGGTCTAAGGGTCGAGGAAGATTCTTTTTTGTATTTTTATATTTTATGAAAGCAAGTAAAATCTCGGGTTTTGGAGGAGTGGGCGGAATTAGTTGCTAGTCAACTAACCCAAATTACTACAAATGCAATAAAATAAAATAACAAAAATGAAAAGTGGTGAGAAACTTATGTGTAGAGAAATGTGTTTACTTAGATTTCCTTACTCCCTAACTATCTTTTACCGGTTAATTAGTGTGTATTAGTTGCGTGGATGACGGGTGTATTCCTTAATACCATTCGTGGGGTGGCGTACTTACTTCCCCAAACTCTACAAGCTCCTACTTCACTCCTATGTCGAGCCGGCTAGGAAGCTCCTAACATGGGATCACTAGAATTCGCTTGTGCATTAAATACAACCATAAAAACCTTTAGTACGCGTTTGGTTCATGTTTCTTAAGACGTTCAAGCAAGTTACCGAATAGGAAGTTAGCCAGTTTTCTTAAGCCTAACATAGATAAACAATCATCCAATACAACTAACAACACACTAACAACCAATAATCAATAGCTAGGTTTCATTAGATCTAAGCAAACACAAGATAAAATTAGCCTAACATGTTAAACAAAAGACAAGCATAAGATAGAATCAAACAACACATAGACATATTGAATGATTAATTGATAACTTATCTTTCAATGAAACATGGAAGATCTCAAGGCTAAAAGCCCTGAAAAAGTAGCTAAAATCGTCTTAGGGTTTTATCCCAAAATTCCACACACTAAGCTCTCCCTTTAATGACAAAAATTAGAAAACTATATATAGACTTTTGCATCTGACGGCGTCACCTTATGGATTGTGACGCCGTCACCTCGCCGCTTTTAGGGTTCCCGGGTGACCTTCTTGACGCCGTCCCTCTTTAATTCTCCAAAATCCGTTCTGGCCTATCAAGGCTTGACGCCCTCACCTCTTGAACGTGACGCCGTCCCCTTATGAATTAAGCCGTGACGCCCTTGATTTAGTTAAAGCGTGACGCCGTCAGAATTCACATGCTAACTCACTGGCCCGTCATGAGTAAATTTCACATCCCACTTTTCTTGCCAAGGCATGACGCCGTCCAGAGTTGATTTTGACGCCGTCAAAGGTAACTTTTAGCCGATTCTTGAGACTTTGCCGTTTTCTTCACTTTGATGCTCCAAAAACGTCCAAAATGCCTCCTTTTCCAGATTTCTCCTCAAAAGTACCTAAAATGACAAAAGGAACGATTTAGGGCAATATTTGATCAAATAAATACGATTTCGGGCTTAAATGACCCCTTAAAAGCGGTACACTTTTCGCCTCATCAAATACCCTTACACTTGAGATTTGCTTGTCCTCAAGCAAATGCGCTTTTATTCTAATCAAAATACAAGATAGGGGTCATTTAATGCAAACATAAAAGTAATTACAACAAATATTCGTTCCACTTCAATCATAATAAGCACGGAGATTACAAACTAGCACCTCACAAGTAGTGTTTAGATACTCACATCTCTCAAGTGTCATCAAAATAAATCTCATAAATGAAAACGGAAAATATCTCTCACTACCTGTCATAGCAAATAGATTACCATAGGCTTGGGAAAGGATCGAAAACCTCCTCCACTAGGCGTAAGCACCTAAGATAAACTATCAAAGAGGGCTTTTAAATGGGTTGTAATGTTAGGTGTAGGGAAAAGGAAAACACGGTTTTGTTGGATACGGGATATTTTACTGGTGGCGAGTTAAAGATCTTGGTCAATTACATGTACTATACAATGTTGCTAAGCCAAGACTAGACTCGATCTTAAGCTAGAAACGAAATAATAAAATAACAAAAACATAAAACAAACATAAAATGAAACGGGATGGTAGTCCGTATGTTTTTTTTTTTTTTCTATTTTTCATTTTCTCATTTTTTTGTGTTTTTCATGATTTTTTTTTTTTTTTTTTTTTTTTTTTTTTTTTTTTTTTTTTTTGCATACACTTTTACCCTACCATCCAAAATAATACATCAAAGGGGCGTTGCATTCCCCTTACACTTGAATTTTTACATAACTTTACAATTACTAATCTAATGACTCGAATTAAGATAATTGAAAAACTTGGAGTACTTTTAAAATATTTAGCACATATGGGGGTAATAAATGATGTTCTTCCCCATTACTCCATTATACTAGTACTTTACCCATGAGTCCCAATCGTCCCAAAACAATATGTACAAGGATATGACTCGACTTAGCAACCATGTAATCAACTAGATAATTAACTTGGGTTTAAACAAATGTTGTCACAATAATGCACTAAAAATGAGTGCATACAAGGTAGGCTAAGGCGATTTGGGTGTACATTTTAGTGGGGTGTAACAAATTCTTCCTTTAAGTAAAATGCTTAAAGGTCGAAACGAAAAGATAGGCTCTGAGGGGTGTACTAGGGGTATCGTGTACTAAAAATGAGTACAACGCAAAGGGTGTGGGAGAATTACTTGACCAATGTAGCCAAAGTAATTATAACAAAAACACAGGTGTAAAACAATGGGTTAATCCTAATGCCTCTTATCATGTAGTAAATCTAACTACACGAATGTAGTCTCACTTGTGGCCTTGGAATGGTCCTAACGCAAGTTCTAGAATCTAAGTGCTACCGGTACACACATCATAGCATAAATGCTTTTCCTACCAATTCTAGGGGCGAACCTCACATATTTGGGGGTGGAAAATTTTTTTAGTGGTACGGTTTTTGTGCTAGTCATATAACTCCTATCCGTGAGACGCTCATTAAGATCAAAGTTTCACTCCTATATGTTGTAAAAAATTTTAAATTTGGCACTAAAACTGCCCTAACAAGTATTTATCTCAGTTTTATTACACATCTACCATCAAACAAACAAAAATCAAGCGTAATAGCATTCTCTAAAATCGTACTTTTACCCTCCCCTTACACTTAAGATGAACATTGTCCCCAATGTTCAAAATAAAAAGATGTAAAAGAAAAAAGTAAAAGAATGAAATCAAATACTCCCCTGATTCGCTCGTTGGATAGTGAAATTACACGGTTAAATCTTCTTCCAAGGTAATGTAGAAGCTCCATGACTAATGCATCGCCATAAGCTTGATTCCATAAACATCTCCTTGTCCAAAATAACCTGTTAAACCTGAGAAAGCAAACACGAAAACCTGCATAACATCGGCGGGATAAAATCTATATATAAGGATATAATGCTTGTGGAATGATAATTTTGCAGATTCCTGGAGATTATAAGTTGGAGATTTTAATAAAAACTTTTTATGAAAACAAAACCTTCAAAAATTTCTGGAAATTAAATCTGACGCCGTCAGGTTATAACCCCTGACGCCGTCAGAAATGACCTGACAAAAATTTTCATTTTAAGTTTCCGGAAAATTTCTGGAAAAACCTTTACCTTACTTCCTGGAAATCCTGCAAAACATCACTATGACTCGATACAAGCATTTGACTTAAACAATTACGAATATGTATGCTAATTTATTATTATTATGATTCATGTTAATTTGTGTTCTAATAAACCGATTTAGATTTCCCTTACACTTATCTTTTGCAAAATACCTCTATATGTAGTTAAGACGAAGTTAAAAACAAAATAAAGCATTTTCACAAATTACTTTTTAACATGAATCAATAATGATAAAAATTAAACACACATACGGAAGCAAATAAAATCAGACAAACAAATAAGTAAACACACAAAGCAAATAAAACAAATAAAGCTTGGGTTGCCTCCCAAGAGCGCTTGTTTTTTTTTCGAGTCACGAGCCTGACTCTACCCTTATTTAACGGAAATAGGGGAGGTTTTCCCTACACTTAGGATTAAGTGTGGGTGAAAGTAGCGATACACACCATCTTGGTGGAAGTATGCCACGTGAGGAAAGAGTGGTGGATGAATTATATGCTCAAAGATGTGGGATCCAATCATCATAACCTTACTTAGTTTAATTGGGTCAATGGGTGAATTGAAGTTTTCTCCTAGAAAGGGATCATCTTCTATCAACTTCGAGAGACTCCAAGTTAAGAATCCACTTTGACCTAATAAACCCGGTTTAAACCCATAATGTTTCTTGTGATCAATCATAAATGGGTGATGTATGTATGTAAGGTCACGGTTCACTCCTATATTAGCTTCCTCTCTACAAGGCTTAGAGTCTACTACCTCCAACGTAAAACTACCCGGACTATATGGTTTGATGGGTGGATCGGGACCTTTTTCATTTCCTAAATTCACATCTAAAGATGGAAGATTAGGTAACGGTTTTGGTTGTGGCTCTGGTTCATCAAAACTAGGAACTTCCATTGGACTAAAAGAAAGGTTGTGATCACAAAAAGCATTCAAACCTATTTCTTCTAGTTGTGTTTGGTCCAAGGGCTCTACCTCTATTGGGGTTCCTATAGTCTCCTCAACTTCTTCCGGGTAAGTCACGGGCGGTGTGTGTGCCTCAAATGATGGTAGGACTTGTGAGGTACTTAGTGGGCTTATGTTACTTACCTCATCATTCCTTGTGTCAAGATCACCTATATCCTCATCATGTGTTTTAGTAGGATCTAACCCTAACATTTTACCAAGTATCTCAAGTGCTTCTCTAGGCATCTCAACTTCAATGTCCGAATCATAAGGATCATCCTCAATATTCTGACTGCTATATTCAAATTGCCCAAAAGATTCATCATGTGTTTCTTGAGATTCATCGTCATTGATCATAAAACCTAGGTCTTTTTGATCAATGTGATCATGCTCGGCTAGATCCTTCATCACATCAAGGTCACCTATGTGTTCGTTTTGTACTATGGCATTACATGACAACCACTTAGGTATCTCAACACTAATGTATTCATCCCCAAACAAACTTGTTTCATGATCCAGGAAATTTATATTCAATTGACTTGTACTAACGTTTGTTGGGTTGTCTACCCTATAATAATATTGGGCACAATCTTCTATGGCATCCCATGCTTCTTCAGCACTTAATTCCCTAAAGTCCCCATTGGCAAAATCCTCAATGCGCATTTGGTCATATTGGCCAACACGATAGTAAAAGGTTCGGGTTAGGGATGCTAAAGCGAAACTATGATGAGGGAATTTTCGGAGTAAATTTCTAAAACGAGTCCATGCATCATATATGGGTTCATCTCGATATTGTTTGAAATTCGAGATGTCAATAGGGTAGAATGGCCTTTGTGGTTGGTGGTATGGTGGATTCGCGTACTCCATAATGGTGAACGGAAGAGTCAATGGAAATTTCTTTTACGAACAAAGACACAAAGAAAAAGATAGACTAAAGAAAATCCTAGAAAAAGAAAATAAAAATCTCACTAGAAAGGAATCTAGCGAGTAGACCTAATAAAATAAAATTTCAACCTAAGCAATAACTACTCCCCGGCAGCGGCGCCAAAAACTTGATTGCGTGGTTTTGTAACCTTACAACAGGTTTTACCTCTCGAGGGATCTCAAGAGGCTTACAACCCCACCAGGCAGTGTACCTGACCGATGTAGTATAGTGTAGTGGTAAGTACGGGGGATTGATCGTTCTCCACAGGGAATAGTGTTCGTTAGGTATGAAAGGCTACTCTAATTAGGTCTAAGGGTCGAGGAAGATTCTTTTTTGTATTTTTATTTTATGAAAGCAAGTAAAATCTCGGGTTTTGGAGGAGTGGGCGGAATTAGTTGCTAGTCAACTAACCCAAATTACTACAAATGCAATAAAATAAAATAACAAAAATGAAAAGTGGTGAGAAACTTATGTGTAGAGAAATGTGTTTACTTAGATTTCCTTACTCCCTAACTATCTTTTACCGGTTAATTAGTGTGTATTAGTTGCGTGGATGACGGGTGTATTCCTTAATACCATTCGTGGGGTGGCGTACTTACTTCCCCAAACTCTACAAGCTCCTACTTCACTCCTATGTCGAGCCGGCTAGGAAGCTCCTAACATGGGATCACTAGAATTCGCTTGTGCATTAAATACAACCATAAAAACCTTTAGTACGCGTTTGGTTCATGTTTCTTAAGACGTTCAAGCAAGTTACCGAATAGGAAGTTAGCCAGTTTTCTTAAGCCTAACATAGATAAACAATCATCCAATACAACTAACAACACACTAACAACCAATAATCAATAGCTAGGTTTCATTAGATCTAAGCAAACACAAGATAAAATTAGCCTAACATGTTAAACAAAAGACAAGCATAAGATAGAATCAAACAACACATAGACATATTGAATGATTAATTGATAACTTATCTTTCAATGAAACATGGAAGATCTCAAGGCTAAAAGCCCTGAAAAAGTAGCTAAAATCGTCTTAGGGTTTTATCCCAAAATTCCACACACTAAGCTCTCCCTTTAATGACAAAAATTAGAAAACTATATATAGACTTTTGCATCTGACGGCGTCACCTTATGGATTGTGACGCCGTCACCTCGCCGCTTTTAGGGTTCCCGGGTGACCTTCTTGACGCCGTCCCTCTTTAATTCTCCAAAATCCGTTCTGGCCTATCAAGGCTTGACGCCCTCACCTCTTGAACGTGACGCCGTCCCCTTATGAATTAAGCCGTGACGCCCTTGATTTAGTTAAAGCGTGACGCCGTCAGAATTCACATGCTAACTCACTGGCCCGTCATGAGTAAATTTCACATCCCACTTTTCTTGCCAAGGCATGACGCCGTCCAGAGTTGATTCTGACGCCGTCAAAGGTAACTTTTAGCCGATTCTTGAGACTTTGCCGTTTTCTTCACTTTGATGCTCCAAAAACGTCCAAAATGCCTCCTTTTCCAGATTTCTCCTCAAAAGTACCTAAAATGACAAAAGGAACGATTTAGGGCAATATTTGATCAAATAAATACGATTTCGGGCTTAAATGACCCCTTAAAAGCGGTACACTTTTCGCCTCATCACCATCAACGGTAAGTAGCTCCACTTGACGGTTCTTGAAGACTGACATGTTGTTTATTCACTCTTTCCCCCCCTCAAAAATTGCATATGCCTGTCAACTGCAATTTTTGGTTGAATACGTGAATAAAAGAATACTCCAATATGCGCCGATCCACTTGAAGATTGAATGAGCACCGAAAGAGCATGAATCTTGTTGATGAGAATGGCCATTAATAAGAAGACTCCTCTTCTTTTGAAGATAAAGTGCACTCAAGCGTACACTTTTCTTTTCTTTGAAGAACGAGGCCTGAACTGAGGTGTACAGACGTCATTATGTTGAAGAACGAGGCTTGAACTGCTGTGTTCAAACGTCATTCTGATGAAGAGCGAGGCCTGCACTGACTTGTACAGACGTCATCATCTCTCTCTTTACAACTTCTCTCATCTAGCTCGTTACCAACCCCATTATCATTTTGTCGGCTTGAAATCGTGACCACTGATGGAGAAAAACCCAATATGATGAACTTGAGCCTGAAGTAACATAACCCGAACTTGTGACTTAAACTTGTGCTAATGCGAGACAAAGAGCGGTGCAGAGACTTCGTGCAACATCGAATCCCTAAGTACTCTATACTCTTCAACCAACCAACCATCAAGTATAAGACATACATCACCTCTTGGATATCCACAACTTCGTGTGACACTGAGCACTACAATGTGACCCCTTAAAGTGATAGTTATTTTGTAATAGGGAGAAAGAAAAAATAACTAGATATCCAAGTCCTTGTCATTGTATTGAAAGCTCGAACAAGGATCTCGAAGAATCTTCATCCAACCTCCCCGATATCTTCAGATACTAAGTACACGCACCCATGAAATTTCACTTCAGCCTCAAATAAATAATAATGAATTAACGCCGTAGTCACTTCTTGTGATTAATGCCCAAATCTAGCCCTTTATGATGCTTTAACTGAACTTTGATAATGGTTTTAACCCGATCATGGTTAAGAGCGCATAGTCCATCATCACGGGATTTTACAAATCTTTGATTTAAACCGAGAAATAAGTTCTTACTCGGGATTTTACAAAATCAAGAAGAAACCGTGAGGCAGTAACAGATTGAATGTGGCATGACTGATTTTGATTATGGTGAACATCAGTTTGGGTAAAGAATATCTTGTGAGGATTACAGATCACATCACAACTTTTAAAACCTTTGGCCAACTAACCAACCTTGAACATAGATTAGTGACCACTCGATGAAGAGAACCCGATATACCAATACTGAAAACTGAAGTAGAAGACCCCAAATTTGTTACTTAACCTTGCACTAATGTTGGAAGAACGGTGTAGAGAATTAATGCTCCAAGCAAATCTCTAAGAGCTCAATACCCAACCAAAGTATGAGACATTAACACCTCTTGCGATTATCGACAACGTCAATGACGTGTGACACTGAGTACTCCAATAACTCTTAAGTGATAGTTACCCCAACTGCTGGTAACTAGATAACCCAAGTCTTCAACTTAAATTTTAAGCACGAGCAAGTTATCATTGAAGGTCATGCATCCAACCAACCCCGACTTCAAGATAAAATAAGTAGACGCCTTCGTGAAATTCAACTTCAATCACAAATAAAGAATACCGGATTAACTTTGTGATCATCTTGTGTTGTTGACTAGCCAAAAAGAGAAGAAACATGCGCAAATTCTTAGAAGTGCCCATGACTCATAGTCAGTCCTATCAAACAAAGCTGTCTGACCCAGCTACTTGGATGTGGAATAGTTGTCGTACTGTGTACAGGATTTTACAGTTCTTGAGATTTATCTGAGAAATAAATTCAAGAACTAACTGCACAACAGTAAGTATCAAACTGCTGTAGACTGAACCACTGAATCCTGAATCGCTACGATCTGACCCGCTGTAACCGACACTGCTAAGATTCAAACCGCTGGAGACTGAACCGATACGATCTGACCCGCTGTAACCGGAACCGCTAAAATTCACATCGCTGGAGACGAAACTTCTAGGAAACTTGCGATAATTCTCCCCCTCAAAAAGGACATGAAATGACCTTTTTGCCAAAGCTGAGAGTCCGTGATGTTTGTGAATTTGTCAGGCACAAAACATGGAAAGAGACAAATGAAACTACTGCAACGAAGATGGTGATTAAAACTCTCTTGTAGTAACCCCTTGCTTTCCTCATCATCAATGGTTTAGTAGATTAACAATTCATTGAAGCTCGTGATATGCCAAAACCGCTTGATGAAATGCATATGACTTTAAAGTGAGTAAAAGGTTAAAACATGTCTCCAAACAAATCACCTCTTGTCTTTAAGCCTGACTACCTCTTGAGAAGATCTTGAACAACAATCCCATTAGAAGCTTGAGAAACAACAATCACTTGATGAAGCTTGATAAAGAACAAGTCCGCGACTTAAACTTGCACTAAATTATGAATTAGAACCTATATTGAGCACAACAACGTAACTCCTTTAAATATAGGTAGTGATATATACCCAACCTTCCATCCTTAATTGTATATATCCACTTCATGAACATCCAAGTCTAATCACCTTAAATTGCAAATTGTGATTTAGAACCTATATTGAGCACAACAACGTAACTCCTTTAAATATAGGTAGTGATATATACCCAACCTTCCATCCTTTATTGTATATATCCACTTTTTGAACATCCAGGTCTAATCACCTTAAATACGCTTGAGCAAGGGTCAACAAACATCGTGCATCCATCCACCCCGAGATGTTTGTGACACTAAGTACACCAACCCGTGAATTAACAAACCAACCAAGTTACCATAATTTCCCAATTCCTGCTGATCTTGAAGCACAAACTTATCCTGAAAAAACAGTCAAACCCCGTAAGTTTCATTATGTCTACATCCTAGTCTAGCCTACTTGTCCAATATTAATTTCACGGGATTTTACAGCTCTTGAGATTTAAACCGAGAAATCGAATCTTTCGCGGGATTTTCTAAAATCTACAAGAGAAACCGTGAACTCAACCAGAATACCCAAGAGTGAGGTGCAATACCTATCTTCGAAATTCAAGTCACAGAAGTCAAATCACAACATGATCAAATTGCAACAGGCCAAGTCACAGATTGTCAAATTGCACCAAGACAGATTGCAATCAACCAAATCACAATTAGTCGAATCGCAAGTGTTGACTCGCAACGTCATATCGTAACTGGTTAAATAGCAATCCGTCAAGTCGCAATAAGACAAACATGCAACTTGACAAATCACAATTAATCACATTGCAATTTGTCAACTGTAACTCAACTCGTAAACATCAAATTGCAGACTCACTTAAATCGTAGGCACTAATAGGACACAGCTGCCAAATTCACAACTCTATAATCATGATGACATTCATTTACCCAAATCAATTCATAATCTCGAGTAAACAAAGCACGATCAAAAGTGTCGTCCAAAAGTATATCACACGAGTTTATTACCAACAACAAATTTGTCCTTGTGAAGAATAACTCAACTACATACCATAACAAACTACACCAATCCGTTCCTTGTGAACGTTATCACCAGCCCACTTGTCACATACATTTAACAAGGCCCATGCACAACCTAGTTCAAGCCCATCATGTGATCAAATCCATTTACATCATAAGCAATTCGGTTCACAAGCCCAACCGAAATAACTATCAACAGACCAAGTCCAATAACCCAAGCATTAACCCTACTCACACATAAGTTATAGTATATAACACACCATAATCACAACTTGATCTAACCCTAATCACACAACAGATTTTATCCGCCCCCCACGCCTTTCTTCTCTCCAAACACATCTCCCAAACTACCGATCTATCAATCAAACTCACATCCTCACAAATTCTTCAAGATAATCATCACCATCTATCACCACTGAACCAAAACATCCATCACTCACCCACCTAAACATCATGTTTAACGAAGGAAATCACAAGTTTCAAGAAGGTTTAGGCTTCAAGATCCTAGAGGGTCTCGGGTAGGTGAATGGTATGAGATTTGTCAAGTCGAAACAAAGACAATTATAACACCGTTGTTAGCTTTATTTCAGTTTCGTATAGTTTTGATTAGCGTTTGATCGAAACAAAGAACCGAGTGTGACATAATTGTTATAACTTGTTCTTTTATTTTCGAATATTGAGACAGAAGTTAATTTCTTTCGTATGTTTGACCTTCAAAAGGTTTGATATTACTTAGATTATTACGAAAAGAAAAGGAGCTGAGATCTATAAATGTATCTTGTACTTGATATGTCTAGTCTTGTATGGATGTAGATTATTGTAGTTTACTGTTGAGATGTGAGAGGTTCAAGGGATTAGGTTATTTATGGATTTGTGTTTGGATTATGGGCTGATTTCATCTTGTTTGGATTCTTGGACTGATAATGAATTTGAACTGATGTACGAGTTGGCATAAGGTTCGTGGTCTTGGTCTTTGTTACTGCTTCATCTCTATTCTGTTTCACTTGAGTCAAGAAGCACACCCTTGAGTCGTAGTTGCTGCTATTTGTATTGGATTGGCTGTGACCGACAAAACGCATGATCTGCTAAAATTTTGGCAGCATAACCTTTCTTTTAGGTTAGACAAACCGCATCCATGAGCGGATAGACAAACCGTATCTATGAAAAATTAGACAAACCGAGTTCGCGAACACATAGACAAACCGAGTTGGTGAGTATTTAGACAAACCGAGTTTGTGATTATGCAGACAAACCGAGTAGACTTTATATACACAAACCGAGTTTGTGACTATTGAGACAAACCGAGTCTTAGACAAACAACAAGTTTGACCAGTCAAAGCTGTCACACTCACACTTTTGTCTTTAACCCCCTTTTGGTTACACTCCAAACATCAGCCCCAATGTCACACAAACCGCATTCAAGAATATCCATATAACACAAGCAGCAAGCAAGAACATCATAACCAAGAACAATCATATCTGCTGCTGCATACTCTAACTGTATGCCTTAAAACCCAGATGCAACAACAACCAACTATCACCACAAGTCACCAACGTTAAAACCATGAATTTAACCACAATAAGCCACAACATTTTGAGATTCCAAATAGCAATATACTGGAAACCACTGTTAGAAGCCCAAAGTAACATTCAAGTTGTGTACCAAAACGCTACTATGAACATCATCATCACCAAGAATCATGACTACCCAACATGACAGTCACGATCTATACCACAATATCATAGTATCAACCAAATCGGACAATACAAACCATAAATCTGCAAACCACAACTACTGGACAAGGACCCACGAATGTAAACCAAAAGCACAGATTACAAACTTAAGCCCAAGTAAAAGTAGGGTACGATCTAGAAATAAAAAAGGGAATAACCAACTTGAAGCCCACCATGATAAGTAGTATAAAACAGTTTGACAAAATCAGGTTTAAAACATGAATCGAACAAAATATGAGCAACACAGTTTAAGCAAAAATTAACCATTAAGATTTAACCAAACCAAGACATGTGCTCAAGAAACACAAAGGAAAACAAATCTGTATCTCAAGGATTAAAACCCATTGGAGGCCCACATGAAGATTAAACCAAATCTGTATCTCATGACATGTATACTAGCAGACTGTGATGCAAAACAGTTTAGACAAACAAGAAAATGTTCGAACCAAATAAAAACAAAACCGACACACAATCAAATCGATCGAACCTAACCATGGACCACAGATCTGACCAAGATGAAACCATGGCTCTTGATACCAATTGTAAGAAATACCCATCTTGATTGTGTGTATGATTCGGGTGGTCTTGATTCATGAAAGATCAAGAATCCCATGGTGAGTTAGTGAGATGTTAGAGAGAGAGAGAGGGAGACTCTTGAGAGAAAACTGGATCTATTAGATTGTAGGTGAAATGTGACAAGAGTTCCAACCCTTCCCAAGTGTGGGAAGGGGTATTTATACTTCTACATATTTGTGCCCCTAGTGGGCTGTGGAGTGAGCTGACAGTGGGGAAAGCCCCGACCCACTCCACAAATATAGATACGACTAATCTAATAAAACTAATAATACTAATAATACTAAGCTTATATAAATAAGCCTACGAGCTATATAAATGCTAATTAGATACTCGGGTGACCGAACCTTCATATGAATATTTATATTCCTAACACTTATGTTACTAACCTCATCATTCATTGTGTCAAGATCACCTATATCCTCATCATGGGTTTTGGTAGAATTTAAACCTAACATTTTCCCTAATATCTCAAGTGATTCTCTAGGCATCTCAACTTCTATATCCGAATCATAAGGATCATCCTCAATATTCTGACTGCTATATTCAAATTGCCCAAAAGATTCATCATGTGTTTCTTGAGATTCATCGTCATCGATCATAAAACCTAGGTCTTTTTGATCAATGTGATCATGCTCGGCTAGATCCTCCATCACATCAAGATCACCTAAGTGTTCACCCTGTATTATGGTAGTGCCTAACCATGACATGCAGCTAGGTGGCTCAACTCTAACCGTCTCAGAATCTTGGTTTGATTCTAAGTTCATGTTCTTAGAAACTAGGTCATCTTGCTCATACAAATCCATTAATTCGTCGTACTTATCGGCCATGGTTAGGGAGCTTTCCTCAAAATTCATCCAACGGGTCTCACTAAAAGGAATTGATCCTGATAATTATCGTTTAATAGAATTCACACATGCATAGAATTCATCAAACCCATCTAACTTTACCCCCAAATCTTCACGGATGTCACTAAGAGTTCGCAAAAATTCATGGTAGGAAGCAAATCTATTGGTGAAATATAATTGTTCCTCTATTGTCAATGATCTAAATGGAATTTCATCCGCCATAGTGACAAATGAAAAATGGTTTTACAAACAAAGGGCACAAAGAAAAAGATAGACTAAAGAAATCCTAGAAAAATAAAATAAAAATCCCACTAGAAAGGAATCTAGTGAGTAGACCTAATAAAATAAAAATCTCAACCTAAACAATAACTATTCCCCGGCAGCGGCGCCAAAAACTTGATGCGTGGTTTTGCGACCTTACAACAGGTTTTACCTCTCGAGGGATCTCAAGAGGCTTACAACCCCACCAGGCAGTGTACCTGACCGATGTAGTATAGTGTAGTGGTAAGTACGGGGGATTGATCGTTCTCCACAGGGAATAGTGTCGTTAGGGTTGAAAAACTATTCTAATAGGTCTAAGGGTGAGGGAAGATTCTTTTTTGTATTTTTATATTTTTATGAAAGCAAGTAAAATCTCGGGTTTGAAGGAGTGGGCGGAATTAGTTGCTAGTCAACTAACCCAAATAACTACGAATGCAAATAAAATAAAATAATGAAAATGAAAAGGTTGTGAAACTTATGTGGAGAGAAATGTGTTTACTTAGATTTCCTTACTCCCTAACTATCTTTTACCGGTTGATTAGTGTGTATTAATTGCGTGGATGACGGGTGTATTCCTTAATACCAATCGTGGGGTGGCGTACGTACTTCCTCAACTCTACAAGCTCCTACTTCACTCCTATGTCGAGCCGGCTAGGAAGCTCCTAACATGGGATCACTAGAATTCGCTCATGCATTAAATACAACCATAAAAACCTTAGTACGCATTGGTTCATGTTTCTTAAGACGTTCAAGCAAGTTACCGAATAGGAGGTTAGCCAGTTTTCTTAAGCCTAACATAGATAAACAATCATCCAAAAAACAACTAATAACACACTAATAACTAATAATCAATAGCTAGTTTCATTAGATCTAAGCAAACACAAGATAAATCTAGCCTAGCATGTTAATCAAAAGACAAGAACAAGACATAATCAAACAACACATAGACATATTGAATGATTAAATGATTACTTATCTTCAATTAAACATGGGAGATCCAAGGGTATGAAAACCCTTAAAAATGGCAGAAATTCGTCTTTAGGGTTTCTCCTCACAAAGTTGCACACCAATGACAAAAAATTGCAAAACTATATATAGAGTTTAAGGGCTGACGGCGTCACGTTATAGGACTTGACGCCGTCACCTCGCCGTGTCTAGGGTTCCCGGATGGCCTTCCTGACGCCGTCCCTCTTTAGACCTCCAAAATCCGCTCTGGCTTATCAAAGCTTGACGCCGTCAGAATATGGCTTGACGCCGTCCCTCTTTAAGTTAAACCGTGATGGCCTTGATCACATTAAAGGGTGACGCCGTCAGACTTTCCTGTGTAAATTTCTCTGTCTTATCATGAGTAATTTTCATATCCACCTTTTTTGCCAAGCCTTGACGCCGTCTGGAACAATCCCTGACGCCGTCAAAGGTACTTTCCAGCATAATTTTGAGACTTTGTCGTTTTCTTCACTTTTATGCTCCAAAAACGTCCAAAATGCTTCCTTTTTCAGATTTCTTCTCAAAAGTACCTAAAATGACAAAAGGAACGATTTAGGGCAATATTTGATCAAATAAATACGATTTAGGGCTTAAATGACCCCTAAAAGCGGTACACTTTTCGCTTCATCAAACCCGCAATGGGAGGCGTTTATTAGCCAGGTTGGTTCTCGAGGTGACGTAGGAGGCGGCAGCGGGAGTGGCGCGGGAGGGAGCGACGCAGGCGGGAGCGCGAGTGGCTCAGGCGGGAGATGGAGTGGCTCTGGCAGCGAGAGTGGCTCTGGCAGCGAGAGTGATGATGATGAGGATCGTCATAGTGATGATATGGATGACGACGAGGGGCCGTAGAGGTATATATTATGTGTTATTTTGTTTTGTTTTTATCTTTGAAACTATATTTTGACGACCCGAATCTTATTATCTTTGAATATTGCGGATATTGCAACATTTGTAGCTATAGCAGCTAGGTTTAGCGATTATAACACCCGTTATGTAAACTTTATAATGTATTTTGAGGGTGTTATAAAGTTTATGGCCGTTTTGTAAAGTTTATTAAGTGTTTAGTGGTTATATATAACCGTTTTAGCCGTTATAAAGTTTATAGCCGTTTTAGCCGTTGGATGTATTGGAATGTAATGGAATGCGCTGGTTAGAAAGCAGGTTATTGTAGATTTTTGCTGCAAATTTTTGCGGCAAAAATCTGGGAATTGCAGCTGTGCAGGCTGCTGTGCAGCTGCAATACAACTTAAATACCGTCGCTATGTCGTCGGCAACATATACAATGCCATTGACCTTTTTATATATTACCGACGTCATGTCGTCGGTAACATATTGAAATTGTTGACTATTCTAAATAATACCGACGTCATGACGTCGGTATTATTTACAATTTTGTTGACTTTTTGTTAACTATTGTAAATAATACCGACGTCATGACGTCGGTATTATTTACAATTTTTTTGACTTTTTGTTGACTATTGTAAATAATACCAACGTCATGACGTCGGTATTATTTACAATTTTATTGACTTTCGTTGACTATTTTAAATAATACCGACGTCATATCATCGGTATTATTTACAAATTTGTTGACTTTAATTAGCTTTGCTAATTAAATCGTTAATTATTTAGTATTACACCGACGACTTGGCGTCGGTAAATTATTGTCGAACTACAAGAACGTTTGACCGGAAAATCATGCGGGTCCCAGTTTGTCGTCGGAGTTGCTTGTCGGGAACTTAAGTCCCGACGGAGCATTCTCGACAAGTTGTTGCCGACGACATGACGTCGACACCTCATTATGCCGACGTCATGATGTCGGCAATATTAAAAAAAAATGGACGGCAAACATCCTAAATGTACTAGTGGTAGTATTTTAAAGTATCCTATTATATTTTATTTGAATATTTATTTCTAGTTCCACTTTAAAAGCATTGTACTTACGCACTAAAAACTTGTGTTTTGGAGAAATATGGTATTTTGATTTTCAAGTTGGGTAAATATGGATTATCCCTTTAGAATAATATATTAAAACTCAATTTTGAAGAGAACGACCCTTCAAATTATATTTATAATTAAAGACGTAATGTGGTTTTCGGTGATCCTACGTAATAACAATAAAGAGACCCAATTACATTTATAAATATATGAGAAATTATATATAAATTTGAATTATATGCTTCGTATATGAATAACATCTAACTTATTTATATACAAATAATAACGAAATGAGGCCTCATTTAAGTGACAACCCTATGTAACATCACTTGCAGAATACTGGAGCCCCGTCTGTATTTATTGCGTACCTTTTTGTTGGTGTTCGTCAACATCTCATTAACTAAACAAAGACATTTCGAAACGTTGATTCATTTTATTTGAAAATTCAAATTTACAAATACATTGGTAGCTATTCCACTTTTTACTCTAGTTGGTTAATAAAGATAATTGATGAATTACAATGGTCAAGATTAAAAGTTCTTTGATCCAACAAACGTAATAAATAGATAATTTAAATGGCTCAGATTAAATCTTAGGTAGATCCGATGGTTAATATATAATGCCATGTCAGCATTTTTTCTCTGCTCCGTTGGCAATATATATTATAATTATAATTGCTTTTCATAAAAACGCTTCTCTTTTATTTTTTATATTAAGTTGAATATCCACCTCCGTTGTTTCCTTTTCCTTCCGCACCTTTTCCTCGAAATGAGAAACGCCCTTAAGATCGAAAAAGGGATTTTGGCACTGGAAAAAAACCGCCAGCAACAACACTTTTCAATAGTGTATGTTATATATTGATGTTGGGATGGCTCTTCATTGTACTAATTAAAAGAAAGAAAGCTATGAAACCTACAAAAACCAGTAACGGCTATTGATGGAGAAAGAAAAGAAAATAGGGTTTTGGAGAAGTCTTTAGACTACTAAAAGAAAAACGGAGAATATATAGACAAACAAATTTGTGGACTAGGAGAAGTCGTCAACTGATCGAAAAGGGCAGCACATCAGTGGATGGACATGTCATAGGAGGAGAAGGGGTCTACTTTGAGGTGCTAATTTTCAACATGACACGAAATCGACATCAAAACAATCAGGTATGGGTTAGAGAAATACAAGTCAACCCACCTAACTCATTTGATAAACTCGTCAGGTTAGATTGGGTATAGTATTTTTTTTTTGAACGGCAACTATAATTGGAAAAAAAAAAAAACTAGCAAGAAGCTAGCACAAACTTACAAGGAAATAAGAGAAGGGTTTTTTACACCAAACATCCCAACTAAAAGAAAATTTACATCTAGAGGAAAACCATAAAAAACCCGCCTAACTCATTTGAAAACTGGTCAGGTTAGATTGAGTATAGTATGTGTTAAAGACTTATACAGGTCAACTCCTCAACCCGGATAAATAACCCGCACCCAATTCACACCTCTGAATACAATGTTGAATACTGAAAATTCCGTAACATATTAAGCTTACTGATGAAATATTTATAGCTTATATAATATATTGATAAATATACAAACTCTAATGAACCCTAACTCATTATGGAATTAAGCAATGCGATATAGCTATACTGGAACTGAGAGTGGTTTCAATTCGTAGGTGTAGAAATGAAGAGAAAAAGATTATCTCGAGCCACTGAAGTAAAAAATTTTCTTATTATTTGTAATACTTAACAAACTATGAATTTCGTTCTATTGTTTTTCACATGATATAGAATGAGTTTTACTTGCTTTAGCCTTAGGAAATTAGTTGTAAAGTAAGGTGTATGTTCTTGCCGTTTGCTTTGGGCACTATTTTTTCCACAAGATGGGACATACGGAGACTTAATTACCACATTTATGATTTTTGTAATTTTCAATAGAATATGTGATTGAATTTTTCCTGTTCAAAAATCGAAGAAAAAATCTTATACGAGTGAAGACAAAGTCAAATTAAGCTATCATAAAAACACACATTCATCTTATAATCTTAACACAACAAACTACATATTGAAGCAAAGAAATAAACTGATCATACTTCTGTAATTAATCTTCGACTTACATGGCTATTATCAACGAAATACAAGAAGCAGAATCGAAAACTTATGATGTTTTCTTAAGTTTTAGAGGTATAGACACTCGTCTCAACTTTGCGGATTACTTGTACGAAGCTTTAGTGAGTGAAAACATATCTACCTTTCTTGATGAGCAAGAGGTCGAAACTGGGGAAGAACTAAAACCTGAGCTTACAAGAGCTATAAAAAGCTCTCGTGCTTCCATAATTGTCTTGTCTAAGAACTATGCATCTTCATCATGGTGTCTTGATGAGCTTGTGTTGATCCTTGAGCAACGAAAGGTCTCTAAGCATATTGTTGTACCTATTTTTTACCACATCGAGCCAACTCATGTTAGGAAGCAAGAAAGTAGCTTTGGTGAGGCGCTATTCAAACACAGACAAAGAATGGAGGCAGAGAAGGAAGAGGAAAAGAAAAGTCAAGCTGCTCGTAAGTTGGAATCGTGGATGGAAGCACTCAAAGAAGTTGCTGATCTAAAAGGAAAGGATGTAAATGGCCGGTAAAAGTTTCTTACTATTCCACATCATTTTTACATTTTATGTCTTTCTAAAAGGAAAAGACACATACATAAGCGGCCATGGGCCATGTGGTTGATCATGAAATACCTAACATGATACACCTTGGATTAATACTGATTTTCTTATATACAAATCTGATACTAACCTATCTCATACTAGGCTCGTATCGATGTTCATAAGTCCAAGTGTAGAACTCACTCAAAAAGCTAGCTTGTAAGAGGAGGGGACACCTTAACTTATAAACCATCAACCAATCACATACTTGGTCGATGTGGGATCATAACAATACACCCTTTGAAGAACCAACGTCCTCGTTGGTCACGGCTATGTTGGTCATGGTTGGCACCACTCTTTGGGTCCAAGCCACCACTCCGAAGGCCACCACTCCGAGCTCGTTGGTCACGACTATGTTGGTCACGGTTGGCACCCTTCTTTCGGGTCCAAGCCACCACTCCATAGGCCACCACTCCGAGTGTTGGAACCTCGAAAGGTAGGGCTAGCTGTGATACCAATTGATACGAATCAAGTGGCTGGATTTTATTAGTAACTAATATCACAAAGAAAATACCATACTATCCGAGACGTAGGCCCTCCCAATTCCAGAATCCAGAATACTCAATATCCCTTCTCCCTAACCTACGATTCTATTTATAATACTCCTAAACTTCTGTAACAAGAAACATTAATAAAAGGTAAATACGAATAAGGAAACTAATAGTAAACTATCCAGCCCTTGTTTATTTAAGAATTGCCTATATCCCCTTTAACTTGCTTGGAACTCCTTTGATAAGTATTCCTCCACTACTTATCATGGTTCGTATCAATACCCCATACCCAAAGAATCACCTTGTCCTCAAGGTGAAAATCTGGAAACTGAATTCGAATAGTCTCCATCATCTCCCAGGTAGCATCATGGCTAGGCAGATTCTTCCAACGTATCAAAACTTCTCTTTCTGCATCTGTTGTTTTTCCAGCTCGAATTCCCGGGACTTCTTCTGGTTGAAGCAAAACCTCCATGTCTTCGCTTAATTCTGCAGGAAGTGTAGTAGACACTAAACGATCTCTAATAGTCTTCTTAAGCTGTGAAACATGAAAAACGGGGTGGATGGAAGTTGTTTCTGGTAATTTAAGCTTGTATGCAACCTGCCCAATTCTCTCTAATATTTCAAATGGTCCAAAATATCTAGGAGCAAGCTTCTGATTTTGATGTCGGCTTACGGATTTTTGGCGATAAGGACGTAATTTTAGAAACACTCGATCTCCAACAGCAAACTCAACTTCACGTGTATGAGTATCCACTTTGGCTTTCATAATCTGTTGTGCTCTTGAAAGATGTATCTTCAGCTCATCTAACATAAGATCCCGTTCTTCTAAATAACGATCTACCTCAAATATGAGTGTAGGTTGACTGCCATATCGAATCAAATGTGGAGGATCTCGTCCATATAAAATTTTAAAAGGAGCTGTGTTTGCTGAAGAGTGATACGATGTATTATACAAGTATTCAGCCCAAGAAAGCCATTTCGACCATTTTTTAGGTTTATCAGAGGCAAAACATCTCAGATATGTTTCAATACTTCTATTTACAACTTCTGTTTGCCCGTCCGTTTGGGGATGATAAGCAGTACTATATTTGAGGGTAGTACCTTGCAGACGAAATAATTCCTTCCAGAATTTGCTAAGAAATTAATACCTTATCCCTGTCAGAAATAATTGAATTTGGAATTCCATGTAGACGTATCACCTCACGTAAAAAGGCAGCAGCTACAGTAGATGCCGTATAAGGATGGCGCAAAGGAATAAAGTGACCATACTTAATTAAGCGGTCAACCAGCACAAAGATAACCGTGAAACCCTCAGATTTAGGTAGCCCATCGATAAAATCCATCGACACATCCTCCCATACCTTATCTGGTAATTCCAAAGGCTGTAATAGTCCACTAGGTAGCAATGTAGCATAGTAGAATACTTATTTCTTTGGCAAACTTCACACTCAGGCACAAATTTGGCTACATCTTGTCGCATACCAAACCAATATAATTCTGATGCCATCCTTTGATATGTATTTAATACCCCCGCATGTCCCCCAATTGCACTTCCATGAAACTCATCAAAGAGTCGATATACCCATTTCGATTAATGCGGTAGCACTAACCTTCCTTTGTATAATAAGCGATCCCCCACCAAAGTATAATCACCGACTTTATCAACACCACTTCGTATTCGATCCTTTATAGCAACTATTTCAGCATCTTGAGCCAAATCATGGTCTAACTCTTCCCAATCAAGAACACGTTGCATAGATAATGTCGAACACTCATAAGACTCACCACGACGAGACAAAGCGTCAGCTACCTTATTCTCAGCGCCCGCTTTGTACTGGATTTCAAAATCAAACCCCAACAATTTAGTTAACCATTTTTGATGTTCTTCCAACACTAATCGCTGCTCCAATAAATACTTTAAATTGCGTTGATCAGTCCTTACTACAAAATGCCTGCCCAACAAATACGGCCGCCACTTCTGAATTGCCAATACTATCGCCATTAATTCCTTTCATAATCTGACTTCAATCTAGCGCGAGACCCCAAAACATGGCTGAAATAAGCAATTGGTCTAGCATCTTGCATTAACACCGCACCAATCCCATACCCCGACGCATCCGTTTCAGCAATAAATACCTTATTAAAATCTGGTAAGGCAAGCACTGGTACTTTGGTCATAGCATGTTTAAGGGATTCAAATGCTGTTGTGGCTTCCTCATTCCAGTTAAAACTATCTTTCTTAAGTTGCTCAGTCAAAGCCCAAGCTATTTTACCATACCCCTCAACAAATTTACGATAATATCCTGTGAGACCTAAGAATCCACGAAGTTCTTTTAAATTTTTCGGAATTGGCCAATCAACCATTGCTGCGATTTTAGACTTATCAGCTGAGACACCCTCTTTTGACACCACATGTCCCAAATACTCGATTTTATTTTGTGCGAAGGAGCACTTCTTTTTGTTAGCAAATAATTGACTTTTACGCAAACAACTAAACACAACAGCCAAGCGTTCCCTATGCTCCTCTAGCTATCGATTTACTGTAAACAAGAATATCGTCGGAAAAAACCAAAACAAATTTACGTAAATAAGACCGAAATACCTTATTCATTAGTGATTGGAGGTAGCTGGTGCGTTAGTTAAACCAAAGGGCATTACTAAAAATTCGTAATGTCCTTCATGGGTTCGAAATGCCGTCTTTGCCACATCCTCCATCTTCATCCGAATCTGGTGATAACCAGATTTTAAGTCTAACTTTTAAAAGATAGTAGCTCCATGTAACTCATCGAGTAACTCATCAATGACTGGAATCGGAAACTTATCTAACACGGTCTCCTTATTTAAGGCACGATAGTCTACACAAAACCGCCAGCTCCCGTATTTTTTTTTTAACTAAAAGTACTGGACTTGAGAAAGGACTGAGACTAGGCTGAATTACTCCTGCTTCGAGCATCTGACCCACCAATTTTTCGATCTCATTCTTTTGAGCATGTGGATACCGGTATGGACGAACACTAATCGGTTCCGTTCCTTCTTTAAGCAAGATTGAATGCTCATGGCCACGATTGGGAGGTAATCCTTGTGGCAAATTAAACACGTCGTCATATTTCGATAATAAATTTAGAAAATCTTGAGACTGTTCATAAGTATCTGATCCACCAGTCTCCAAACTTTTCATCTCAATCAAGAACCCCCACCCCCGATTGGGAGGTAAGATTAAGCAAGATTGAATGCTCATGGCCCCGATTGGGAGGTAATCCTTGTGGCAAATTAAACACGTCGTCATATTTCGATAATAAATTTAGAAAATCTTGAGACTGTTCATAAGTATCTGATCCACCAGTCTCCAAACTTTTCATCTCAATCAAGAAACCCCCCCCCCCCCCCCCCCCCCCCCCCCCCCCCTCTCTCTTCATATTGTAAGGATCGGACCATGGATTTAAGTGAAACCATCGAACGACACAGCCCCGGTTCCCCTTGTAGCACCACTCGTCGATCGCCCCCCATAATTTTCATTGTCAAGGTTTTCCAGTTGACCATAGTTTCACCCAATGTTTGCAACCATTTAATTCCCAAGATAACATCCGCACTACCCAATTCAAAACAAAAACAATCAGCAACAACTTGTAATTCTGGAAACGAAATAATTACATCTCTACAAACACCTCGACTAATCTCAAATTTCCCGTTACCCATCATTACCTCAATAGTTCTGGTTCCACATACCATCAAACCTAACCTTTCTACCAAACTTCGCGATAAGAAATTATGCGTAGCTCCACTGTTAATTAGTACTACAACTTCAATATCCCCAAGGATGCCGCGTAATTTCATAGTATGAGGGGTTGTAAGACCAGTAATAGATTTAATAGAAACTTCCGCTAAATCTAAGTGCACATGAGGGTTGTCATCATCCTCTGCCTCAGTTTCTTCTTCCTCCTCTACCAAAAGGAATTGCACGGCTTTACTACCACATTGATGACCTGGAGAAACTTTTCGTCACATTTAAAACATAACCCTTTTGACCTTTTTTCTAGTAGTTGGGACTCAGTTAACCGTTTGAACTGTACTGGTTTAGTTGTAGAAAAACTACCAGTCTTTCGATCAGATGAACCTATAGAGATTAGAGTACGTGTCGAACCAGTTCCACTATTACGGTTACTAAAGTAACTGTTATTATTTGAAGCAAGTGAGCGGTTAGAACCACTACCCCTTGAAACAATCTCATTAGACTTGTTTTCATCGATAGAGATTGATAGTTTCATGGCATGGGTAAGACCCTCGGGTTGCATGACACGAACAGCCGCACGTAAATCTTGTTTAAGCCCTTTGATAAAGGTACCCTCCAAAACCGGTTCTTGAACCCCATGTAGTTGTCCAAAACCGGTTCTTGAACCCCATGTAGTTGGCCTGCTAATTTTTCAAATAAGGTAACATATTCTCTAGCCGAACCTTCTTGATATATAGCTTGCCAATTCCTAAACGGAGCTCTTCCCTCACTCCAACAATACCAAGACAGTGCTTCTCCTTCAAAACACAATTCAGCAACTTGTAAATGGTCTTGTGCTTCAATTCCTTGTACTTTAAAATATCGTTCCATGCGATAGATCCACCCGTAAGCATCATCACCATCAAAGATTGACATCTTTAACTTCTTAAACCTGTATTCAGCACCATTCGACCTATAGTTTGTTCCATTCGAGCCCGAACCTATATCAAAGTTAACTTTCTTCGGTCCAACAAAACTCGCTTCATCCTCCGAGTTCTTTAGTTCCGCTGTAGTAACCCTGGTCTGAGGTATCTCAAACGCAAGATTGTCATATGAAGCAAAACCCATCTTAGGTAATTCAACTGTTACGGGTGAAGAAGTTTTCTTCATTAGTTCGTTCAACACCTTCATTATGTCATCCTGTTTTTTTTGATGATTATGCATGACGCCGATCAGCCTCTAATGTCATAGTAGCCAACCCATTCTCCAGAGTTGTTAAACGTGTACCTGTTGCTTCTTTATACTGATTGAATTCCAACTCCAAATCAGCAGCTTCAACCATTGTGATCAAGAAAAAAACAAATATATATTTTTTCTTTCTCTTGAACAGAGGTTTAGAATCGTTGCTTTGATACCAATTGATACGAACCTATCCCATACTAGGCTCGTATCGATGTTTTCCAACACATAAGTCCAAGTTTAGAACTCACTCAAAAAGCTAGCTTGTATGAGGAGGGGACACCTTAACTTATAAACCATCAACCAATCCCATACTTGGCTGATGTGGGATCATAACAAAATCATTATGAAATAGTTATAAACTTCTCATGTTCCTTATAAGTCTAGTAAATTCCATGAATGCATATGAGGGTCTATGTTTCCATAAATACTATAAAAGGATGCAAATGACCGTTCATCACTTCTATTAATTTAGATTTACATGGGTGGTGTCTTGTTGATATAACTTGATAATTCAACTTTTCAGCATAGAGAGGGAGTTCATTCAGGAAATCGTTAAGGAAATCAGTAGTAGATCGGATATACACATGAAGAGTAAAATCCCACATCTAATTGGGAGGGGCAGATTTTTACATACCATACGGTCCTGGTTAAATGGAGGGTCCTCAGATACTACTGAAATTCTCACGATTTGGGGAATGGCGGGGATTGGGAAGACTTCTTTGGCAAAACATATTTATTTGTTGTACCGCCATGAATTTGAAAGAAGTAGCTTTGTTGAAGACATTGAAAGACGTGGACAACAATCAAGTGCTCTACTTCTGTTACAGAATAAGCTACTTGGAGACATTCTCAAGAAACATAAGATTGAAGAAGATGATGTACAAAATTGCACATCTAAGATTGAGACAGCATTGTTACAAAAACGAGCATTTGTGGTTCTTGATGGAGTTGATGACTTTGAGCAAGTACATGTGTTGGTTGGAAGAGAAGGTTTTCATCCAGGAAGCAGGATCATAATAACAACCAAAGACGGGTCAATAACAGATAAAGCAATGCTTCATATAAAGTATCCTCCCAAATGTTCAAAGCTTGCACTTGATGGTTTATGTACTACAAATTCACTAGAACTTTTTTGTTGGCATGCATTTGGTGAATATTCTCCCAAGGAAGGTTATGAAGAAGACGCAAAACGAGCCTCAGAGTATTGTGGAGGACATCCACTAGCTCTTAAAGTTTTGGGTAGTTTTTTACTTAATGAAGACACAGACACATGGAGCCATACATTTACAATGCTAGAGTCAAGAGAATTTCAAACTAATCATGTAAAGGTCTTGAGAATTGGCTTTGATTCTTTGCCACCAGATTGCAAAGAATTATTTAAGCATATTGCATGTTTTTTCGTTGGAAAAGAAACAGAAGTGACTGAAGCAATATTAAAGGACTGTGGCGTTCATCCATCATACGGAATCAAAAAGCTCATTGAAAGATGTCTTCTCACAATTGGATTAGGAAAGGAGTTGAAGATGCATCAATTGCTTCAAGATATGGGGAGAGATATAGTTCGTCAAGAATCACCTGACAAGCCATGGAAGCGTAGTCGAGTATGGAATCATAAGGAGTCCCACAAAATATTGCAAGAAGATAAGGTATTACAATGAATTCTTCATATTTATTCCCTTGCTTGTTTGATTTATCGAAAGTTATTTATGAATAAACTGTTTTTCCTTATCTATATAACTAGGGTACAAAGAAAATTCATGGTCTTTTCTTTGACATGAAAATGTTGAAAAAAGAGTCGTCGTTGTGTAGATCAAGTAGTGCGATAGACAACGAATTTGAAGATATTGATCTAAACATGAATTTTGGAGTTAATCCATCATTCAGTAGACTTCTGGAGTTCTCATCTTCTCGTTGCAGAAATATCGAATTGAGTACAAATGCGTTAAATAAGATGGAAAAACTAATTTTACTCCAACTTAATCACGTAAAACTCAATGGACAGTTCAAGAATTTTCCAAAAGGCTTAAGATGGTTGTGTATGCATGGGTTCCAATCGGAATATATACCCTCTGACTTACCAATGGAGCACTTGGTTGATCTTGACATGTCATTCAGTGATCTGAAACAGCTTTGGAGGAAGCCAAAGGTATTAAAGTCAAGCATATTATTACTTGTCTAATATATAACAACGTTGTAATTGGTTATCTTGATATATTAATTAATCTCCGTGCAACAGTTTCTTGGGTCATTGAAGTATCTAAATCTGAGTTATAGCAAGCTTGTTACAATCGGTGGCTTTAAGGAGCTACCTGCACTTGAGAGGTTGATACTTACAAGGTGTGAAAGTTTGACTCATGTGTGTGAATCAATTGGTGAATGTGGTAGCCTTGTTGTTCTAAATTTGAGCTATTGCAGTAAGCTTAAAAATCTTCCAATCATCACTAGAAAGGTAAAAAATGTTAAAGTTCTAACATTAGACGGCTGCGGAGCTGGCGTATTTGATAAGGAGAGGAAGCGTATGAAGTTGCTGAATGTGCCTAACAAAGATGGCGTTAGCAAAAGATTGCAGGCGTTTTTCTCTTCCATCACAAGATTAGTACCGAATAGTCAAAAGTTGATCTCGCTTTCTTTGCCATCTTCACTAGTAACCTTGTCTCTGACAAACAATAATATATCTAGTGAATCCTTTCCGGTGGACTTCAGTAGCATGTCAATGTTGAAGAGCTTATTTCTAGATCGTAATCCAATTGATTCCATACCTGATTGTCTAAAAAGCCTTAGTAGGCTTGAGGTACTCAGTGTTGGAGGATGTTCAATGTTGAAGTCAATTTTATGCCCTCCAAGTACAATCAAACGTTTGTATGTTGAAGACTGTTATTTACTTGAGAAAATAGCACTCCATCAAGATATGTCAGCACCACCACTCATCTGTTGTAACAACTCAGTGTCTCTGTCTGATATTGAAGGCATTATGAAAATCCAAGATTTAGCACAAGTTGATAACGAGATAATATGTAGCTTGGGGTGGACAGATATACATTATGTGAAAGATTATGAAGTGGAGATTTACAATTTATTGGCACGTGCAGCATCAAAGAAACTGCGTGTCAAGGTATATATTATCTGAGCCTTTGTCTCTTTCTTTCTGGGGGCAATTCCATATTTCCTCAATAAAAACATCAAAATTCCATATTTCCCCAAACATGCATCAAAATCATTGCACATTATGCATTATTAACTTGTAAGTTGGGTAAATATGGCATTTTGAGGTTCATATTGGGTAAAATATGGAATTAACCTGTAGCAACCCCTAAATTTTCACACATCAAAATGACTATTTTACCCTTTGATTTTTTTTTAAAGTTGACTTTGACTTTGACTTCTTGACTATTTGACTTTTATCTTAACGTAAAAGCAAATACGGTAACCGGTAGTTAACCGGTAACTTCCCAAGTTAAATAACCCGCTCTAATTCGAATTATTACTCTCTAAACGTTACTTTCCCCTTTGTCTATTTATAACTGTTGTGCCATGAAGTAACACCCAGTTTGAATTCCGCTGCGTATCACGAAATTGGAGGTGTTACATAACCCTTCTTTCTGTATTTCTTTATGTTTTCAAATATGCAAAGAACGTCATGCAAATTGGTTTCTATTCGCAGATTTTATACGAATTTGGAATATTCAGTACATGTTTTCCAGGAAAAGAAGTTCCAAAGTGGTTTGCTCATAGAAGCAACGGGCCATCGATATCATTTACCATGCCATCAGCTTCAGCGAATAAAAGGATTGAAGGAATAAATCTATGCTTTGTGCATGCATTTTCAGTTGACTGTTTGATTAGTTATATAGCAACAAATGTAAAGAATATAACAAAAGATCGTTCCTGGACATATTGGGGTTATATGGGTGCTTTCGGATATGCTGGTAAAGATTTAGTATGGTTAAGCCATTGGATGTTTGGAAACAATGAGCTTGAAGCAGGTGATGAAGTTAGTGTTACCATATACCAAGAGGAAGACGAAGAGGAAGAGGAACATGGTAGTGCAATCGTAACCGAGTGTGGAATCAGTCTTGTGTACAGTGATAGAGACAAAGAGGGCGTTGATCCTTTGAGTCATTATAAGTCGTGGAAACGTATCTTTGGTGGAGATCTGTCTGCTTTTGAAACCACATCAGGAAATTACAGCTTCAGTAATACTAAATTTTGTCTTGGTGCCAACAAATTCAAAAGATTATTCTATTCTGAAACGAGATTCAAAAAGAGCTTTGACGATATAAAAATTGATTGACATCTGAAAATTACTTCTTAGACTATTTTTATGTATGTTTGTAAACTAATGACTTTATTGCTTTTTCAATTTTAATGCAAATAATTTTAATTTCTTGCTATACATTAAGGTTTTGTTTAGTAAATTATAGGTAGGGTTGTGAAATGAGTCGACTTTTTTTTTAGCAACTTGGGCCCAGCTTGTTCGAGTCAAACTTTTATCGAGCTTCGAAAAAGGAGTTTAAATTGTATAACAAGCCGAGCCTTAAAGTGTATGTCAAAACCATAAAAAATATTTTAGCAAATGACTAAAATTACGGTTATTAACGAACTGTACATTTATTGAATATTTCACCAACTGTCCCGAAAAAAAAGTTTGTTTTATTAATTAAATGAATAGACATGAAGAAGATTTAACGTTTTTTAATTATATGAACTAACATAAACAAAAGTCTCGTTTATTCATTTACGTTATCAAGCATCATATTATGCGTTTATTAATATTCATTTATCTTCATTTGTTTGCTTATGTTCGAATATTGCAACTTTTTATTATATGCTTTCAATAAAATATGTATACTTCAACAAATAAACACATTAAAAGAAATATTATATGCTGGGCCTTAATGGGCCAGACCAATATTAGCCCAATAACCCACATCAAAAACCCAAATCATTGAAAGTCATTAAACAAATACAAGTTCAATCAGATCAACCTATAATAATTACTTCTTTCTTCACAAGTTCAAGGTTAAGGTATTAATTTACCATTTTCTTTTATCTAATTATTTAGTTTACAGTAAAGTTATTGAGGTCATATGTTTCTACTAATTGTTTTTATGTTAACATACTTTTGTTAATCAAGTTTATGACTTTATGTTTATAGATAAGCTGCTTTTTTTGTTAGCTTATTTAGTGAGCTTATGAGCTTTAATTAAGTTTTGAAAAGCTCATAAACACACTTTTTTTGGCTTATGAGCTTATTACTTATTTAAGTTTCTTATAAGTTATAAGCCCAAAAATATGAGCTTTATGAAGTTTTTAGGTTTTACACAAGCTCATAAGTTAACTAAAAGCAAGTACTTTAAGAAGTAGTGTTTAGATTTGCTTATTTCGTAAATATAAATGCAATTGAGACCATTTTAAAAAGATTCAGTTTAATCCTTTTTTAAAAGGGTGTTTGTTTAAGCTTATTTTTCCGGCTTATGAGCTTACTGAACTTTTTGAAAAGATAATAAGCTCGAATTTTGGGGCTTGTGAGCTTATTGTCATGGGACTAATTCTCAATGTCCGTGCGGCACTTAGCGACTCGGTTTCAACGAATAAGTAAGCCAAAAAGTATGGAAGAGATTAGCGATGAACACTTGCAGATGTAGTCGGGAATACTTGATATATATTGCACTTAGAATGTTGGTTACAAAGTAGATGATTACAAATGGGGGGATAAGCCCTTATTTATACTAGGGCTTCTTGGATTCTAGAAGATTCTAATACAAATATCTTAGATTTTCCTATAAGCTAATTTCTAGCTTATTCTAGATTATTCTACCAAAGTATCTAGCTTATTTCTAGATTACTCTTAGTAAATATCTTGGATATTTTAGACAAAATATCCTAGATATTCTTAAGGCTAAATTCTAGAGTAATCTAGTTATGTTGCCACACCGAGGTCTTTTTCTTGGATTGGGGCTGCTACGTTTTTCCTCGTAACACCCTCCCGCACTTGATTTCATGACGCCCTCGTCGTGCTTTCATCTTTGTACCGACGAAAATGATATTTGAATCGTCATAGAAGATCTTCTCGTTTCCAGCTCGGCTTCTCCTTGAGTGACTCGTTCCATTTGATTGAGAATTCTTTTTGATGTGGATCTCCCATTTTCTTCTTTTCGACCCATTTCTTTACTTGCCTCCCCGCGTTATTTATGCGGACTCTTATTTCATCTTTTTCTTTTTGCCATTCTTTCTTTTTCTCAAATAGTCTCGGTGCTCTAAGTGGTGTTTCATCAATAAAGCACTTCCTTACGCCTGCCAAAAGGCATCCGCTCTCTTTGGCGGTCCTCTTAAATTGCGTCACCGATAATAAAGGTTGTATTTCACTTTGTTTCTTCAGGTTTGTGACTTGGGACAATCCATTATCGTGGATGACTAGTGTTTTGGCTGCGGGCATAGGAAAAGCTCGGGCTCTTTCGAAGAAGTCTAGGCCTAGTATAATCCTGTAGTCATCCATCGGCACAACTGTAAAGGTTAGTTCATTAGCCCACTTATCGATATGAACATTTACCATAGCAGTCCCAAGGATTTGTTGTGGCTCCGAGTTCACTGCTTTGATTTTCCCTTCTTCCGAAGTGTATTTTACCCCGAGTCGTTTGGCCTCTTTTACATCCAGGAAGTTATCGGATGCGCCGATGTCAATGAGTCCCAGAGTCTTCTTGCCATTCACCATCATCTCCGTAAAGAGCAATCCATGATCCTTAGTCTTGGTTTTAGTTAGTATATTCCTTAACGTTCCAAGACGTCTAATCGATCCCAGTTCTTCGTGCGGCAGTTCTTCTGTTATTGAACCCATTTCAGCAACCAAGGCATTAATAGCTTTACGACTCGGACAGTCCCTTGTCCAATGAGATCCGTCACAAATAAAACATGGCTTCGGAGGGGGTTTGGACATTTCTCTTTTTTGAAACGGCCTTTCGAGCTTCGGGCTCTCGTCCTTTCGATCTTCCAGCCGCTTGGGCGAGACTCGGCCTTCGTTCCTTTGATTGTCAAATCTCTTTGGCAAGATTCTCTCTATGTCCGCCTCGTCGGCTAGGGGTCTCCTTGATCGATTAGAGTAATCAACGATCGATTCGGCCACTGCAATGGCCTCGTCTAGAGTCTTTACGTTCCTCCTATCGATCTCGATTCGGGCCCATTCTTTTAATCCGTCTTTGAAGTAGAATAGGGCATCTTGATCTGGTACATCAACAATTTCTAATAAAATCGTAGTAAACTCTTTTACGTAGTCGGTAATCGTAACTGTGTGGCGTAGTCGCCGTAGTTTAGCCTTGGCTTCGGTGTCCGCATTGTGAGGGACGAATTGCTTTCGTAACTCGGTTTTGAACTGATCCCAAGTGTTGAGAATGCATATGCCCTTTTCTCGTTCATGATGCTTCCTTATCCACCATAGTTGGGCAGCTTCGCGTAAGAAGGCGGGAGCATTACTGATTCAGCATCCTCTACTACTCCCATTGCTTCAAAATATTGTTCGAGTCCGAACAAAAAGTTTTCTACTAGAGTAGCATTTCGAGTACCATTATACATTTTTGGTTTTGGAACTTTTAGGGGCAAGAAAGGCGTACCTTTGCTACTACTAGCACCTCCATCATTATCCTTCTTTTGATGGTTTTGACATTCCTTAATTGCATTATCTATCTTTTCATGCATTGTAAAGATCTCGTCTTCTAGAAATTTCCTGAAGCTTAACAGGTCTTGGGTCATCTTCTCGATTTCTTTCTTGAAATCTTGGCCCATATTTCGAACTAAAGCTTTTGCTGCTTCGATTACTTCTACATTTTCTTGGGACATCATGTTGACAGCTTCTTGGAGAGAATCCATCTGTTCCTTCATTTCAACGACATAGGTTTCTATAACCGCAACGCGTTCTTCAAGACTGTCTCCTGAAGCTCCTTCATCATTTAGTGGCTTAGGAGGTCGAGACTTGCTTCTTGCCTTGTCTCTTTTTGAAGTGTCTTTCTTTCGCCCATGAGTTTCTTCCTCGTTTGGTGTTTCGACACCGTCACTTGCATTCTTTTCTCGGACTAACTCTGCCATCATGTTCCTTCCAATGGTGTGTATCTAGGTTCAACATTTGCTCTGATACCACTTGTCATGGGACTAATTCTCAATGTCCGTGCGGCACTTAGCGACTCGGTTTCAACGACTAAGTAAGCCAAAAAATATGGAAGAGATTAGCGATGAACACTTGCAGATGTAGTCGGGAATACTTGATATATATTGCACTTAGAATGTTGGTTACAAAGTAGATGATTACAAATGGGGGGATAAGCCCTTATTTATACTAGGGCTTCTTGGATTCTAGAAGATTCTAATACAAATATCTTAGATTTTCCTATAAGCTAATTTCTAGCTTATTCTAGATTATTCTACCAAAGTATCTAGCTTATTTCTAGATTACTCTTAGTAAATATCTTGGATATTTTAGACAAAATATCCTAGATATTCTTAAGGCTAAATTCTAGAGTAATCTAGTTATGTTGCCACACCGAGGTCTTTTTCTTGGATTGGGGCTGCTACGTTTTTCCTCGTAACATTATGCTTATTAAGTTCATAAGCTCAAGTTGATAAGCTCATAAGCCCAAGAAATTGAGCTTATTAGCTTTTGAAAAAGTTCAAGAAGCCCATACGCTGGAAAATTAAGCTCAAACAAACACTGCTTTATATTAGATTTTAGGTTTCACTTGATGTTAAAAAAATAAATTTTGTTTCATTTCAAATACGCATGTCCCAAGCAGCTTATGTGCTTAAAAATAAGCAGTTAAACGAAGAAAAAGAAATCTCAAACACCCTCTATTAATTCATTTACGTTTAATCATGTTTATGACTTTATGTTTGCTGAATGTATATATGTGACGATGTAAAAATGTAGAGTATTTGGTGTATTGATGTGGTTTTTCGTGGAGTGGTGTAGGAAGATGAGGGATCTATACCGAACGAATTTGCAGATGAATTTCGGTTACCGATAAATCAAAGACCGACGGAAAATGTGGACCTTGATCATGTAGAAAAAGCATCGCTAGATACGCAGTGCCATCGTCAAATGTTGGGTTTCGGCTTCTTCAAAAGATGGGGTGGAAAGGGAAAGGTCTTGGGAAGAATGAGCAAGGTATGCTAATAGTTTTATTTTTGAAAAGTTGTATCTTTGTGTTTTGTTGTATATGTAGTTTAATAAATATGGTTCTGCAAATGCGAGTGTAGACCAGTGAACTCGTTTGTTACGCTACATGTGTTTCTTTACTTTTGGTATTTCATGGCCCATTCTGCTTCATAATCATCTAATTTGGGTTAAGATTTGATTTGATATAGTCTGAGTGTTCATAATGGTAGTTACTGGTATGACGGCTGAAATGGTCACGATAATCGGTTACTTTTAGTCTAGTCACTGCATTTTTTTCCTTAGAATGATGTTGAGGATGATGGCCTGGATTTGACTATTTGGCCTTATCTTAACCTGCTATAGCTGGTTGCACGCCTTTGTTGAATTGTGTCGTATACTCGTAGTGCTAAAGTAGAGGCACAAACCGTAGAAATTTTTCTTTCTATATTGGGTCTCGAGCGGACTGGTGATACTTTGAATTTAAGGATTAGGTGCTGCTTTTTTGTTCAATGAGGTACTTTGATTTAGGATGCTGTGACTTTGAGCTTTCTTGGGATATGTGGAGTCATTGCATTAGTTTATAGATTCTTTGTCTGGCCTTCAAAAGTTGAAGATATGGGTAACAAATAAATGGAAAACTCGGACATGTCTCTAGTCATTTAGTTTTTACATGTCACTACACAAAGAACTTGGGTTAAATTAATACAATTGATTCATTAGCTTTCTCATTAATTCAAAACATCATTACCCTATATCAAATTCTATACAGTTTAATGTTGTAACTATTGTTTCTAGACCAGCGCATTTGAACATACTTGGTCAAACACAATGAGTATCATCTTTTAAAATAATTCACTGATTTCATAATAAATACAAAGTTGTAACTTCATTCCAATTAATGTCAAAGAATTTAGTTAAAGTTCGATGGTTTGATCTGTTTGCTCATGCATTTGCATAAATTCTGTTAAGCGCAGAAGCTCATTGGCTGAATAGCTCCGGTCAACCCTTTTTACAAACCGTGTTTTGTTTCTATTTTCCCTTCATAATTGTATCTCATATGTTAGTTTTATATTAATCTCTTCTTTGATGCATCGCCACTTGATCGCCACTTGAACTCTTGAAGTACTTGAGCCTGTTCATCTTTATTTGTTTCTATTTATACATGGTGAATCTAGGTTTTCAGACCATAGACCTGTATACAGCTTGTTTTGGGCTGAGGTTGAGTTAGTCCATAGCCGTTTTAGAAGAACCATGAGCTGCTCTAACTCTAGGATTGAAGTTGAGGAGCTCTTGCCGTATGCCAATGGCTACACTGAACTCTGCTTTTTCTAACCAATCCCATCACATAATTATAAGCTCTCACTTCCGTTCATGCTCAAATTCACCCGAGAAAAAAATTAATTCACTGGGGATAGCAAAATGGGTGGGTCTGACGGGTTGGGTAACAATTAACATGTCAAAAACGATTTTGGTCAAAACGGGTAATTTTTTATTTGGGTTAACCCGCAAAATTTGCCATTTTTAATACATAATCATTGTTAGGATCGTACAGAATCACACGAACACGACACAAGAACAATAGGATTTATAGTGGTTTGATCCTTCTGATCTACGTCCACTCTCGGTAACTAGGTATTGTTATTTCTTCTATGTTGTGTTGATTTTTAGAATACAAGATGAATCTCTTATATAGAGATTGGATGATACATGAACCAACAAAAGAGAATCTGTAAAACATGCATCCAGAAAACATGCTTCTTTTTGCTTTTGACCATGTTTTCTGCCTTTAGCTTTTGTCCATGTTTTCTGGCTTTGGCTTTAGCTTTTGACCTGGCTTCACACTCAACAATCTCCCACTTGAAGCCACAGAACAATCTTCACCTGTGCTTCAACTGTGCATCTGTATTTCTGTAAACACTTTCCTTCCTAGTTACCCGAATTTCTCATCAGTTTCCTGAAAGGCCCGTTGAAGCCCCCATAAGCTTCAACACATCAGTCTTCATAGACCCAGTAGTGACTGTTACCATCACGGACTCATTCTTTGTCTCAACTGGCTTGCACGATCCACCAGCTCCAGATATACACCAAAGATTATCAACAACACTCTCCAAACTTAGCAAACTTCCCACAGGAGAGAATTTTCCAGTCGGAATACTGGCCTTCAAAACCCAACGGCGATCTTTAACTGTACCCGGAACACGTCCCGTGCTCCCACTGTTCCCAGATCCCCTGACCGGTTTAAGCCTCCGAACTCGCTCAGTTGACATCTGCGTGTTTGCAAAACAAACCCTCTTTGCCGAAGATTCAGCGAACCGGACTTTATCATGCTTCGAGGAGACGGTCATTCTTCTCCCAGCACCAGGTACCTCAGTCATATACAATGACCCCCACTTCTTACCCTGAGCAACAACGAGATTCCCATTAATCACCTTCCATTTCCCACAGCCAAACTTTACTTCCATCCCTTGTTCATCCAACTGACCGACGGAGATCAACTTCGTCTTCAAACCAGGAATCACTCGGACATTCTTCAAGTTCCATGTGGTACCTATTGGAGTCTTCAGATTAACATCTCCCATGCCCGTTACCTTAAGAAACCGACCATTCGCGATCCGTACCTTCCCAAAGTCACCATCTTTACGATTCACCATCGTTTCCCCGTTGTGCACAGCGTGAAACGATGCACCGGAATCCATAACCCAAGAGTCCACACCGCCATCGGCACTGAGTATCAATGCATCATCGTCAGACGCATTCCCAGCCACGGTGTTCAAATTCTTATCTGGACACTGACTCTTAAAATGCCCAACCTTCTTACAGCCCCAACAAGTCACATCACCCCGAGTTCGAGATGAACTCCGCCCTCGGCTTCCACTACTCCTGTTATTCCTTCGTCCCCTGCCGACGTTCAACAATTTACTTTTCCCAGTTCGCCTTGATTCTTCCTCCTAGCGGATTCACCCAGAATAAAGTGGCGAATACTAATAAAAGTAAACTTATCCGTCCCCACTGAACTGGACACGCTTGTCACAGCTCCGGACCAACTATCAGGCAATGACGATAACAGTAGTAATGCGTGGACTTCATCATCAAATTTAATTTCCACAGACTCAAGTCTGGACAAAATTGAATTAATGTTGTTGATGTGATTTGTCACGGAGTCACCTTCACCCATTCTCATATTCACAAGCTCTCGAATCAGGAAGATCTTATTGGCCGCCGACGGCTTTTCATACATACTAGACAAGGAACTCATTATTCCCTTAACTGTCGTCTCCTTCAGGATGTTGTACGCAACCTCCTTCGTCAGCGTCAGTCTAATAGTAGCCCTGGCCTTCTTATCAAGATCTTTCCAATCAGCTTCAGACATCTCCTCAGGTTTCTCTTCCAAAGCCTTATCTAACTCTTTCTCAATCAGCAAGTCCTCGACCTGCATCTTTCACCAGCTAAAGTCTTTCAAGTCAAACTTATCAATCTTAGTCTTCTTGTCTCCAACCATGATCACACACGACAAACAAATCAAACTTAAATAATTTTAACAGACTTTATCAAACTGTAGAACCCGAGAAATTCCAAGTTATCCAAACTGCTTCAAAACTTTGACCCCACGAATTCCAGATCACAACCGACTTCGAAATAAGGATTTAAAACCAAAACCCCTTCAACCCCAAAATCAAGATCAATTCGTAATAACACTAGCCCCAAAACGTCGAACTCCAAGACCCGAGTCTAATCTGACCAAGTTGACAAACTTTAGATTTAACGAGTAAAATAGCCCGCGCGATGCTGCGTTGCAGCCGTTTTATTGCTATGTTTTTAGTATGTGTCGATTAACCTCACACAATCAAACCTCAATAAACAGTCTGGGTAATACGCACCCTTGCCATCTCTTGGTTCCCAACAATAGAAAATTATTAATCGTTAGTACGAAATCGTTAACAACCAAACATCCAAGTAATTAAAAGTTTGCAACATCAACGCATATGGCTCGTAATCCTGAACATCAATGCATAGACGAAACACATCTGAGTATCTATGTGAAGATTTTCATCACATTTACAAACCAACAATGATTTCATCCAATATTTCAAAACCCTGAGGTTGGGGTGGATTACATATTCACTACATGGCAACATTTGCCAAATATGACATTGTTGTGTTGGAGGATAAGCACTATAATGAGCAGCATGCATGATCCCTTGTTGTGCAGCCCCACCTTTCAAATTGCTTGTAGTAGGTGCAATTGCTTCTGCAGGATCAGATGTGGTGAGGCTTATTATTTCTAGCCTTATCTAACTCATAATACTTGAAAATAATGCAGACATCATACCTATATTCGGACACTGCCTTTGAGAACTCTCTGACTGTAAATTGTAATTTGATATTTGACATTATGAGTTGGCAATCTGTGGAGACACAGTGAAAAAGTGTCACTTGCAACAGCTGGTCATAGCAAAAACACGATATAAGCAAGTTCATTCATTTGAGTATGTGTTGTAAGTTTGTAACAATGGTGTTTGTATGACTGAATTAAAAATGAAATATGATGGTGATGAAAAAGTGGTAAGAAAGAATTAGTTGAAGAAATGCAGTACGTACGATTAGTAATGCAAGAAAATAGCAAGGTATTTTTTGTTACTTACTTGTTGCCCATGCTCATTTTGCTATTTTATTTCTTTTTTATTCAAACCATGGATCTTGTACTTTGATATGTTTACATGTGACTGCCTTCGGCTATTACAGGCTGGCGAATCACCCAAATCACCATCCCTTTGTTGCCTTCGCTATATTGTCACACAACGCCTAAAAAATATCACCATTTTCCAAAATTACTTCCCGCAAACACATTGTTTCACCTTCTTCAACGTCCATACTGTCATGGACTTCCAAATCCGACTCAATCAAATCCGGCTTCAACCGGTTAAATCCTAGCTCTAACACCTTATTCCTGCTTAATAAAACACAAAGCAAATGTGAGCTTAACTTTACCAAATATATGCTACAGCGCAAGTCATCGCTGTTACCTTTTTTGTGATCGCTGTTACCTTTTTTGTGACGCTGTTTCTTTTTAATCTATAGATTGAAGAACATATTATAGTGCATAGTAACGGATCTCAACCACGATGGCCTGTGTGGTAAGAACCATACCAGTAACTGAAGCTGAAACTGAATTCTGCAGGGCACACCTGGTCACCTTTGGTGGATCGATAACGCCAGACTCTACCAAATTTTCATATTTGTCGGTCATTGCATTGTATCCCATCTCCCATTAGCTTGACTTTACCTTCTCCACAACCACCTCACCCTTGATTCCTGCGTTTTGTGCTATCAATGATGCTCGTGCAACCAAAGGCTGCAAAGAAAACTATTAAGCTAAAAGAACCAATAAAATGAAACAGTAAAAGTGCTATTGCTTACGGTTATACCTTTTGGATGATAATGCATTAAAATGGTGTTCAGAAATGGCTATAATAAGCTTAAAGTCATGCATATGTTAAAATGAAAAAGTGAAAAATAGTTGTACCTATTTGTGCACGTGTCCGTATTGGGTCGGGTACGTTCTGAATTTCTTGTCACAATAGCAGGCCTGAGCATAACTACTCCTGAAAATTGGAAACATTATATATCAAAAAGTGTATGAATTAAGGAATAAATAAAATAAAATATATCAACAATATGAATCTGATATATCAACAATATGAATCTAATATATCAACTACACCATGTATATCTTATGCTGTTCCTGAACAACATTAACAGAGAAACAAAAACAATAGAAATATCTCGAAAAGAACTTACCTTTTAGGATAATGTATTGTTTTTCATATGTATCATGACAATCATAAGGAAAAATGCGTGCCAAACCAAAGCATTGCAGTAACATCTATGACACAAATAAATCACAAACACGCAGATTACATAAACCTGCAAAACAACTTACCTGGTGTTGATGATGCTCACTAAATGATTCCTTTGAAATAAACAAATATTCAGGCTGAGACTGAATTAGAGGTGGGAAAAAAAAAAAAAAAAAAAACCAATTGCCTGCTAACCCATACTTAAACGTCTCTGTCCCCATATCAGCACCTAATTCAGCCCCCGTTTCAACACTAAAACTCAACCGTCTCTGTCCCCATATCAGCACCTAGACGGCCCGATTTCAGCCGCAAAACTGACACCAATTTGAGCCCCCGAAACCACTCATTTGAGGCCCTAAACCCAGTCGGTTCAGGCCCCATTTCATTCCCCAAACGCAGCAATTTCAGCTTCCGTTTGAGCACCCAGAGTCAACCCATTTGAGGCCTTAGACGTACCTATTCTAGAGGCCACTTCGGCACCCAAATGCACGCATTTCTAATGTGGAATACAGGGTTGGTTTATATTTTTGGGCTATTCCTCGTTTCTTTATTTTAACCATTTTTGAAGTTAAGTAACATTCAAATTTTTATCGAAATTGCCTGCTAACCCATACTTAAACGTAACATGTTTCGGCTAGCACCGATTCTTGACCGACACTGACTTCAATTCTAATTACTAATCTTAGCAACTGTAATAATGTTAACTAAAATGATCCACTACAGCTATTGCATCAGCAACCATGAAGCATAATTTGCAATAGCTTGTACACTTTCATTAATCACCTTTTGAACATCAGTTTTAAGTAACATATGTATCTAAATAGAAGCTATTAAGAAATAAATACCTTATTTTAGCATAAGTTGAGACACTTAAACATGGCATGAGTACATACCTTATTGTTAATACCAGCTTCTACGGAACCATTTCTGCATGTTTTTACCCACATAAGTTGTTGTCTGTGAATCTCTTGCCTGGATTCTTCTGTACCAGCTTTATCAGGAACACCTTTTTTTGATTAAATATTATTTGTGAACAGCGTCAGTCATCCACTGTTGGTTATTCCTGAATTAAAAATTGAGGTAAAAAAATATAAACTCAAAAATAAGCACAAAGTTACCTGGAGTAACAACACCCTGCGAAGTTCTTTAAGCAAAATGCACCTGCATCCCGAATGAACCCTACATATAACATTAACTTCAGCAAGCAAGCAAGCATTTTTTTAACATTTAAATAACACCATTGCTAATATATATACAACTGAACATTTATTCAAAAAGAATACCAGTAAACAAAGTGGTAACAAACAACTAATTTCTTTGTTAGGTAAGGCTACACTTATTGAACTATACTGTGTTCCCAAAAATTTTCTATGCAATCTTTATAACTACTTAAAACGGAAAACATACTCCTTAACCAAAAAATTGCCTTTCAACAAAAACATTTTTTTTACGCTATTTTAATTATGATTTTAAAAATTAGGGTTTTTTAAATGATTAATTATGATTTTAACAAAAACAATCTTTCTATGGAGTCGTTTACACAACTCTCAATATGCAAGTTTAACTGATTAATTATGATTTTAAAAATTAGGGTTTTTTAAATATTATTGTTATAAAAAAATATATATCTCAACAAAAACAATCAATTATAAATAAGTAAAAAAAAAAAACAAACTTACAGAGATAAATTAGGTAGAAGATCAATGGGTGATGGTGGTTTCAATGCATCAGCGGAAAAGGAAGCCGCCGGTGACAGATCATACCTGTTGCAACCAAAAAAAATTAGGGTTTAAATGATTTGGGGGAATTTTTTGATCGAAGGTGAAAGAAAAATTAAATGGTTTGAAGATGGGTGTGTGTGTGTGTGTTTTTTTTTTTTAAGATGGAGATGGGATGGGTGTGGAACATTACAGAAAGGGTGGAATGGGGTGATAGGTATACATAGTACAATGAAAGGTATTAACCTTTCACGGTTTAGTAAGGTATTAACCTTACTAAACCGTGAACAGTAAAGATGCAAATGTTTGCTACCCAATGGGATTTTGCCAGCATATGAACCTAACACTATCAAGCTTTTGACTTTGGGTAATATCAACCGCTCAACCAATAGCATTGTAAGTTATATAATGATAAACACTTTTAATTGCAATCATTAATGTCACATCATAAATCTCTATTAGTATATATATAATTCAAAATCTAAAATTAAACTTTAATTCTTGAAATAATATTATCTCAAAATTTCAGGGACTAAAGTGCAATAACACCAAAGTTTTAATTAAAAAAAAAGGCAACCAGCTTTTTTTTCTTTCACGTGATGTTTCCTGCTCCCCAAAAAAAAAAAAAAATCACTGGTCTTTTATCTTCCCCAAATGTCTTCCACGTTCCTTCTCAGCTTTACCCTCCAACTGAAAAGAAAATCTGTCTTCCCCACGCCTTATCTTCTGCCCAAACAAACACGCCCAAAAAAAAAGAAATAATCTCCCAGAACTTTATAAGCTCACTTTTCAATCGACCTCGGTCAAACAAATAATTGGATAGCGAGAGCAGCTGTGGGTAGTGGCGAAGCTTGCCAAGTTTTAGTGGGGGGTCGGGATTTAATATACAGAAATTTCACAATTTAATTGGTTGAGATGGGTGATAGCGCGGCGGCGCAAGGTGGTGGATAGCGCGAGGTGGCTGCGAACAGGTATGTGATTCTTCTTCTCTGATCAAGAGCCTAATCTCTGATACCAGTTGTTAGGATCGTACAGAATCACACGAACACGACACAAGAACAATAGGATTTATAGTGGTTCGATCCTTCTGATCTACGTCCACTCTCGGTAACTAGGTATTGTTATTTCTTCTATGTTGTGTTGATTTTTAGAATACAAGATGAATCTCTTATATAGAGATTGGATGATACATGAACCAACAAAAGAGAATCCGTAAAACATGCATCCAGAAAACATGCTTCTTTTTGCTTTTGACCATGTTTTCTGCCTTTAGCTTTTGTCCATGTTTTCTGGCTTTAGCTTTTGCTTTTGACCTGGCTTCACACTCAACATAATCATTGTTCTAAATTTGATTAAAAATTTGTATAATTTTATCACTAATCTGTTTTTTTTTTTTTTTTTAAATTAAAATGATGTAGGCGGAGCAGGGTTAGGATGGTCCAATGGCTTGGACCCGTGAACAGGAAAAGGCACACTGCTACTGTGGTCAAAGAATCTTGTTCGTGTCTAACCATGGGTTCGTTATGTTAAAAAACGTGTAGGTATATGCAACCACGAGTGAAGTAACTAACCATAGGAGATATGGATTATTTAGTTAGAACTAATTTAACCAGAAAAGTTTTGAGGACAACACAAATGATGATGACACACATGCTAACAAAGTAGAGAGAATGTTTAGAGTATGATAGAATCAACTAAATGGCCAGATGAAGGCAGATGACAGTATTATTTTAGTTCTGAAGATTCTTTACTTGCTGTTTTTAGGAGGTACAAAATGAGTGGAAATAATAGGGGGGAGGGAGTGGAAGCGGGGAAGCATTCGGCAAACCACGGTGCCGATTGGCAAACCGCCGCCACCATGCGGTGCCGAACAAAAGTGAAACCAAATTGGTGAACTTTGCCGAGGTGAGAGGATTAAAAAAGAACAATGTAATCGGCAATTAAAGTGACAACATGTTTTTTATTTTTTGTTTTTTTATTACCTAAAACAAAAGTGTGTACCAGAAAAGCATGTACATGCTTTTGGCTGAATCCTTCATAAACAACTTTTGAGGGTTTGGAAGAAACCTGCAAATATTGATTTAAGCTGGGATCATACACTACTAGAAAATGTTGATTTACCTACCATTCAAGAAACCTGCAAATATTGGAGAGAGATAGAGGGAGAGATGAAAGAGAGACGGTAGAAAGAAGAAACCAAGATGAAGAGTAAAGGCATAAGTTTCCTAATGCTAAGGAAAGAGCTTGAAGATACTGTTAGGAATAAGTTTCCTAATGCTAAGCTTGGACAGGTATGAATGACACACATTTATTTTCCTTGATGCATATGCTTACACGTATTTTGTTTCTTTATTTTAATCTTTTTTTTTATACCATTTGTTCATGTCATGATAATTATCAAGATATATAAGAATCTGGCTTGGATATTCCATAACGATTACATGATTTTATATATTAAAAAAAAATAAAAAATAAAAAAATGTAGTTTGGTGACCACTCCTTCCACTTTGGTGAACTTTGGGGTGGATTTGGGGTGGTTTGTGTTGTAATGATATGATTGGTTGTTGGTGTTTGGTGAAGTTCACCCTTTGGTGACCACTCCCTCCCCCCAGGGTTATACTATACAAGCCCCCCCATGATGTCAAATCATAGGGGACAAAGGGAATATTCTTTTGACTTTCCAGTATAACACAGTTTTCTGTCAGTTTCTGTTCCGTATTTTTGACAGTTTTTAGCGTTTGACATATTAAACTTTATATTTTCTGTTCCGTACTTTCAGGTTTATAGTTTTTTGATATAAATAAAAATATAAAAATAAAAAAAAATAAAAAAAAAATAAAAAAAATCAAAAAAAGAGGGGGGGGGGGGGGGGGGGGGGGGGGGGGCTAGAATAACAAAAATAAGGGGGGCTTGTATAACTTGTCCCTAATAGTAATAATGATATACCCACTGCTACCTCTGCCCCCTACCCACTGCTATCTCAGCCCATTGTCCTTTTTTTATTTTTATTTTTTGTGTACTTTCGTCTTTTAGTTGTCTTGTACCTTTTTTTTTTTTAACTTGTCAGTTTTTGTAGTTTTTTTTTAAAATTTTTTAATCAAAAAAAAGTTTTTTTTTTCAAACGTTTTTTTTGTCAGTATATTTTTTACAGTGTACAAAAGTTTTTCTTTATTTTTTTAGTCAGTAAACTTGGCTCAGATATCTTTTTCGTCAGCACAAAGATCATAAGATCCATCACACTCAAAATAGCATCATAACCATCACAAAGATACAAAAAAATAATAGCACAAAATCTAATAGAAAAATAGCCACAAAAGCACAACAATCAGTAAAATAGCCACAAACAAATAGCCACAAAAGATCTAAAAAAATAGCCAAAAACTAAAAAATAGACACAAAAAGATCAAAAAATACCAAAGCCAATCGTTAAATAGCCACATAGATCTAAAAAGTAAAAGCCACAAAAGCCACTCCACATAGAAAAAAGCTACATTAAACCAAACAAGAAAAATAGCCACAAAAGATCAAACAAATAGCACAAAAGATCTAAAAAATAGCCTCAAAAGATCTAAAAAAATAGAACAAAAAGATCTAAAAATAATAAGCCCGATCGTTTAAATACCTTTAGATCTAAAAGTTATAAACCGCGTTAAATACATTACACACACAGTTCTAAACCACACCAACATCAAACATCCCACCAATCAAAACAAAAATAGTTTTAGATCAAAATGTAAGAAACAACGGTTTGGAAGAGAAAATGATGGAAAATGAAAGGTGAGTGAGTGAGTGAAGAAAACTAGTCAGAGAAAGTGAGATAAGAAGATGGGTGAGAGAAAAAGGGGTGATGTAGTATTCAACGCGGTTTACGCGTTTTTGTACCTTATTTAAAGATTTTATAATTTGTTGTAAAAAGTAGTATTTAAAATAGTTAAGTGGTTAGTAAAAAAAAAAAAAAAAAAAAAAAAATAAAAAAAAATCATTAAAAAAAATAAACAAAATATTAAAAAAAAAAAAGTTGTAAAAAAAAAAAAAAAGGTAAAGTTGTAAAAGTTAATAAAAGATGTGAAAATAAAAAGATTAATCGTGTAAGATTTTCAGGTTTCAGTGATCAAAATAACGAAGTTTAATGTGTAAAATGTTAATGTTTAGCGTAACGTTAAAAAAAAAAAAAAAAAACATTACAACAAACAAAAAAAAAAAATACACACAAAAATACAAACACAAAAACATACTAAAAAAAAAAATACTAAAAAAAAAAAAAAAAAGGTACAAGACAACTAAAAGACGAAAGTAACAAAAAAAAAAAAAAGGACAAAAGTACACAAAAAAAAAAAAAAAAAAAAAAAAAAAAAAAAAAAAAAAAAAAAAAAGAGTACAAAAGGTGGAGGCTACCCCACTAGGGGGTGCTTCCTTTGTATTTCTAGGGGGTGCTCGGTTAACCTTGCCCTAATGATCAATGTTTTAAAAACCGGATTTTTAATCGAACCGGTCAGTCAGCCGGAGGCCGGTTCGACCGGTTGAACCGGACCAGTCAAACCGGACAAAAAAAAAAAAAAAAAAAAAAATCAAAACCGGTTGAACCGGACCGGTCGAACCGGAAAAAACCGGCCAAAACCGGAAAAACCGGCCGGTTATGAACAGTGAACGGGACTATAAAAAACCGGGGTTTTTTAAACCGGCCGACCAGCCGGACACCGGTCGAACCGGCCGGTCCGGTCCGGTCCGGTTTTTAAAACATTGCTAATGATAATGATTTTTACTTGTTGGTTTCTGAGTACTGATAAAGTGTTGGTTTCTGTTATTAGCTTTTTTTTTTTGGCACATGTTATCCAAGCCCCCCCCCCCCCAAAAATGTTATACAAGCCCCCCCTGTTTTTTTGACTTTTTTTTTATTTTTTTTTTATTTTTTTATATTTTTATAATTTTGTTTATATAAAAAAACTATAAACCTGAAAATGCGGAACAGAAAATATAAAGTTTAATAAGTCAAACGCTTAAAACTGTCAGAAATACGGAACAGAAACTGACAGAAAACTGTGTTATACTGAAAGTCAAAGGGGACAAAGGGAATATCCTCTATGATTAGACATCATAGGGGGCTTCTATAACACGTCCCTTTTTTTTTTGTCTGGGTGGAAAAGGACACTAAAGTCTGTGAATGTTGAATTGGGTGGTGGGAGGGAAAGCCTTTTGCAGTTGCTCATTTTCTGTCTCTCTCTGGGTTCTTTTTTAGTACTTTTTTAGTACTGTATTAATTACGAAACCTCATTTAGTTATTTTTTTTAAGAAAGTCAAATTGTTACAACCTACACCACCTATCTTATAAATCTATCACACATGTCTTCAACGAGACTTGAACCCACAAAATTTAGGTTGATAAGCAACTCACATACCGCTGGGCAAGTGGCCTTTGGTAGAAACCTCATTTATTTAACAGTTGGTTTATTTTTCAATTATCTTTTTAGTGAATACGAAACAATCTTGCTCATGTTCATTTATTTATCGCGTCGAAACAAAGAATGGATCGCATATAAAAACAGATTTTTGTGTACGCGTTCCTTTGTTGGAAAATATAAGTTATAAATCTGTTAAAGAAGACATAAGTTTGATTGAAAGGGTTAGGTAAATAAAGAAAACCAATCAAAATATAAAGTTTAAAGTTTGAATGTCGCACAAATAGAAATTGTGAACGCCATCTACACCCCTAATCACAATTAAACCCCAATCACCTTTCAATCCCTAGAACTCCCCTCAATCCAAAAAAAAAAAAAAAAAAAAAAAAAAAAAAAAAATTATTTTGAATCCTTAAACAACCGTATGGAATATCATAGATGGGACACTATAGTTGGGACGTCATAGGTGGTACATCCTTGTGGTGGGACACCAGAGGCGGGACAACAAAAGTGGGACATCAAAGGTAGAACATCTATCCAAACATCCCGTTCAGGCTCTGTTTTTTTTTTTTTTTTTTTTTTTTTTTTTTTTTTTTTTTTTTTTTTTTTTTTTTTGTTCGTTTGCTATGGGTGATTATCAAAGGCGGAATGTTAAGTCTAATGAAGATTATACTCAGAAAATTTCACACTCGATCTACGTCACCAATTTCCCTGACTCTGTTTCTTCCCGTGATCTTTGGAGAGAGTGTAATGCGTATGGTACTGTGGTTGACGTATTCATTCCCTCAAAGAAATCCAAGGCAGGTAAAAGGTTTGCTTTTGTTCGTTTTATCAAGGTGTTTAACCTTGATCGTTTGATAAAAAATCTGTGTACAATTTGGATTGGGCGCCATCATCTGTTTGCAAATCAGGTTCGGTATGAAAGGCCGCATAAACCTTTTTCCTCTTCCTTGAATGATAAATCAAAGGGACCTGTTAAGGCTCCTTCTTCGATTCCTAGGCAGCCTAATGGGTTTGTCGGATCATTTGCTAATGTCGTGAACGGGGGTCAATCATCAGCTGATTCGAGGCCCCTTATTTCTCCTTCTCCTGCCTTGGTTCTAGATGAGAATTGCATTATTGAACGGGATTATTCAAAATTTGCTATGGGTAGGGTCAAGGATGTTAACTCTATCCCTAATCTGTTAACTCTCCTTTTTTATGAAGGATTTTCGAATATCAAATTAAAATACCTGGGAGGATTGTGGGTGATGTTTGAATTTGACGATGTGGAATCTAAGGCGAATCTGATAGCTCACATTGGAGTCAATTCATGGTTCCAAGTTATTCAAGACGTCATACCAGATTTTGCGAGTGAGGAGCGCATTGTTTGGGTGGACTTAGAGGGTGTTCCTCTTCATGCTTGGTCTTACCAAACTTTCTCTAGTATTGGTAGAAAATGGGGAGAATTACTAACCATTGAAGATTCATCTATGCCTTCTTTCGGCCGCAAAAGAGTTTGCATTCTTACCAAATCCCCGTTATCCATTTTAGAGTCGTTCAAAATTATAGTTAGAGGAAAGATATTCATGGTTAGGGCTAAGGAGCTTTTCACATGGAACCCCAACTTTTTGGCTGTCAAGGAGGATTTGTGTTCGTCAGATGATGACTCGGTACAAGGGGAGAAGTACTATGATAAGCAACCATCTCTAAGTGAAGAGGAGGAAGGAGAATTTAATGCCAGTGAGGTTGAAGGAGTGGCGGAAACCATTTTTGAAGATTTCTCTTCATCGCCAAAGCAAAATAGTGGTAATTCAAATCAGAAGCACTCGGAGGACCCTTTTGAACTATATAATCTTCTGTCGAAGAAAAAAAATGTTGGGGAAGATGTTGTTCCGAGTCCATCCCTGTCCCATCCTCCTGGATTTACTCTAGTGAGGTCCGAATCAGAATTCAATAATGCTCAAGATAATGGTGAGATTAACGGAGTACCAGACGAGGTTCTTTCGCCACTAGCTGATGATAAGATTATGAATGCTCCTCAGGTTGTGCACGAGGAGCTTTTTAGTGGTTCTTCTGGTCATAATGTCAATACTAATGGCGGATCAGTATTGGGTGTTTTGGAGGAAGTGATCCGGGTTGGTCAAGCTATGGGATATTCTATGTAGGGGTGCGAGAAGGATGTTGAGGCTATTATTGGTAACCAAGGAGACGATGTGGTTTTTAGATGAATCTTTTATCCATCAACGTTAAAGGTCTTGGCAACAAGACTAAAAAGGAGTGGGTCAAGGAGTTAACAATCAAAAATAAGCTTAATCTTATAGCGATTCAAGAAACTAAGATGGATAAGATCTCTCACATGGATGTGAAATTTATGTGGGGTAATTCCAACTATGATTTTGTAAGTAGTGATTCTTTAGGAGACTCGGGTGGTATTTTGTGTATTTGGGAAGCTTTTGTGTTTAAGAAGGATTATGTCACAATTTCTGATAACTTTGTAGCTATTTATGGGACGTGGCTTCCGAGTAACGTCAAGTTTCTTTTTATTGTCATATACGCTCCTCAACAACCTGCTCTTAAGAGGGTCTTATGGGAGTATCTTTTGCTTTTGTTGGAAAGATGGAATGGAGAGGCAATTCTTATGGGGGATAATAATGAGGTTCGGTCTAGTGATGAAAGACGTAGGTCGTGGTTTAATCAGGCTAGTGCTAGAGTCTTTAATCATTTTATCTCCTCCTCGGGTCTCATTGATATCAAGTTAGAAGGGTTCTCATTTACTTGGTCTCATCCCTCGGCAACAAAAATGAGTAAGCTCGATCGATTTCTGGTGACTGATGGAGTTGTTTCTCTTTTTCCATTCATTACGGCCTTATGTTTAGATCGTCATCTTTCAGACCATAGGCCGATCCTCCTTCTTGATATTCCAACGGACTTTGGTCCAATCCCATTTCGGTTTTTTCACTCATGGTTTAATTATGAAGGATTTGACGAGATGGTGGAACAAACATGGAGATCGTTCACTCATTCGGATAGAAACGGTATGATACGTTTTAAGAAGAAACTCCAAGATCTTAAGGCCATTATCCGTCAATGGACTAAGGACAAACGAATTCATATGAATGAGTGTAAACAGGTTATTAAGGAAGGTTTGCGCGAGATTGATAAGAATTTGGATCAAGGTTTGGTTTCTGATTCTCTATTGGCTAGACGTCGAGATTTAAATCGTAATCTAGACGCTATAAATTCGAAAGAAAACGCGGACTCATTTCAGAAATCTAAAATCAGATGGGCTATAGAAGGAGATGAGAACTCGAAGTTTTTTCATGGCATTATTAACAAAAAAAGATCCCAATTAGCGATCCGTGGGATTTTCGTCGATGGTCTATGGCAAACTGATCCGTGTGCTGTTAAAATGGCTTTTCACCATCATTTTGAGACCCGGTTTAAAAAGCCCACAACATCTGGCCTTAAAATTAATTATACTTTCCCTAAAAAGCTGTCTCATGATCAAGCAGAGGATTTGGAGAGGGTTCTGACCCGAGACGAAATTAGAAGGGCAGTATGGAGTTGTGGTGATAACAAGTCCCGGGTCCGGATGGATACTCTTTTGAATTTTTCAAGAAGTATTGGAGCTTTGTTGGTCCTGATCTATGTGCAGCGGTTGAACAATTCTTTACGAACGGGGCTTTTTCAAAGGGGTGTAATTCTTCTTTCATCGCTCTTATTCCAAAGGTAACGGACGCTAAATTAGTTTCTGATTTCCGTCCCATAAGTCTAATTGGGTGTGTCTATAAAGTGGTCACAAAAATCTTGGCTATTCGTCTTGCCACGGTTATTCCGGATATTATATCCGACACTCAATCAGCGTTTGTTTCTGAGAGGCAGATTTTGGATGGTCCGTTTATCATTAATGAAGTCCTGAATTGGTGTAAAAGGAAGAAAAAGCAGGCGATGTTTTTCAAAGTTGATTTTGCTAAGGCATATGACTCGGTCCGTTGGGATTTTCTAATTGATGTGCTTGAGGCTTTTGGTTTCGGACCTAAGTGGTGTCACTGGATTCGAGGTACTTTTTGTTACGCTAAGGCCTCGGTGTTGGTTAATGGGAGTCCTTCAAATGAATTCCTCTTCCATGGAGGGCTCAAACAAGGCGACCCCTTGGCTCCATATCTATTTATCCTTGTGATGGAGTCGCTTCATTTATCTTTTAGTAGAGTTGTCGATGCAGGGATGTTCAAAGGCATTCATTTAAGTAATTCACTTTCCTTATCCCATCTTTTTTATGCCGACGACGCTTTGATTATAGGGGAGTGGTCTAATGATAATCTGAGAAGTATTATTTATACCCTTAAGTGCTTTCATCTTGCTTCGGGGTTACATATCAATATCTCTAAGAGCCAACTCCTGGGCGTCGGTGTTCCTTGGGTAGATGTTGAGACGGCGGCCTCTTCAATTGGTTGTTCTATTATGAATGATCAATTTCGTTACCTTGGAGTTACGGTTGGAGAGAATATGTCTCGACATAAGGCTTGGGCCGATGTTATTCTTAAATTACGTTCTCGTCTTTCAAAATGGAAGTCGAAAACTCTTTCTATTGGTGGTAGGCTCACGCTTCTAAAATCAGTTCTTGGCGCTTCTCCACTCTATTGTATGTCTATTTTTAAGGCCCCGAAAGGCATTTTAAAGGAGATGGAATCCATTCGTAATAATTTTTTTATTGGGGCAGATTCTATAGACAAAAAAATTACGTGGGTTGCTTGGAATAATGTTCTTGCTTCGAAAAAGAATGGTGGGCTAGGCGTTTCGAGTTTTTACGCCCTTAATCAGGCTTTGTTACTTAAGTGGGTTTGGAGGTTTGTTTCGGAAGATGGCTCCTTGTGGTTTCGTGTCATTCGAGCTATCTATGGGAATACTATTGGATTACATTCAACTCATATGGCCTCAACTTGGAGTTCGATTTTGAGGGAAGTTCACTTGTTAAAATCTCAAGGTTTCGATTTCATGTCCTTTTGCTCTAAACGTGTTGGAGATGGATGTAATACCAGATTCTGGCTTGATGTTTGGAAAGGTAATTCTCCTCTTTGTGATGTTTTTCCTCGTATCTTCGCGCTTGAGTAAGACAAACAGATATCAGTAGCTAATAAATTGGCTGCTAATGTTTATGCCTCCTTTCGAAGACCTGTTCGAGGTGGAATCGAACAACAGCAGCTTTCTGCCTTAGTTACTTGTTTGGATTCTGTTTCCCTTTCTGCTTCTTATGATCGGTGGTTTTGTAACATTTCTGGAGATGGTTCCTTCAACGTCAAAGACTTTCGTAACACTTTAGATGATATGTTTCTCCCTTCGTGGCCTGAACCGACGAGATGGGTAAAATCTATTCCCATTAAAATTAATGTTTTTATTTGGAGAGCCCGTCGTGAATGCTTACCGACTAGGTCTAATTTAATTCATAGAGGTATATCTTTGGATTCCGATAGCTGTCCGATTTGCAGCTCTACTGGGGAAGATGCTTCTCACATTTTCTTTAAGTGCGGTTTGGCTCAGGATATCCTGAGATATATATGCAGGTGGTGGGAATTGGACTGGCAACAATGGTCCTCTTTTTCAGAATGGAACCAATGGTTTTCGAACCTTAGAATGACCCTCAACCGTAAATGTCTTCTGGAAGGAGTCTTTTGTGTCGCATGGTGGTATATTTGGTTATTTCGGAACCGGCTTCTCTTTGGTGACAAACCTCCTTCTCGCTTGACGATAATTGACGATATAGTGTCCTCTTCTTTTTTATGGAGTAAAAATAGATGTAAATGGGTGTTTGCTTGGGAGGCTTGGCTTAAAAACCCTAATTTGATCTCTTTGTAATGTGTTGTTTGTTCTAGCTCCTTGCTAGCTTAATAAAATTTTGCCGTTCAAAAAAAAAACACTTCAAACATTTGCATCACCACCCGGTATGACTGTGTGCCTGAAATTGTGCGGCTTGAGGTTTTAACGGGTTTCGTCGGTTGTGAGGGTCAAGAGTCATGTTCGGTTTTTACCCACTTCCCATTTTTGAGTGACCATCAGTGGCGGATCCACATTTCCGTCTAAGGGTGTGCACTTTTTTAAAACGGAAATGAGCATGCACTTAATTGGTGTTAAATTCCAAATAAATGTAATAAAATGAAAACTTTTACACTAGGAATGGTTCGTTGCTTATGTGATTTGTTGAATTTGGATAAAGCGATTGTTTAAAACTTTTGGTTTTTCTCAGTTGTAAGTTTTAGAGTCACTGTTACTTTGTTATCTTTTTCCATCGATTTTTTATATCGTTGTAATTAATAGCGTCTTGTTATAATTTGCTTTTCGCAAAAACAATTTTCTTCTATTTTTTATGTTAAGTTGAATATCCGCACCCTTAAGAAAAAGGGATTTTGGTACTGGAAAAAAACCGCAAGCAACACCACATTTCGGTATATATATATATATATGTTATATATTGATGTTGCATGGCACTTCATTGTAGTAATTAAAAGAAAGAATGCAATGAAATGCTACAAAAACCAGAATAGAAAACGGGGGTTTTGGAGAATTCTATAGACTACTAAAAGAAATAGAGCGCAGAATAGACGAGCAAATTTGTGGACAAGGAAAAGAGTCGTCAATTGGTCAGAAAGGGCGGCACAACGGTGATGGACATGTCAGAGGAGGAGAGGGGGTCTAAATTTGAGGTGCCAATTTCAACATGACACGAAATCGACCCCAAAACAGTAGGGCTAGAGAAATATAGTACGAGTTTAGGCAGAAAACAAGCCAACCCTCCTAACTCATTAATAAACGGGTGATGTTGGATTGGGTATTGTATGTGTTATACACTTATACAGGTCAACTCTTTAACCCGGATAAATAACCAGCACCTCTAAAGAGTTTTTTACTTGAGTGTCGTAGTTTCAAAAGTTATTTAACAAACTAAGTACATGTGAAACTGTTTAGATAATTGTGTGATTTTAAGAGGAGATGCATCTATTTTTGTAGGTGCTGAAATGTGTGGTTGTGGTTTCTTCTCACCTTTCTCATTTTAATTTTTCTTCTCATTTGATCCCAACTCATTGTGTTTATCCTAAAAACATACCGGTGAATTAAATGGACTCAGTAAATCAATTCTGAATCAATGGAGTAGTTATAGCAGCCCTCTCCTTATCTCCTAAACTCTCTTTTCATTAATTATCATCCCCCTCCCTGTAGTAGTCACCGATTCCCTCTTTAATGACATGTTTGACGAGCGCACTATTACATCATCCCTTGATGGCTGAACATCAAATACTTATCCCGAGCATAGAAAAGCTTATGATCTAGAATAGGCACACTTTGACCACGGGAGCTAATGTTTTCTATTGGTATGACTCACAAGCGTTAAACGACATGAAATGCAAACTCAAACAATAATAATTACAATCACAATTTTACACATTTGATCACAAAATCAATAACATTAGTAACACGTAAGGACTATTGACTAAATATAGTTAAAGATTCACAAACAATACATGCAGATTAATTATGATATCTATACATACCCTCAAAGTAAAAACCATATAAGTACATATCTAGTGATCCGAAAATCGAAGGGCTCGGATAAAATTGTACGTGATGAATTGATCAAAAGCTTAAACGAAAAAGATCGCAAGCGAAAATGTAAAAGATAGCAAAGGCTAAGTAGTAAAAAACGATGCTAAAAGACGATGAATGAGGACGGTATGTTTTTTTACTGTCCCTTTCTTTCTCTACTATTTTACAGCTTTGTAAAAAAAAAAAGAAAAAAGAAAACACTGTATGTTAAATATGTTTTAGAAGTGCATAGTTTGTTAAATAAAGTTTAAAATTACTATGGTCAGCTTAAAAACTCCACCTCTAAATACAATGTTGGGCCTGTTTGGTAGGTGTAGAATTGTAGAAATGAAGAGAAAAAAGATGATCTCGAAGTCTATAATTTTCTTATTATTTGTAATACTTAACAAACTATGAATTTCGTTCTATTGTTTTTCACATTATATAGAATGAGTCGTACATGCTTAGGTCTTAGGAAATTAGGTGTGAAGTAAGGTGTACGTTCTTGGCGTTTGCTTTGGGGACTATTTTTTCCACAAGATGGGGCATACGGAGACTTAATTACCTAAGTCTTTAGTCTCCTCTCAATAATGACTTTGTTATTATATAAACACACATTCATCTTATAATCTTAACACAACAAAACACATATTGAAGCAAAGAAATTAATGATCATACTTTTGTAATTAATCTTCGACATGGCTATCATCACCGAAATACAAGAAGAAGAACAACAAGAAGAATCGAAAACTTATGATGTTTTTTTAAGTTTTAGAGGTATAGACACACGTCTCAACTTTACGGATAACTTGTACGAAGCTTTAGTAAATGAAAACATAACTACCTTTCTTGATGAGCAAGAGGTTGAAACGGGGGAAGAATTAAAACCTGAGCTTACAAGAGCTATAAAAGGCTCTCGTGCTTCCATAATTGTCTTGTCTAAGAACTTTGCATCTTCATCATGGTGTCTTGATGAGCTTGTACTGATCCTCAAGCAATGAAAGGTCTCTAAGCACATCGTTGTACCTATTTGTTACCACGTCGAGCCAACTCATGTCAGGAAACAAGAAAGTAGCTTTGGTGAGAGGCGCTATTCAAACACAGACAAGAATGGAGGCAGAGCAGGACGACTGGACGAGGAAAAGAAAAGGCAGGCTGCTCGTAAGTTGGAATCAAAGCACTCAAAGAAGTTGCTGATCTAAAAGGAAAGGATGTAAATGGCCGGTAAAATTTTCTTATTTCCCCGGAACTTTTAGATTCTATTTTTAAGCAACAAAGTCATGTAATCATTAAAATCAGATCGCTTTGAGGTTTTCTTTATTTTGGTTACCCAACAAGCGTGAATTTTTAACTCAGATGCAAGCGGCTTAACCAAAGTATCCTGCGACCGCACGTTGGTTGATATGCTTTTGTCCGAATTCAACGTTCCTACTAGTTGGTTGATGAAACACCAATATATGATACATGTTGGATCAATAACCCGCTAGGCTAAAAGCATGCAGATTAAGTTTTTTTTTTTTTTAACAAATGCGTAACCGGACGAGGTTTTTTCTAAGGGTCATTCGGATAGGGAAAGTCTTTGACTTTGACGTACGCGGTCTAACCAAAGTATCCCCGTGAATATTATTTTTGTATCTTCCATTACCACCCCAAATTTGTATTTAGTGGGTTTGAACATTGAAGGATCCAAGAATTTTTAAAGGGTGTTGAAAAAAAATTACCCTTAGTGCTAACAAATATAATTTTTTTTCTTTTTTTGATATGATAAAAAATGATAAAAAGTTTCCAAAGATACACTGATGCTCCCACAATAATTTTTTCGTTTGATGTTTTCAAAAGTGCTTCATCACATTTTTATTAATTAGAATAAATACTATTATATTTTTAATAGTGCTACATATTGGACTTCTGTATCAAGTTTTTGGGTTTTGGGTTAAATTTTGAGCTAAATACTTCCCCAATAAGTATTTTTTTACGCATGATACAAAATCATAGTGAAATAGATATTAACCTTTCCATCTTACCTATCAAGTTCTGTACATTCCACGAATGCATATGATGGTCTCTGCTGAGTCTATTGAACTTAGGATGCAAAAGGCATTTAATTATCATTTCAATTATTCAGTTTCACATGGTTAGTTGGTGTCTTGTTGATAAGATCTGATTTATGTTTTCAGCCGAGAGATGATGTTTATTGAGGAAATCGTTAAGGAAATTAGAAGTAGATTGAATATTCACATGAAGACTAAAACCCACACCTAATTGGGATGGAAAGTCATATTAGCACCATACGTTCCTGGATGAAAGGGGAATCCTCAAATACTACTGAAATTCTCACCATTTGGGGAATGTCCGGGATCGGTAAGACTTCATTGGCAAACTATATCTTTGGATTGCACCGACATGAATTTGAAAAAAGTAGCTTTGTTGAAGACATTGAAAGAAAATGTGAGCAACAATCAAGTACACTTGTCCATTTACAAAATAAGCTACTTAAGGACATTTCAAATAAACGTATCATTGAAGAAGATGATGTCCAAAATTGCACGTCTAAGATTGAGACAGCATTGTTACAAAAACGAACACTTTTGGTTCTTGATGGAGTTGATAACTTTGAGCAAGTACATCTGTTGGTTGGAAGAGAAGGTTTTCATCCAGGAAGCAAGATCATAATAACAACCAAAGACGGGTCAATAACAGATAAAGCATTGCTTCTTATATAAACTATCCTCCGAAACATACAAAGCTTGTACTTAATGGTTTACATAGTACAGACTCACTAAGACTTTTTTGCTGGCATGCATTTGGTGGATATTCTCCGAAGGTTATGAAGAAGACGCAATACGAGCTTCAAAGTATTGTGGAGGACATCCACTAGCTCTTACAGTTTTGGGTAGTTTTCTACTTAACGAAGACCCAGACACATGGAGCCATACATTTACAATGCTAGAGTCAAGAGAATTTCAAACTAATCATGTACACAAGGTCTTGAGAATTGGCTTTGATTATTTGCCATCGGTTTGCAAAGAATTATTTAAGCATATTGCATGTTTTTTCGTTGGAGAAAAAACAGAAGTGACTGAAGCAATATTAAAGGACTCCATCAATCACACATCAGACGGAATAAAAAAGCTCGTTGAAAGATGTCTTCTCACAACTGGAGTAGGAAAGGAGTTGAAAATGCATCAATTGCTTCAAGATATGGGGAGAGATATAGTTCGTCAAGAATCACCTTACAAGCCATGGAAGCGTAGTCAAGTATGTAATCATGAGTCCTTTAATATATTGCAAGAAGATAAGGTATTACATTGCATTATTCATATGTATTCACTTGTTATTTTTGATCTATTATTTGACATGAAATTGTTGAAAATGGAGTCGTCGTTTTGTGGATCAAGTAGTGCTATAGACCATGAATTTCAAGATAATGATCTAAACATGAATTTTGGAGTTGGTAAGCATCTGGAATTCTCATCTTCTCGTAGCAGAAAAATCGAATTGAGTACAAATGCGTTAAATAGAATGGAAAAACTAATTTTACTTCAACTTAATCACGTAAAATTCAACGGACCGTTCAAGAATTTTCCAAAAGGCTTAAGAGGGTTGTGTATGCATGGGTTCCAATCGCAATATATACCCTCGATCTGACTTACCAATGGAGCACTTGGTTGCTCTTGACATGTCATTCAGTAATTTGAAACAGCTTTGGAGGAAGCCAAAGGTATTAAATTCAAGCATATTACTTGTCTAATATATAACAGCTTTGTAATTGTTTATCTTGATATACTAATTAATCTCCGTGCAACAGTTTCTTGGGTCATTGAAGTATCTAAATCTGAGTTATAGCAAGCTTGTTACAATCGGTGGCTTTAAGGAACTACCTGCACTTGAGAGGTTGATACTTACAAGATGTGAAAGTTTGACTCATGTGTGTGAATCTGTTGGGTCATGAAAAACCCAAGAATGCTTCAAACATGATTTGGACACAAATTAACTAAGTGTTAACTTAAACCGAGAACAATTCAAGTCACTGAGAGAACAGCCTCTCAGTGAGTCATCTTCAGGATGCTTAAGGCGAATTCAAGATGAAGAAGGATTCACTACTCAGGAAGACGGTACTCCCTGAGTAGGACTTAAGCCAAAGAAGAAGATGATGGTTCAGTGAGTGTTGGACAAGAACTCACTGAACCCCAGTCTCCTCAACCAACAAAGTGATTGAAGGACTGAGGAACCAACGCCTGAAGAAAAGGCGGGAACAATAGGGAAAAGATCTGAGAAGATAATAGTGTCAGCCCAACACTCTTCTCTTGTCAGATCCTACCTTCCCTATTGCGGCTAAAAGTCATGGAGTGTCAGCCAACAACTCCCAAAGTCTTTTTGGCCCTTTCCTATTGGTTCTTGGAAATGACAATTACTATTTGTAATTGTCAGACACACAACCTCAATAACTTGTATTATTTTTAATCACTTATACTTAGATTACTTGTGTATAAATAGATCAGATGGGAGAGAAGTAAAAGTGTGCTTTGTATATTTAAAGTCTTGAACTTTTACAAAGGAACCTCTCTCCTACAAAGAGTATACAACTCACTGAGATAGCTCAGTGGGTATATTGTTACCACTCAAGCAAAACTTGAGTTTCGATAGGAGACACCCCATACCCTTGTCTATTCAATCCCAAGTGTTTGTTCCGCAAAACACTTGGGTATAGATTCTTGGAATTATTTCTAATAAGAATTTAAACGTTGAAAAATATTGTTGTTTTTATATTCACGTTTTATAACTGTTAGAATTATCCTTAAACATTGTATTAGTCATTAACACAAATAGATTAACTTTCTAGTTAACTCTAATCGTGTAAAGGGACCAACAAGTGGTATCAGAGCCTCTGGTTTATAAAATCTTTTAAACTAACCAAGAGTGCTCTAGGTTTTTAAAACCAAGATCCTACTATGGCTGATATCAATGTACCCCAGCTAGTCGACAAAAAGGGTGGCAGCTACTCAGCTGTTGCACCCAGACTTGAAGCTTGGAAATTTAGCAAATGGAAGAAGCGTATGATTTGCTATCTTACTGGTATGGAACCCTCCTACATCACCTGTATCAGGGATGGCCCATTTGTCCCAAAGACTGGCACAGGGCTAAACAAGCCTGAGGCCCAATGGACCATTGATGAGAGGAGGGTGGTCAATCAAGACCAACGCCTGAAAAGCATCCTTATATCATGTCTTCGCGACGATGTAAGTCGAGTCAAACTTGGAATACAGTATCACTGTTACGCAAGAAAATTGGGCATGGTAACTTGAGTATAAACTTTCAGGGCAAGACCTGAAAGCTCAAATCATGATACCAATTAAAGACTTGATAAGAATATATTAGGGAACTGACCATGAAAGTCTTTGTCAACAGACCTACACCTAGACAAGTGATAAATGAATTATCAATAGTGGACTGTCCGAAATGAGACAATTTGCTTGGCAACAGTCTCGGTGGCTCAACTCTACAAGGCCTGAGGAATGTCTAGACCACTGATTAGAAAACCTGCTAGGAGAACCCTGCTTCAAAACTTTATCAAAAGAAATCGTCACTTTACAATCAAAGCAATGAGACCATGAATTGTTTAAAGGGTGAAATGAAGGGCTGGAATGGAATTCAAGAAAGGCACTCCTTGCTAGTTCAAAACGTTTCATCAAGAATCAGTCCAACTTTACAAATCAAAGCAAATGAACCATGAATGCTTTAAATGTGGTAAAAGGTCATTTTGCTAGGGACTGTTATTCTAAAACTATCTCAGAACCTTCTTACAAATTTTCAGGAACTAGCAAGTTTCAACCTAAAATGTTTCAGTCCACCCAACAATTTCAAAACAAGGGTCAAAAGGATTTTGAAACAAAATATAGGAATATCAAAGCTAAACTTGCACTTCTTGAAACTAACCCCATACTGCCTCAGGCTGCTCAAACATCTAAACCTATTCAGACAAAGAACAAGGTTTTAATAGCTGAAGCATATGATTGGGATGATGAAGAGGTTTCCTCAGATGAGGAGATAAGAGTTAGTGCACTGATGGCACTTTCTGAAGAGGATCAGGTGGCTGTGGGAAAAGGCCATGCTAGAAATGGAGAGTGGGTCAACATCACCATGAAGAAGAAGCATGCCAGGGATCCTGTTTGGCATCTAGACAGTGGATGTTCAAGGAGCATGACTGGTGTTAAGGAGTGTCTGCACAAATATGTGGAAGAACCAGGACCCAAAGTGATATTTGCTGATAATTCATCATGTCTCACTGAAGGTTATGGTTCAGTAAACTGCAATGGTATTGTCTTTACTAGGATAGCATATGTAAATGGTCTTAAGTATAATCTGATCAGTGTCAGTCAACTATGTGATGCAAAATACATAGTTCAGTTTGATGATAAGCAAGGAACCATCTTCAATGCAAATAAGGAAATTGTCCTCATTGCACCAAGAAGACAAGATGTTTATGTATTATACATGTCCAGTCTAACTCAGGATGGAACTTGTCTCTTTGCTAAGGCCACTGATACACTCAACTGGCTCTGGCATAAGAGACTCACCCACCTGAACTTCAAGAACATTAACAATCTTGTAAAACAAAACAAGGTCCTTGGCTTACCATCTCTTGTGTTTTCTAAGGATAAACCATGCTCAGCTTGTGAAAAAGGTAAACATCACAGAGCATCCTTTAAAACCAAAACCAACTTTTCCATCAGGAACTGCCTACATCTTCTCCATATGGATCTATTTGGACCTGTCAGTCCAAGGTCTGTTAACCATGAGAAGTATACTCTGGTCATAGTGGATGAATACTCTAGATACACCTGGGTATTCTTCCTGATCAAAAAGAGTCAGGCAGATGAAACAATCATGTCCTTTGTCAGGAACATTGAAAATCAAAATGACATTAAGGTCAAACAAATTAGAACTGACAATGGGACTGAGTTCAAAAATAATGAACTTGAATGTTTCTGTGATGAGAAAGGTATTTCCCAAAACTTTTCCTCTCCATACACACCTGAACAAAATGGTGTTGCTGAAAGGAAAAACAGAACACTCATTGAAGCTGCTAGGACAATGCTATGTGGATCAGTCCTTTCCAACCATTTTTGGACTGATGCAGTCAAAACTGCCTGTTATACACAAAACAGATCCATAATTGTCAAGAGACATGGGAAAACCCCATATGAGTTATTCAAAGGAAGAATCCCTGAAATCAGCTACTTTCATGTCTTTGGGTGTCCTGTGTTTATTCATAATCACAAGGATCACCTAGGGAAATTTAATGCAAAAGCTGATGATGGATACTTCCTGGGATACTCACTTGTCTCAAAAGCCTTCAAAGTGTTCAACACAAGGAGACAACAGACTGAGGAAACATTTCATGTTACCTTTGATGAGAGCACTGATGCAATCAGGTTCTCAACTGCCTCAGTAGAAGAGATAGGAATTGATAATTCTTCAAGATATCCTCCAGATGAATATCTGTCTGAAAACAATCCTTCTACTCAGTATCAAGATGATGCTAATCTCTCCTATTACATAATCCCTCACAACCTACCTAACCCAACCATCACTGAGTTTGTTGAGGCACATACACACACTGATGTTATCAATCAGCCTGTTCAAAATACTCAAGATCGAAACAATCTCAGTGATCTGATAGACACTCAAGATCCAATCAATGATCATGTGTCTACTCCAGAACCAAACCCTCTACCCAATCAGGCCTCCACAAGTTCAAATCAGTATCCAGGACGTCAAGAAAGTTGGACTAGGTCTCAGGACATTGAACTTGTAAATATTATTGGAGAGCCTACTGAAGGCATGCTCACCAGGAGCATGGCTGCTAGTCTAAGAGCAGCCTCATCCAATGAATGCCTATTTGTGGACTTCATTTCCACAATTGAACCCAAAAGTATTAAAGAGGCACTTAAACATCCAAGTTGGGTTCAGGCCATGCATGATGAACTGGAACAATTTGACAGAAACAAGGTAATGACCTTGGTCAAATTTCCTGAGAATGTCTCAGTCATTGGCATGAAATGGGTATTCAAAAACAAAACTGATGAAAATGGCATAGTCATTAAAAACAAAGCCAGACTTGTAGCCAAAGGCTATAATCAACAAGAAGGCATTGACTATGAGGAAACATTTGCACCAGTAGCAAGGATGGAAGCCATCAGGATCTTCCTTGCTTTTGCTACATACATGAACTTCAAGGTATACCAAATGGATGTTAAAAGTGCATTCTTAAATGGTTCACTGAAAGAAGAAGTTTATGTTGAGCAACCTCCTGGATTTGAAAGCCATGAGTCTCCTGATCATGTCTGTAAGCTTAACAAAGCCCTTTATGGACTGAAGCAAGCTCCCAGGGCATGGTATGAGACTCTCTCAGCCTTCTTAATCCAAAACAAATTTGTCAGGGGGAAGATAGACAACATATTATTTATCTATAAGACAAATAATGATGTCATACTAGTACAAGTGTATGTTGATGACATCATCTTTGGCTCAACAAGCTTCAAACTTTGCAAACAATTTGAAAAACTAATGGCAAAGAAGTTTGAAATGAGCATGATGGGAGAACTAACATACTTCCTTGGTCTACAGATCAAACAGACTGATAGAGGAACCACTATCAGTCAAGAGAAGTATGTAAAGAATCTACTGAAGAAGTATGATCTTAGTGACCGTGCCTCAGTCAAAACTCCCATGGTCCCCCCAAACAACCTTGGTCCTGATCTAACTGGTAAACCAGTAAATCAAACTCTCTTTAGAGGAATGATAGGATCACTGATGTATCTACTTGCATCAAGGCCTGATATCCAATTCTCAGTATGTCTATGTGCCAGATATCAATCTGACCCAAGAGAATCTCATGTCACTGTTGTGAAATGGATATTCAGGTACCTGAAGGGGACTCCTAACCTTGGATTATACTATCCAAAGTGCTCAGGACTTGATCTCAAAGGATACTCAGACTCTGACTATGCTGGATGCAACATGGACAGAAAAAGCACCTCAGGCTCTTGCCAAATTCTTGGTGGGAAATTAGTCTGTTGGAGTGCTAAGAAGCAACAATCAGTTGCCTTGTCCTCAGCTGAGGCTGAATATGTTGCAGCAGCTAGTTGTTGTGCTAATGTACTCTGGATGAAAAGTCAACTCAGTGACTATGGAATTCAGTACAAGATGGTACCCATCTTTTGTGATAACACAAGTGCAATTGCAATCTCAAACAACCCTGTTCTTCATCAGAGAACAAAACACATTGATATCAGATATCATTTCATCAGGGACCATGTCATGAATGGTGACATTGAATTACACTTCATCCCTACTGAATATCAGTTAGCTGATATCTTCACCAAACCTTTGGATGAACCAACTTTCACAAGGTTGAAAGCTGAATTAGGAATGTTGGATATAGAAAGTCAGTCTACTGATTGAAATCCTTCAAACTGAAGTGTAAATTCTTAAAACCTCAGGTCCCTGACTCAATGTGTACATCAGTGAATTAATCTCTGAATCCTCAACCTCAGGAACTAAACCCAAGTTCCTGAAATCTTGAGGGTTCAGGAACTAAAACCAAGTTCCTGAATCCTTGCTTCTCAGGAATCTTTCCATATTCCTGAATCATCAGTGACTAATCCCAAGTCCCTGAAAAAACCTATCACTGAATGAAGAGTCATTCAGGGCCCTGAAAAGGACATTAAATACTGACTTAAATGCTCTAAGTATCTAGTTAGTAAATGTCCGAGGTTGGTAACTGAACACATATTTAATTCAAGAATAATTGTTCTTTTTGCCTTTCTGGCTTCCACCTCTGGGCCACCACATTCCCACTTGGCATTAAATGCCTCTCCAATCACATTTCAAATATGTGACGACTCATCTCTGCAAGTTGCACTTTTGCAGAACTGCTCAACTGTTCACTTTGACTGTTGCGCCAAACCAGGAAAGTGGAGTGTTGGCATTAAATGCGGATCCCAAAACATATTATTCAAAACAATTTCCAATAATTTTTTTTGAATAAATTAAGATTGCTCAAATGACCAAAACACCCCCATCTCCACTTTCCTATAAATACCCCAACCAGAAGAATACATACACATGTTTTTATAGAATCTTAAGCAAAACTCTGCCATTTTTAATTCTCAAAAACAAATTGTGTGTGCATTCTTAAGCTTTAGAAACCCTTTAACCTTAGTCAAACCCAGACTTACCCACTAATGGCTTCTTCTAAAGCTGTGACATACGCTCCTAATGTGGATTTCACATTGGAGGGTGTAGACCTAACCAAAAACAATGTGGTGGGAAATTTCTCATATCCACAAATCTACCCAGCCTACAAGAACGTTATGAAATATCTTCGTAATTGTTTTCTTGCAAAGGCTTTCACCCACACCCCCTCAGTCATCTACCATGACTATTTGAGGGAATTCTGGTGTACGGCTGTGGCAACCAGCCCCAAAGACACCAAAGAGTCAATCATCACCTTCACGGTGATGAATGGGAGTAGAACCCTCTCCTTTGACTACTCAACATTCATCAAAGCCACAGGCCTTGACTTTGCTGAAGCCTTTTCACCCAACCCTACTGATCAGGACATAAAGAATGAACTGATCTTTCTTGCACCCCATGACCCCAGATGTCCAACAATGTCTGCGGGAGGCTTACTGGAAAAGGCTCCAGTAGTCAAAACATGGTTCCACCCTATTTGGAGGATACTGATGACATTTGTCATTCAGGTCCTGGGTGGAAATAAATCCTCTACGGAGCAGTTGAACTCTTCACAACAATTGATGTTGTTCAGTCTCCTTGAGGGTACAAAAATAGACATCGGAGGAATAATCTTCCGAGACCTTGTTGCTAAGCTCTCAGGAAAACATAGGCAAAGGCATATGTCCTATCCTAGATTTGTTTCCTGTGTGCTTCAGGACCTACTTGGTTCTGACTATGTGAGGACTGATGCAGAAGGTACGAAGCCTGACGTCCTGCACAAGTCAAACTTCACTAGTAACATCAGTGAGGTTACACATATTGCCCTGACTGAATACATGCAATCAGTCATTCAGGGTAATGACGCTATCTCTCCAGTTCCTTCACCGACCAAAAAGGTGAAGAAGACAAAGAAGGGTCAGTCCAGCCAGGTGGTTAGACCCAAGCCACTCGCCACTGAGACTGATCCTCAAAACCAACTCAACCTTAAAAAGAGGTTGAAAAAGGCCGAGACCTCTGAGACACCCATTTCTGAGACCCTCTTGACCTCAAAACAAAGGCCAACAGAAGTCACTGAGCAATCATCCTCAGTGACCTCGGGCACACCCATTCCACATGGTTCAACTGACATACAAAAGTCAGAGGGATCAGGAAGCATTCCCCCCTCACATCCCGATGAAGGTACTGATAAATCACAATCAGTACCCAAGGGAGAAAAGGGTCCTGAATCCTCGGTAGGGCAGCACCACCCTACTGGGAAGAGGACCCACACCCCCTCACATCCCGATGAAGGAACTGTCAAAAAACAATCAGTTCCCAAGGGAGGAAAGGGTTCTAAATCCTCGGTAAGGCAGCACTACCTTACTGAGAAGGGGACCCACAAACATTCACATCCCGCTAACGTTCCTGAGCAATCACCCTCAGGATCTCAGGGAGAAAAGGACCCTAAATCCCCTGAAGGACAACACAATCCTGATGGGAAGGGGGTCTACAAACTTTCACAATCAGTACCTAGTGATACTACTGGAAAGCACCCATCAGTAGTTGAAGGTGCTAAGGGGGACAAAGACTAAGAGGGAAAGAAACAACCCGCTGATATGGAACCCATCAACCCCTCAGGCGGATCCAGTCTCTCAGGAACTGCCCCCAAAAGCCAGGCTGGTGTTACCCCTGTTATTATGGCTAGTCAGGCTGAGCAAACCCACTCAGTTATTATGACAACGGGGTCAGGACCTGACCAAACCGAAGGCAAGTCTTTTTATAAAGAGGAGCCGGTTGATTTTTTGGGTATTGAGTCTATGGGGGACTTTCAGGCTTTTATGGAGTCTGATGAAGAGCTCAGGGAAGAGAGTGAAGAGGAAATGTTTGAGGCAGGTGAGGATATGGAAACTGATATACAACTTGAACAACCTGAACAATCACATCAGTCATCTCCAAGCCAAAGTGAAAAGTCTGGTTCTCAGTCTTCTGATTCTTCTGGTACTAGGGACATCCTCCAAAAGTATGATAACTCTCTTCCCCTCACTGAAAGAACATTGGTCAAATTCCTACTGAAGACCAACAGAGCTCTTTTCACTGGTCTCACTGATGAGATGTTTGATCATCACACTGAAGCTGCTGTTCACTATGCCAACCTGAAGGCAGATGTTGAAACTTTTCATGATGATGTGATCGAAATCCAATCAGACACCAAATACTCCCTGACAGCTATTGATATTCATTTCCAGAAGTTCAATCTTACTCTTGAAGGCATCACCAACAGCCTTGGAACTATTCAGTCAGCTGTCAAGGATGACCCCGTACTCATTGAAAAGGTCCTTCAGGCTGCTGAGACTTATCAGAAGCAGTCAGCTGAAATCAGTGATCTTCTCAGCTTACTGAAGGATTCTAAGCTTCAAGGTCTTACTACTTCCTTGGACTCAATCAGGACTTCCATGGGTCTTCAGGAAAAACATCTTGGTACTTGGGCACAATCTTCAACATCCTTGGCATGGTCTCTTGGGTCAAGGATGTCAGGCATCGAAGCTTCTCAGGCATCTCTGGCTGATCAGATCTCATGTCTTCAGAAAGACACCTCAGACATCAAATCAATGATGACTGAGATCTATAAGGCTTTCAAAGGTCCTGCTACTCCAGTGACTCCAACTCTTGCTCTCACAATGGCTCAAGCAACAGTTGAGGGGGAGAAAGACACTGGAGTCTCAAGCCAACAACCTCCTTCTCACACTGAGGGGGAGATTCCTGAAGCCTCTTCCTCCCATCAAGATAAAGGCAAAGGCATCCTTACTGAACCTGAGCCTCAACCAGCACCGATCTCGGTTGCAAAGGATCCTGAATCACCACTCAGGATCCCATATGAAATTGATGGAGTTCTTCACCACTTCTCAGCTGATGAACTCAGTGCTTATCTTCAGGAAGAGGAAGCAAAGAAGAAGTTAAAGGAGGAAGAGAAGGCGAGCAAGCCTGCAATAATTAAGGTTGTTCATGAAGAGGCTGAGAAAATTGGTCTTGAGGCTAAGGATCTCTCAGGAAGAGAAGGTGGTATGACCTTTGTGAAAGCTCAGTCTGAGGAGATGACCACTCTCAGGCAGAAAAGGGAGGAAAGAAATAAACGGGCTGAAGAGATCAGGCAGAACAGGATTAAGAAATATCAGTGGTATATGACTGAAAGGTTGAAGCCAGAACCAATCACTGATGTTCATATTCAAAGAAACACCAATCCTGCCGTTGTCACTGTCTACAGAGGTGCTGACATGAGAAACTTTGATGTTCATAACCCTTTCAGATTCGCTGACTTCGGGATCACTGAATTAGATGAGTTGGGTCCATTAATAGCAAAGAAATCAAATTTTGTGGTCCCTAATCTGATGAAGTCTTTGAGTCTGAGGTACGAAAGATTGGCAGCAGCACCTCAGGAACTTGGCATTCCATCTCTTCTTCCTGAATCTGCACAACCTGCTCCCTCTCAGTCTTCTTCAAGGAAAAGAAAGAAGATAGAAGCTGAGCCTGAGATCAAGATTCCTGGTCTTGACTGCAATAGGGCTCTCCCTGAAGGTGTTCCTTTCAGGAACAATATGGTCATTGAACAGCCTGAAAGAGGTTTGTTCTTCATTGATGAGTTCGGTGACAAAGCCTTCCAGAGGTGGAGTGATATAGATTTGTCAGGGATTAAAGCAATGCTTGGCTTTCTAATGATGGCCTCTCCACTCAAGAGTCCTGAAAATGTGAGGTTTTGTCAAGACCTGAAAAGAAAAATTAATGAACATCCTGACCAACATGAGCTGCAGTCAAAGAAGCCCAAGCTTGAAGCCCTTGGAATCAAGTTGAACTGATGACCTGCCTGAATACCCACCACTATCCCTTTTGTATTTAGTTTTGTTAGGACTTGTAAATGATATCAATAAGATGATGTTTTTATTATTTCAGTGTCCTTATTTACATTCTAGTACATTCAGTATGAGTAGAAGTCTTTAGCTCACTCATATATGATCAAAACACTTAGGAATAATTTATATCCAAATAGGGGGAGATTGTTGGGTCATGAAAAAACCCAAGAATGCTTCAAACATGATTTGGACACAAATTAACTAAGTGTTAACTTAAACCGAGAACAATTCAAGTCACTGAGAGAACAGCCTCTCAGTGAGTCATCTTCAGGATGCTTAAGGCGAATTCAAGATGAAGAAGGATTCACTACTCAGGAAGGCGGTACTCCCTGAGTAGGACTTAAGCCAAAGAAGAAGATGATGGTTCAGTGAGTGTTGGACAAGAACTCACTGAACCCCAGTCTCCTCAACCAACAAAGTGATTGAAGGACTGAGGAACCAACGCCTGAAGAAAAGGCGGGAACAATAGGGAAAAGATCTGAGAAGATAATAGTGTCAGCCCAACACTCTTCTCTTGTCAGATCCTACCTTCCCTATTGCGGCTAAAAGTCATGGAGTGTCAGCCAACAACTCCCAAAGTCTTTTTGGCCCTTTCCTATTGGTTCTTGGAAATGACAATTACTATTTGTAATTGTCAGACACGCAACCTCAACAACTTGTATTATTTTTAATCACTTATACTTAGATTACTTGTGTATAAATAGATCAGATGGGAGAGAAGTAAAAGTGTGCTTTGTATATTTAAAGTCTTGAACTTTTACAAAGGAACCTCTCTCCTACAAAGAGTATACAACTCACTGAGATAGCTCAGTGGGTATATTGTTACCACTCAAACAAAACTTGAGTTTCGATAGGAGACACCCCATACCCTTGTCTATTCAATCCCAAGTGTTTGTTCCGCAAAACACTTGGGTATAGATTCTTGGAATTATTTCTAATAAGAATTTAAACGTTGAAAAATATTGTTGTTTTTATATTCACGTTTTATAACTGTTAGAATTATCCTTAAACATTGTATTAGTCATTAACACAAATAGATTAACTTTCTAGTTAACTCTAATCGTGTAAAGGGACCAACAGAATCAATTGGTGAATGTGGTAGCCTTGTTGTTCTAAATTTGAGCCATTGCATTAAGCTTAAAAGTCTTCCAATCACCTTTAGCAAGTTAAAAAATGATACAGTTCTAACATTTGACGGCTGCGATGCTGGCATATTTAAGGAGATGAAGCGTATGAAGTTGCTGAATGTGCCTAACAAAGATGGCGTTTTCACAAAATTGCAGGCATTTTTCTATTCCATCACAAGATTACAACTGAATAGTCAAAAATCGATCTCACTTTCTTTGCCATCTTCACTAGTAATCTTTTCTCTCTGACAAACAATAATTTATCTAGTGAATTCTTTCCAGCGGACTTCAGTAGCATGTCAATGTTGAGAAAACTATTTCTAGACTATAACCCAATTGATTCCATACCTGATTGTATTAAAACCCTTAATAGGCTTGAGGTACTCAGTGTTGGAGGATGTTCAAAGTTGAAGTCAGTTTTATGCGCTTCAAGTACAATCAAACGTTTGTATGCTGACAAATGTGATTTACTTAAGAAAATAACACTCCATCAAGATATGTCAGCACCACCACTCATCTGTTTTCATAATTCAGTGTCCCTGAGTGAAATTGAAGGCATTTTGAAAATCCAAGATTAATTTAGCACAAGTTGATAATGAGATAATAAGTCGTTTGGGGTGGACAGATATACACAATGTGAAAGATTATGAAGTGAAAAGTTTCAATTTTTTGGTAGGTTTTCACTCAAAGAAACTTCCGGTCAAGGTATTATCTCAGACTTTGTCTTTTTCTTTCCGTATCTCTTTATGTTTTCAAACAAGGTTTATAGCCCACGCTTCGCGGCGGGATGTTTGTGTGCGAAAGTATTAATACTATCAATTGAAAGGAGCCCGCTGCATTGCGGCGGGGGTGTTTGCTATATTTTTCAACCTTTATAAGTGTAAAAAAGATGTTTCTTGAATCCCTCCACAACTATAGCCTGAGATTTACTTATAAAAATATGCACCAAGTATCTCAAAAAAGATGTAGAAACAATACAAAGAAAAGAGGTAAAAATTGAGGTTAACATCCCCGAAAACAGACCATTTGGATTGTGATTTTGTGTAGTATGTAACTATTGATCACTTTGAGCCTTGTAGAATTCCATTCATCCTCATGCAGTGTCTACATACTTGCATACACGTACTCTTATATCATTTGTGTTTACACTGCCTTTGAAATAAATTCTAGATGTACCTTCTTTTGGCTTACCTGTTAGCATGAGTAACCATAGCACGGTCAGAATTTCTATTGGTGTCGCAAAAAGGGTTAGGTGGGTTGTATCAAGAACAGATAGATAACCCTAAAAATTAGTCTTCAGTCATTGTTTTTTGTTAACAGGAATGTGCTAAATAACAATTTCAACATAACATGCAATTTCTAAGCGTAGAGTATAATAGGTCCACCATATTTTATAAAACGATGGACATATAGATTGAGTGGCATGTCTCGGTTTGAAATTTTCTTGTGCTCCAAGAACAAACCCTTAGCCTTAAGTAAGTACGACAACTATTAAAGAGTTTGCAACTTCGATAACTACTTAGTGAGTACCCTTTGTTTCCGTATATTATTAGATTTTATGTCGATAAAAGAGCTACAATTTATAAATCCTTCTTGAACATGGCTCGTCGAATTAAATTCCAGAAGCAACTCACTTACTATAATTATATTTATACAGGTTTTGCTATGCGTACCTTTTAGACTCACTTTTTATCTTTTTGAAACACCCTTTACTTCGTCTACCATCTCTGGAAAAGCGCCTGCAACATTCATAAGAAACATTCAATATGTTGCCCAATGCAGCTAAAATTCTCAAGAAACCATCAGTATACATTAATTTGGTAAATCCTCGTAACGGTTACTTCATTACTAATCCCAAGTATATACAACAACAGTAACGCAATAATTAACTACATGAATAGGGTTATTTGATCCAACATAGTACTGATCAGTAGTTTTCAACCCACCGCCACTAAATAGATTATTGGTCAAACGGGTCATAAATCAAATAAAGTATCCACATTCCCATAAATTATTTTATACAATTTTCAATAAAGCGTCATGAAATTATAAGCTTCCAACTTTTCCAATGATAGGAATAATTAAACATATCGGTGGCTGGTGATAATTTATTTGATATTCATCAAACATATCGGTGGCTAATTTATTTGATTTATGACCCGATTGACCAATAATTATTCCTATCAACTAAATTATCCAATACATGAAACTTATAATTAGGATAGATAGCTGGATTTGTATGATGACTATTAATAGTAGTACGTAGGAGTGTAGTACAGTTACAATGAAAACCTGGAATACTTTGTGACTGGTGATAGCTGGCTATTAGGGTAGCTATGTTACCGCCAGAAACCATGTTCGGAACTTTGGCCGCCAACACTGACAGATAAACAGCAATAGCATTACGGTTACTACAAAATAACTCTTAAAGAAACTGAAGTCATAAATGTAACTTCAAAAATGTGCTTGCATTACATACCAATGGCGCGTGAGTGGCATCTAACATTACAGTGTATGTGGCGAGATGGTATTAATGGTGACCTTGAGGATTTCTATGTCTACGCCGTACAAGCTACGTCTAGCATTTAATTTTTATAATCACGGTGCTGACGGTCTAGTACATTCGTATCCGGTCTACAGGCTGCAAATGTTCAAGAGGTCACATAAGAGTGTGCAGATATCACAAATGACAGAACCAATAGTATTTATTACTTAAAAAAACAATAACAAATGAAATAAGATGCGTCAAACCTGTGACAGCCGCTTCTATTGGACTGGAAACCATACGCCAACCAGCAGTTTCTGGTGATTGCATACACGCGGACTGAATCTCAGAATGAGATACAACGTCTACTTTAGCCTTCCCTTTATCAGCAATGGATGGGTTATGCATGTGGAATCAAAGTCTGTTCATGACTGCATACGTCTACTTTAGCCTTCCCAACGTATCATTTATGTTTAAGTTAAATGTGCGTTGCTAGTCCTAGTTTGAGGAACATTGTCAAAGTCTATTCATGAAAAGAATCCACTATGCATATGCATGTGGAATCAAATAAGTGATATTTAATTATTTACCATTAGCAGGTGGAATGCAAAAGTAATTAGAAAATAACACGATTACCTTAAAAGTGGCCAGAGCAAGTGCACCAAGAGTATTCATGATAAGGTTGACCCAAAAAGAGATTATTGCCACAACATTTAGGGGGCATCTCGTGAAGAAATTTTTGCCACAACACTGCTTCAAGATCGATACCATGTGTCAATTCCTCTTTTCCCAATATTACTTTTAGAACTTTCTCCCCGTTTGTGCCATCATCTGGTAAATCTACCATCAACCTGCAATCGAGATAGAAACAATGGTTTTGTAAAGCACATACACGAACATATATATTTTTCATCTTTCATGTATAATCAACTACATTGTCATCTGAGTATGTAACTTTAAAAACTATGAGCATAGCCATCTTTAGTTAATATTTTTAAAGACACATTAATCGCTATAATGGTTAGTCCTAACTTAAAAGCTGTTAGTATATACTAACCTCAAAAGCTGTTAGTATCATACGACTTTCAGCTGGTCAACGTTAACATAAGTTGTTCCAGAATGCATCTGAGAATCACACTTAATTGTTTAACATAAAATCAGGGAAAAGTTGCAGACTGTTTAAGCTGGCGCGCCACTTCAGACTGTTTAAACTGGCTTTTAAATAGCACCTTCAATGGCACAATATGATTGCTCTGTTTCAGACCAAAGATATTCATATAGAGAGTTAAACAAATAGATAATCCAAACAAAGTTGATTACTCGTAACTGACAAAAAGATAAAGATTGTGATTTTGCTTAATTTAGCTAAATATAATCTGTTAAGCATGGTAATAAGATCTAATTTACGTATCGTATTTTCCCTCGCTATATAGCAATGACCAAATTTTCCCTTTCCTAGTTGTTTCTCATTGTCAAAGATGCCAAATGTCAACCTTTTATTGTAACACCTCCGTTTTTGATATTCGCAGCGGAAATATAAGTTGGGGTGTTACTTCAAGTATCACATTCATGAAAATAGAAAACGACTCGAAAAGAGACGTTTTAAATAAAATTGTTATCATTCATTTATTTAAATCAGAGTACATAATTATAGGTCCCAGAGGGAAGTTCGGAAATACGTTATAAAAGTTACATTATTCATTGAATGATAACATAGTGGACACTCTTTTTATAAGAAGAAAGTCCACAGCCACTCCGTGCCAAGTTCAGTCTTTTAATTACCTGAGATAAAACATGCTAAAAAGTCAACACAAAGGTTGAGTGAATCCATAGCGTTTAAAGTTATAATCAGTTGAACACAAGCTAAGTAAAAAGAAATCAGTTATATCACAGTTCGGTATATTGCACTAAGCCTCATGACACGCAATGCGTTAACAGTTTACAGTATTACCAACATAATTAAATGAAAGTAATCTTGCCCCCGAGTAGGAGTCTGCCAAAAACTCTTTATAGATTTCAAATATAATGCATTTGTCTATCCGGCTACCACTAAGGATATCCATCCGACTAGTACAAATGGGTCGTCAGGCCAATAGATCTATTCACTATATTTGCGCTCACCCCGCAGGTGACTAATGGTGCATGATATGAGGGACTTTTTAAATAGGAAACAATTAACTTAGGCAATAACAATCAGGAAAGCATACTGGAAAATACTTGTGTTCGGTTTAGTAGCATGTATTTCCCCACAAGTTTGGAAAATGTATAAAAAAAAGTGGGACTATGAACTCACCTTGACAGTCTGGATGGAAAACAAAGTTAAATAGAGTTGATAAACGTCTCCGGCACGCAACCTGGGTTGGTATGTCAAGTTTCAGTAATCGTATTTCAATATATATATGTTTTAGTATTCGTTTCGTAACGTTTTTGATTGACGAATAAATGTTTAATTGAGACAACATGAAGTCTCTTCAAAAGTTGGATAGGATTTTATTTTTATGTTTCCGTTCGTTCGTTATCGAGATTAATGTATTTAGTTTATTAGTTTTTTTTTATTATAAATATATTTAGAATATATTAATAATAAAAATTATTTAAAGTTACACTTTTTATCCTTATAGTTTCATATATTGACAGTTTATACCCCTGAACTTTCATAAAATGACAATTTTTACCCCTCAAATTTTATAAAATTATAATTTTACCCCTCAACTTTCATAAGTTGGCAACTTTTACCCCTGAACTATGGTGAAATGACAGTTTCTACCCTACAGTTTTAAAACTGACGCTTTTTACCCCTAAACCGTAAGTCGACATCAATTAAAGTCCAAGTTATAAAACTAATTAGAGTTTTGGCAGAAATTACCCCCAAAGCATTTTATGCGTTACACCCGACGTCCTCATTTCATTTAAACGCGTTATAAGTTACGGGAAAAGGCACGACTTTCTACGACTCTTTTATACACTTTATTATCAACTTATTAATAGCTTATTTACAGCTTATGGGCTTGTCATTCGAGCTTATGATGCTCGAATGAATTATTTAAGGGTGCGCTAAAACAGTGAGCAAAGGGCAGTTTTGGGACGCAAATATAAACGAGGCAAGGCCATCATTTAACAACGTTCTTTTTCATATCAGTAGCTAGCTAGGTGGTCTTAATGTTGGCCAATTTCCAAAATTTTTAAAGGTCATATGGTGGTCGAATTAATTATGTAAAGATGGTGGGTTGGGGCTGTGTTGCGACAGAAAAGAGAAAGGGAAAAACTATTCGGCTTTAGGTATATACATGTCATAACTGATTTTCAACGTACATTAACATGATTATGAACATGTTTAATCAATCTCTAAAGTATTTTGTAGTTTCTTGATTTGTAATATTAAAATTAAGGGTGTGTTTGGTTTGCTCGACAAAATGAAAAGAAAAAGAAAAACTTTAGTTTTTGGTTTTTAAATGTTCAAGCTAGTTTTTAGTGATTGTTAACATAGTCATGAGCATATTTAATCCATCTTTAATGTACTTTTAAGATTTCTTGATTTGTATATATATATATATATATATATATATATATATATTAAGGGTGTTTAGTTTGGTTCGGCAAAAGAAAAAGAAAAGGAAAACTCGTCTTTTGAACTAGCTAACTACAAGAGATTATTTTGTGACATTTTTAGGAGTATTTAAGGTATACGAAAGTAATGAAAATGGGCTAGAGATACTTACTTTGCTATTTGTTCGAATAAGTGATATATTTGACGAATAGATTTGGTATTGGAGTGCTAATGGTTTTCTTCTTTCTAGGCTTTCTCAAGACCCTTCTTAGACCTATCTTGGACTGTTTGATCAGTAGTGGAGTGGGAATGTGGCTGTTTTGGTTTGGTTCGATTGATATGGAAATAAAATGGGGCATTTGGTGTTGCTATTTATAGAAGGGAGATGGGTTACGGTTTCTAGAGTGAGACATCACCTTATTATGGGATTAGTGAGACTTTGTGAAGTGTGTTAGGCTATTAGGGCGCCACATGGGAGGAGGGAAGGGTGGTTATGGTGTGGAAAATCCCTAACCATAGAAGGTACCTACAATCTTTGACTTAGGTTAGAGTTTTGATGTGTCGTAAGTGAGTACAAGTTTTAAATTTATAAAGGTCGAATTACCGAATCTAGAAACAACACATACGAGCAAGTGAACTCGTCCGTTATAGCAAGATTATGATGGTAAGTCGGGATCGTTCGCAGGGATTTGTGTAGTGAATCGAATTGTAAGCTACTAGAAGTAAATTTCTTAACAAGTAATGAAAAATAGAATAATTCAGATGATTAAAACTACACTTGCTTAGACTAGTATACTACTTTTTGATAAGCATGATTGTGATAACTTTGGACAACATGTTGGTTATGATAATTAGTTTGGTGAACTAATCTATTGTTTCTACAAATTAAACATTCGTCAAGATTTTAGTTCATAAAAACAAGCATTACGCTTAACCACTCAATTCAAGATCAATTCAAGGTTCATAAGTTGGTGTACCTTAAACACAAAAATCTACTTTTGCTTAATCAAATAGCTTAGGAAATGGTCAATACAAAAGGTAACCGATCATAGACAAAAGGTCACAATCGATAGTAAACTATTAATCTTTCGACCCTTGAAATGGTTTACCATCAATCCTATTTTTGATAGACAAAAGCATTCTCATTACAACCACAATTAACTTTCTTTGTTTAATCAAGAATAATGGGTAAAAACAATCATTCATAGACAAATGATTATAACTAGTTGAATAACAATAGTTCTTTCGACCCTTAAAATTATTAGCAACTAGTTAAACTTGATTCAACAAATATCACTACAAAACTTAATCACGATTGGATCTTAGAATCAACTTGAAATTGAATTAAAACATGTCATCACAATCATACGCAAATCAATAAGTAATACACATCATCTAAGCAAGTGTACAAAGGCACTAGCTACTCATAGCAAACATGAACATAATCTCAGAACTTTGAACATTAGAAACCATAATTGAAAGTCTTACAATGATTGGAAATATATTAAAAATGATAAAGTAATGATACCCAAAGGATTGGTATTGATTTCTTGATGTTTTGACCTCCAAATAATGACCTCTTGATCCTCCAAAGTTTCCTGGACTTCAAAGGACGAATTTGAGAGTATTTTGATGAGTGGTTGATGATTACAAGTTTATTGATTAAGAAAGGCACACTTAATACTCCACAAATGATCCTATTAATACTCCTCCCAAGGGTCTTGGTTCATTAATGCTTCTCTTGTCCTCCAAGTAGTTTAGAAGAGCCTAGAATCGTTATTAGAAGGCCTTAGAACCGGATATATAAAGAGACAAAACTTAATGATGAAGTTTTGGTAAATCAGCAAGCTTCCAACCGATCGGTAATATGGCCAACCGATCGGTTGGTCTCCGGAATTGCCTCCATCCGATTCGGTTGCGGGCGGCGACTGATCGGATGGATGGTTGCTGTTTGGTACTTTTTTGGACTTTTGTCGTCTTGGCTTGATTTTTTCCTTTTTTTTTAGTCTTTGGTTCTTCATCCAAACTTGATCTTTTCAATCTTGGGTTAAATCCTAAAGATAAACGCTAACAAAAGGGTTTATATTCTCGTTGCTCTTGATTACGTTTCCAAATGTTCTCCAATTTGATTCTTTCCCAAGGTCTAAGAAGAACATCATAGATATAACCAGATTCTTCGGCCCAAGGAGTGTTTTTCTTGAAATCGGCCAGAAAGGGTGCCATGAATGTTATTGCTTCATAGTCTGATTCAGGCGGAATCTCTTTGATAGAAATCTCATTCATTTGCTCCTTATCATAATACAATTTAATTCGGTGACCATTAACAATGAAACTTCCACCTTGTTTGTCATGTAATTCAACATACCCAGATGGAAATCCATGTTTCACTATATATGGGCCGAACCATTTTGGTTTTAGCTTAGGTGCTTTGAACTTGTATTTCATATTAAAAAGCAGAACTTTGTCTCCAGCTTTGAATTCTTTCCGGATTCTAAGCTTTCTGTCATGATACGCTTTGGTTCTAGCTTTGTAGAGCTTAGAGTTCTCGTAAGCTTGGAGTCTTAGTTCATCGAGTTCATGCAATTGCAAAAATCTCTTCTCTCCAGCTATTTTGAGATCAGGGTTACAGCTTCTGAGTGCCCAGTAAGCGCGATGTTCGATTTTGAACGGCAAATGACAGGTTTTTCCATACAAAAGTCTGTATGGTGCTGTACCAATTGGAGTTTTATAAGCCGTACGAAATGCCCACAGAGCATCATCGAGTTTTCTTGACCAAATGGCAGGATTGTCTTTGACCGTTTTTTCAAGTATTCTTTTTAAGGCTCTGTTGGTATTTTCGACTTGACCACTGGTCTGAGGGTGATAAGCTGTGGCGAAACGATGATGTACTCCGTATCGTTTCATAATTTTCTCCATTTGTTTGTTACAAAAATGGGTTCCTCGATCACTTATTAAAGCTTTGGGAATTCCATAACGAGCGAAAAGCTTTTTGAGAAAATTGACAACAACTCGAGCATCATTTGTGGGTAGAGCTTCTGCTTCAGCCCATTTGGAAACGTAATCAATAGCAACGAGAATATATTCGTATTTGTGCGATTTAGGAAAGGGTCCCATAAAATCGATTCCCCAAATATCGAATATTTCACAGACTTGAATGCTCTTTTGAGGCATTTCATCTCTACGAGAAAGACTACCGGATTTTTGGCAAGCATCACAGTTTTGAACAAGAGTATGAGCTTCTTTGAAAATAGTCGGCCAATAGAATCCAGCATCAAAAACTTTTTTAGCTGTGGTGGAAGGACCATAGTGTCCCCCAGTCAGGCCATGATGGCATTCATCAAGAATTCTTCTTGTTTCAGGACCAGAAACACATCTTCTTATCATTCCATCGGGACACATCTTGAAAAGATAGGGCTCTTCCCAATAGTAGTGTTTTAGTTCTGAAAAGAATTTACTTCGTTGGGCATGAGTTAATCCTTTTTTAAGAATTCCTCCAACGAGGTAATTTGCATAATCAGCAAACCATGGAATTTCTTTCTCATCGACTGTATCAACAGTCATGAGAGTTTCATCAGGAAAATAATCGTCAATCTTATCTTCCTTTAACTCTTCCAAGTTTGGATTCTCAAGACGAGACAAATGATCAGCAGCTAGATTTTCTGCTCCTTTCTTATCTTTGATTTCGATGTCAAATTCTTGGAGTAGCAAAATCCATCGGATAAGACGCGGTTTTGCATCTTGTTTTGCAAACAGATATTTGAGCGCTGAATGATCAGTGAACACAATTGTTTTCGAAAGCACAAGATAAGATCTGAATTTGTCGAAAGCAAAAACAACGACTAACAATTCTTTCTCCGTAACCGTATAATTTTGTTGCGCATTATTGAGTGTTTTGCTGGCGAAGTGTATAGGACGAAAATGTTTTCCTTCACGTTGTCCTAATACAGCTCCAACCGCAAAATCGCTTGCGTCGCACATGAGCTCGAATGGTAGTGACCAAGTAGGTGAAACCATAATGGGTGCACTAGTCAGTTGGGTTTTCAATGTTTCGAACGCCTTCATACAATCTGCATTGAAGTCAAAAACAGAATCTTTTTCTAGAAGTTTCGTCATTGGACGAGATATTTTGGAAAAATCCTTAATGAAGCGACGGTAAAAACCGGCATGTCCTAGAAAACTTCTAACGGCTTTAACGTTTGTTGGAGGTGGTAATTTGGTGATAACATCGATTTTTGCTTTGTCAACCTCCATACCTGCATTGGAAATTTTGTGTCCTAGCACAATTCCTTCAGTCACCATGAAATGGCATTTTTCCCAGTTGAGAACAAGATGTGCAGCTTCGCATCTTTCGAGCATTTTGTTGAGATTAGAAAGACAAGCTTCAAATGAGCTTCCAAAAACTGAAAAGTCATCCATGAAAACTTCCATCGATGTTTCAAGCATGTCTTGGAATATAGCAATCATACATCTCTGAAAAGTCGCGGGTGCATTACACAAACCAAAAGGCATACGCCGATAAGCGTAAGTTCCAAAGGGACATGTGAATGTAGTGTTTTCTTGATCAACAGGATCAATGGGAATTTGGAAATATCCTGAAAAACCATCAAGGAAACAAAAGTACTCGTTCCCTTCTAATCTCTCAAGCATTTGATCCATGAACGGTAAAGGAAAATGATCTTTTCTGGTGGCTTTGTTTAATTTTCTGTAATCAATACATACTCGCCATCCTGTGACAGTTCTAGTAGGAACTAATTCATTCCGTTCGTTAGTCACAACAGTCATTCCTCCTTTTTTCGGAACACAGTGAACTGGACTCACCCAAGGACTATACTCGATGGGGTAAATGATACCGGCATCAAGAAGTTTGATGATTTCTTTTTTAACAACTTCTTTCATGTTGGGATTGAGTCGACGTTGTCTTTCTACAACGGGTTTTGCATCTTCTTCGAAATTGATTTTGTGTCTACAAAAATCAGGACTGATTCCTAGGATGTTAGATGTTTTCCATGCAAAAGCTCTTTTATGCTTCTTGAGAACAGAAATGAGGCATTCTTTTTCCTTATCTTTGAGCAACGAAGATATGACCACTGGAAGAAGTGACTTATCCTCCAGGTAAGCATACTCAAGATTTTTGGGTAGTGGTTTCAGCTCAAGATCAGTTGGTGGTTCTTGAAGAGATGTTTTGATTCTCAATTGATCATTAAAAGTGATTTCCTCAAAATATTCCTCTATTTCTCCTTCTTCAGCTTCTGTTTCTTCTTCTTCTTCTTCTTCAAACTTTACTTCCATAAAATCAGCGAATTCCTTATCAAAGTTTTTTTCACTAATTTTTTCTGAAGTAGTCATGAATGGATCCGAATAGTCAAGTAATGCATCCAATTCTTCTTCAGTGACTTCATCGATTACATCAATGTTGAAACAAGTATCATCACTGGAATATGGATATTGCATTGCTTTATCGATTAAAAAGGTAATTCTATCATCCCCAATTCCAAGATTGAGTTCTTTTCCTTTTACTTTGATGATCGCATCAGCGGTGTTTAGGAAAGGTCTTCCTAAAATAAGAGGTACTCTACTATCTTCCTCCATTTCTAAGATCACAAAATCCACAGGAAAAATGAATTTACCAACTTGGACAAGCATATTCTCAGCAATTCCAACAGGATATTGGTAAGAATGATTTGCTAATCGAATACTCATCCTTGTAGGTTTCAAGGTATTGATGGAAAGTTTAGAATACAACGAATAGGGCATCAAATTGATACTTGCACCTAGATTGGCTAAAGCATCGCATGTGATGTTGTTTCCTAACGTGCATGGAATCAGAAAACTTCCGGGATCTTCGAGTTTCGGTGGAATTTTGTTTTGAACAATAGTTGAACATTCTTCATTCAGAAAGGTAGCGGATATTTGCTCCAACTTGTTTTTGTTATTAAGAAGTTCTTTAAAAAATTTCCCATAATTGGGCATTCCAGCTAAAATATCAACGAGGGGAACATTGAGTCTAACCTCTTTGATTATTTCAACAAACTTCTTATAACGTTCTTCCATTTTTTCTTTCTTAAGGCTTTGAGGATATGGAATTTTTGGTGTATATGCCTTAACTGGTGGGATGGGTTTGGGTGGTGTTTTTGTGGTATTTTCCTTTTTAGCTTCTTCGTCCTCCTCGCTATCATCATCGATGATCCTGGTATCATTTGGATTGGGTGGTGGATCATAAGAAAGACCACTTCTTGTGAATACAGCATTGATATGCTCATTTCGAGTCTGTGGTGGACGATAAGTTTTATCGTTCGATCCAGATGATGTTGGCTTAGGGTTGGTTTGGGTATTACTGGGCAACGAACCAGATGGTCGGGAAGAAATTTGATCAGAAAGTCTACCAAATTTGTTTTCAAGATCTTGAATAGATGCTTGATGATTTTTCTGACCTTGCTCAACTTTGGTTTTTAGATTGAAAAATTGGTTCTTGACGAACTCATTGGTTGATTTTTGAGCAGTTACGAATTCTCTCATCATTTTCTCAAAATCGGATTCTTCCATTTTTTTGTCAGAGGTTTGTGTGGTTTGATTGTCTACTCGTGGTTGAGAATCACAGTTGTTATCCCTTTGTTGACGTTCTTGCCAATTTACAGAATTTCGTCCGTAATAATTTCCACGATAACCGCCTCCACGGTATCCTCTTTGGACATAATTGGCTTCTCCTTCTTTGGGTTGGTCCATTGGTTGGTCGTCACATTCTGATGATGGGTGATTACCTCCACAGTTGTTACAACCGTCTCGCATTTCTTTCATTTCTCCTTTAAGATCTTTGTATTGCGAGTCGATTTTGGAAGTCAATGTTTCCATTTTCTCCAGGAGTTTAGAGGTATCAGAACTTTCAGCAAAAGCAACGGTTTTTTCGTAAGGGTTTAGTTTTGGCATCTTTTGACCAGTCGAGTTTGAGAAGAACTCGGTCTTCTAGCAATTGGTATGCCTGGTTTGGAGTCTTATAAAGAAAAATTCCTCCAGCATCAAGAATTCCTTGAGATGCTTCATCTAGTCCATGGTAGAAGATTTGGATAATGGTTCCTCGTCCTAAACCATGTCCATGACAACTACGAAGCAGATCTTTCATACGAAGCCAGGCTTTGACGAGTGATTCGTTAGGGTTTTGTGTGAAAGCACGAATTTCTCCCATGAGTCGATCAAACATGGCAGGTGGAAAGAATCGGCTTACAAAAGCTTGCCTCATCTCTTCCCAAGTATTGATAGTTCTTGGGGTTAATTCATTATACCACACTTTTGCGTCTCCAGCAAGTGATGATGGAAAAAGTTTGAGTTTAATGGCATCCACATTGGTGTCGCCATATCGGAACATGCCACAAATTTTGATGAATTCGGCAATGTGCTTGTGAGGATCGACCCTCGAACAGCCATCGAATTGACGGTCTTTGATCATAGAAAGATGGTGACCTTTCACGGTGAAATTCACCTAGGTTGACGGTAACAATAGCAGCTCCAGGAGTGGGTGCTACAGTTCAATTGACTTCCCACATGGGTCTATCGTCATCCATGGGAAAAGGTTGCTCAGTGAATGGGTTATAAACGACTTTGGCTTCACAAAGGTTTTCAAACGGTGGGTTTCGTACTCTTGGTACACGGTTGGCTAATGGAACAAATGGTTTTCATTTTCTTCTTGGTCTTCGGACTAAACGTTCGGGATCTGAAAAAGGTGAAATTGGTTCTATTCCGGTTGATCGAGTGTTCATACAATTCCCAAGAGAATCGAGGCAATGTCTAAACACACGAGCGAAGAATGGAAACAATTTGAAAAATCAAGGCTAAGGATCCGATCGGATAGAATGTAATACTGATCGGATGAAGCTCTCGATAAATTAAGTTTGGGGTGATCCGATCGGATGGATGCTACTACCGATCGGCTGAAGCTCTCGGTAAATTTGAAAAATGGGCAACCGATCGGATGAATGGAATACCGATCAGATGGTCAGCTCGGAAAACTTTTTTTTTTTTTTTTTTTTTTTTTAATGAAAACGAACTATGAACTTCTAAAACCTACAGAAACACGATCAAAATCCCCGGCAGCGGCGCCAAAAACTTGATGTGTCGTAAGTGAGTACAAGTTTTAAATTTATAAAGGTCGAATTACCGAATCTAGAAACAACACATACGAGCAAGTGAACTCGTCCGTTATAGCAAGATTATGATGGTAAGTCGGGATCATTCGCAGGGATTTGTGTAGTGAATCGAATTGTAAGCTACTAGAAGTAAATTTCTTAACAAGTAATGAAAAATAGAATAATTCAGATGATTAAAACTACACTTGCTTAGACTAGTATACTACTTTTTGATAAGCATGATTGTGATAACTTTGGACAACATGTTGGTTATGATAATTAGTTTGGTGAACTAATCTATTGTTTCTACAAATTAAACATTCGTCAAGATTTTAGTTCATAAAAACAAGCATTACGCTTAACCACTCAATTCAAGATCAATTCAAGGTTCATAAGTTGGTGTACCTTAAACACAAAAATCTACTTTTGCTTAATCAAATAGCTTAGGAAATGGTCAATACAAAAAGTAACTGATCATAGACAAAAGGTCACAATCGATAGTAAACTATTAATCTTTCGACCCTTGAAATGGTTTACATCAATCCTATTTTTGATAGACAAAAGCATTCTCATTACAACCACAATTAACTTTCTTTGTTTAATCAAGAATAATGGGTAAAAACAATCATTCATAGACAAATGATTATAACTAGTTGAATAACAATAGTTCTTTCGACCCTTAAAATTATTAGCAACTAGTTAAACTTGATTCAACAAATGTCACTACAAAACTTAATCACGATTGGATCTTAGAATCAACTTGAAATTGAATTAAAACATGTCATCACAATCATACGCAAATCAATAAGTAATACACATCATCTAAGCAAGTGCACAAAGGCACTAGCCACTCATAGCAAACATGAACATAATCTCAGAACTTTGAACATTAGAAACCATAATTGAAAGTCTTACAATGATTGGAAATATATTACAAATGATAAAGTAATGATACCCAAAGGATTGGTATTGATTTCTTGATGTTTTGACCTCCAAATAATGACCTCTTGATCCTCCAAAGTTTCCTGGACTTCAAAGGACGAATTTGAGAGTATTTTGATGAGTGGTTGATGATTACAAGTTTATTGATTAAGAAAGGCACACTTAATACTCCACAAATGATCCTATTAATACTCCTCACAAGGGTCTTGGTTCATTAATGCTTCTCTTGTCCTCCAAGTAGTTTAGAAGAGCCTAGAATCGTTATTAGAAGGCCTTAGAATCGGATATATGAAGAGACAAAACTTAATGATGAAGTTTTGGTAAATCAGCAAGCTTCCAACCGATCGGTAATATGGCCAACCGATCGGTTGGTCTCCGGAATTGCCTCCATCCGATTCGGTTGCGGGCGGCGACTGATCGGATGGATGGTTGCTGTTTGGGACTTTTTTGGACTTTTGTCGTCTTGGCTTGATTTTTTCCTTTTTTTTTGGTCTTTGGTTCTTCATCCAAACTTGATCTTTTCAACATCTTTGAAGCTTATCAACATGAATACTTGGACCTTCATTCTTTGAAATGCCTTTTTGATTGGGACTTGGCATAAGAATCTTCGCACTTTCATAAATATTTCCTTCTTTCTCATTTTTCTCATCTTTTTCTTCCTTTTTCCTGTTTTTGGCCACATATACTTTGCAAACACACTTTGGTACGATTTAGTAACAAAAGCATATAAATATAACCAAATAGCATACATAAAAACACGAATAACGCTACTAAAAACATGCACAATTTGAGCGTTATCAAATTTTAAGGGACATGCCCATGTGGAGGATTAAGGAACTTAGAAGATCATTTGTGGCATGTGGTATACTTAGGGATTGGAAATGGAAGGGTTTGGTTTGATCCTTGGGAGATTCGAACTAAGGAAACAAGAATAGGATCGAATGGGCATTAAAGGGTGGTACTATGGGCTAGAAAATGTTGTACCTAGGGTTAAATGTAGTAACTAGTTAGTTTCTAGGGTTTGTTTTAAGTAGCTATTAGTTAGGAATTAATTTTAGAGTTTATATATATACATGTATGTCGAATTATATAGAAATGAAAAAGAAAATGGTTTGTGCTATAAAGGGTTGTACTATTAGCTTAATAAGGTTGTACTAGGGTGTAAATATTATAGAAAATATATTTTTAATATTAGGTTAGGTTATATTATTTATATGTAAATTTTATTAAGTTTTAAAATATATAAATGAGATTTTAGGGTTTTATGCATTGAAGGGTTGTACATTGGGTTTAAGGGCTTGTACTAATATTTAGTAAGTCTAATAAATTTATTTTAAAAGTTAGTGCATGGATTGCTTGTACAATGTGCTTTAAAATAAATATTTTTAAGGTTAATATAGTATTTTTATGAATAATTAGTTTTATGCATAGATGACTTGTACCTTAGCTTAAAGGACTTGTACATTTATATTTTATAAAAATTATATATATATTATTTAGGGTTTGTGATTTTATTACATGAAATCATAGTTTTCTGAATTTAGGGTTTGTATCGGGAGTTAAAGTGGTTTTAGGGTTTCGGTGTTTTAGGAACTTGTACATTAGTATTTTAGGGTTTAGTTGTTCATAATTGTTGTTTTTAATAGTTTAGGGTTTCTTGGAAACTTTATTAGATAAGAAACGTTTAGTTTAAACGTACGTTAACGAATTAACGTAAAGTGGCAGATGAGGTATCATAAAGTTTTAGACTTGACATATGGAGATGTTTATATGAATAAACATTAAATAAGTTAAGATTGGGTTGCGTGTGAGCACGTTTATCGAGGATGTGAGCTAAGTTACATTAGATAATAGTTATGATCAGATAATTAAAAATATATATATATATATATATATATACGTAGAAAAAGGGTAATATTCTTTATTTAGAATATGAGAATAGTTTAATACATAGTGGAATTCTTACAGTGGTTACAGTATCCCCTCGTTGAAAGGAATCTCGTCCCGAGATTCAGTCTATGTTGGTAGATGAGTTAGGAAAAAGATGTGGGTATTTCGTCCGGATTTGATCTTCTCGTTCCCAGGTAAATTCTGGCCATCTCTTGGAGTTTCATTTAACCTTAACAATGGGAACGCGACTTCGTTTTAGCTGTTTGATTTCTCTGTCCATGATTTACACAGGTTCTTCCACAAAATTGAGCTTGTCATTGAGACGAAGCTCTTTCATGGGAATTACAAGTGTTTCATCTGATAAACATTTCTTTAGATTAGAGACGTGGAAGATAGGATGTATTTTACTAAGCTCTACAGGAAGTTCAAGTCTATAGGCTACTAAACCGATTCTCTCCAGAATCTTAAATGGCCCGATGTATCTGGGATTCAACTTTCCCCGCTTTCCAAATCTAACCATGCCTTTCCATGGTGACACCTTTAACATGACTATGTCTCCAACTTCAAATTACATAGGCTTCCGCCTTACATCCGCGTAGCTCTTCTGCCTATCTCGTGCGGCTTGTAAATGTTGTCGAATTTACATGATTTTATCGGTGGTTTCCTGAATTATCTCCGGTCCGGTAAGTTGGGATTCTCTGACTTTCGCCCAGCAAACAGGTGATCGGCACTTTCGTCCATAAAGTGCTTCAAACGGTGCTGCCTTGATGCTGGCATGGTAACTATTGTTGTATGAGAATTCTGCCAAAGGCAGATGCTTATCCCATCCTTTACCAAAATCTATTACGCATGCCCTGAGCATATCTTCCAGCGTTTGAATAGTTCTTTCGCTCTGTCCGTCGGTCTGTGGATGATAAGCCGTGCTCATATCTAAGTTAGTACCTAAGGCTTTCTGAAGCTTTTCCCAAAATTGAGACGTGAAACGAGAATCACGATCCGAGATAATGGAAATTGGTACTCCATGTCGTGAGACTATCTCTTTCAGATATAATTGTGCTAAATCTACTATTTCATCAGTCTCCTTGATTGGCAAAAAGTGAGCTGATTTCGTAAGACGATCAACTATGACCCAAATAGTGTCATACCCGCTTGACGTCCTAGGTAACTTGGTGATGAAATCCATAGTTATCCTTTCCCATTTCCATTCAGGAATCTCTGGTTGTGTCAATAAGCCAGACGGCCTTTGATGTTCAGCTTTAACTCGTGCACATGTCAAACATTTACTGACATACTCAGCGATGTCAACTTTCATGTTTGGCCACCAGTAAAGCTTTTTGAGATCCTGATACATCTTTTCAGATCCTGGGTGGATAGAATACTTAAATTTATGTGATTCATGCATAATCACATTTATTAAATCACCAAAGAGCGGTAACCAGTTTCGGTTCTTTATGCAGCGGATCCCATCAGGACGAAGTTCAAACGCCTTGTCCATACCCCTTAAATTCTCAGCCTGAATATTTTCTTCCTTCACTGCTTCAGCTTGTGCATTGAGAATTTGGGATGGCAAGTCCAAATTAATGGTCATGACTAAAGCTTTGACTCGAAGAGGCTTAAATCGTTCCTTCCTACTTAAAGTATCTGCTACAACATTTGCTTTTCCAGGGTGGTAACGAATTTCACAGTCGTAGTCACTTAATAACTCTAACCATCGGCGTTGCCTCATGTCACAACTCGTAATTTCAGGTCATTTTCCAAACCCCGATAATTTACTATTCATTAGTTACTATTCATAAATCACTATTCATCATTTTACTATTCATCATTTTTGAAGCCAGTTTGAGACTTTGAGAAGTCATCAAAATTTTTACTATTCACATGACACTATTCATTCCCGGAGGGAAATCACTATTCATGGGCATCATTCATCATGTCGTAAACTAGGTTTACGAGTATTCAAATGCGCGTAACCAGTTAGGTTTAGCTGCGTATTCATGCATCATCAGTAAGAACACATCATACAGACTAGAGTAGTCTGCATATCATCAGTAATATCAGTACCATATCAGTTCATGCATGTGTCTGTGTGATTTTCATTAACGTATGCTTAATTGTTTAATTAACGTTACCACTCAGTCATTTCTATCAACAGTAAACCAAATACTCCAGACAATGATCCTAATATATTTTCAAGCTAATTATAATGATATAGAGATTATATTATTACTTTACCCGGTGTTTTTAAATCAATCGTTACATTTTTCATTTGACGCTTATAACTCCGTCGGTTTACGAAATTTCAATCCGATTATCATTCTAACACCCGATTCTTGCAAGGAACATGATTTTACAATTTTTACAACTTCGTCGTATCTCATTTCACCTCGTCACGAGTTATTTCTAGTTAACTCGGTACCCGATAACACCCAATGTATACACAAATTAACTAAATACTTACACTAATGGGACACTTGGCACAATTTCATCAAACCCTTCCCATTTAACCCATGTGTGCCGCCCCCTACCCCCAATTTAGCTTAATACCTCCAAAATGCATTAATGGAATTAGTACCCATTTATTTAGAAATCCACTAACACAAACACATACTATAAACAATTAACTAGCCATTTTAGATCAAACCCTCTCATCCCTTCATCACCCCAATCGGCCACAACCATGAACACCATCCAAATCCATAGATTTTTCAAGAACAAAGCATAAACATACTCCATTTACTATCCTAGTTAAAGTCTTGTGATCAAAACCTCAAGTTATTGCACCTTTCTCATCAAATCACTCCAAGATTGTAAGTAAACTTCAAGAACATCATTTTGATCTTTTCATTCTTTTATTTACTTCATATGATCATGTATTTTCAAGGTTATACTAGTTACTTTTGCAAGTTACTTATGTTTTGATACCATTTTGTTTATAAACTATCACAAACACTAGATCTATAAGTTTCACTAATAACCACATGAGATCCACCAAGATTGGTGATGTTTAGGACTCCATGACACCCTAAGAAGGTGTATGGTAGGATTTGCGAACTTGTGGAGTTGATTTGAGGTGGTATGATCAAGATTAGAACCATAGAAATGAGTTTTTAAAACATATATATACCTACTGTCCAAAATCGTGTAAACTGGAAAACTCAGTAATTTTTGGCATATTTTGGCCTTCATATTCAGAAATTTCTTTTAAAAACGAAACCGTGGCCGCAAGAATCACTAAAATCCGACTTATAACGAAGGAGATATGATCGTTCGAAGTTGGGCGACGAAAACTAATTTTCTGAAAATAAGCGTGCTGTTAGCCGAACTTTAAAGGACCAAACAAGGCGTTAGACGTGATCTAGACGACCCGACCCATTGAGATTATGTTAGTTCATGTTATGACGAATCCGTGGATATAAAGAACGTAGAAAACGAGCTTATAACGACCGAGATATACACGTTCGAAGCCGACGAACTCTATTCTATTTTGTTAGCCCTAATAGAAAGTATTTTTCTAAGTATATACGTTAACATTTTTACAAGCCATTACATTGATAGCCGGTTTTCTATCTATTCAAGACGCGTATGATCAAAAGTCCAATAACACGACACGAAAAACTTGTAACAACATTTCATTTGCTTACCTTAGATCATATCATTCATGATAGGTCGCGGTTAGGAACCGAGCCTCATCTCATCATATCCATTGTGATCATTGTTGCTATATCATATCAGGTGAGTTTTCATAGCCCCGTTTTAAATTGTTTATTGATTTCTAAACTCTCGGGGGAGAATACATTGCACCATTTTTATATGCGGACCAAAGTATACAAACTCATTACATTGCTTAAGTTACATCATTGCCCAGATTAAAGTCCCCTTATATTATCATGAACCGTTAATTGTTAGTAAGCGAGAGTGAGTGGATAGATCTATTGAGGGTGACTCCTCCGTTCGGGTTGGTAGCACCAACTGGTCAAACGAACGCATTTCATTTCTGTCATATTTGAGTGATTGGCAAACACTCGGTTGGGGCATTTCATTCAGTCTAGCTTCGGGGTCATGAGCTTAGAGCTAATGTATCATTTTTATGTGGCATGGTTTTGTCATACACTTTATACTTGTGGTTTCCGTACAATCATTCATTTACATAAACCTATGATCTCACCAACATTTTTGTTGACCATTTTTAGCAAAGTATTTTCAGGTAATTAAGGTATCGCATGTTGGCTTGCATATGGACATCATGGAGTCGCGGAGTCGACGCGTCTCACTTTATATTTTATGCACTTATCCATCGTTTGAATTGTATGAACTTGTTTTCTGAAAACTTGTTTCACCTTTTGGGACCTAGCTTTATAACTCTGAATGTTTTTAAATAATCAAACGATGTATTTTCTAAACGACACTTTAGGTCGTTCAATATAACTATAACTTTGGTGCTATGACCAGTCGTGCCCCTAAATGACTTATTCCGCTGCAAGTCACGAAATTTGGGGGTGTGACAGATTGGTACCAGAGCAAAGGTTATAGCGAACTAGGTTATTCATTATACCCTAGACTATAGCTGCACCATCATAGCATCTCATCATTGTGGCATAAGTGCATATTCATTATATCACATGTAGTGATTGCGATTTCATACATATATCATTTCATCATAACCCACATTGTGTAGATGTTTATTTACTTTTATTTCACATCTGTTGTTTCAGTGATGTCTTCGGATTCACACCCTATTGTTATCTCGTCTGACTCTAAGTCAGCGGACGATACTTCTTCACTACCCTCTATCATACTAGAGTCAGTTTCATCACCATCACTACCCACTATCATTTTATCATCAGTGGAGCCTACTCCACAGTCTTCACCAGTTATGTCAAAGGCCGAGACAGAACCCTTTGAGGAGGGGGAAGTCGTACCTACACCACCAGTTTCACCTGTGATCCGTCGTGGTCCCAGAGTTGTTCCGGTCATTCCGCTGGGGCAGCAGATACCCTATGGTCGAGTTTACCGTACATATCTAGGTGGGCCGCGCATGAAGCGTACTGTTGCTAAGCGGGTTCATCGTCTCACAGTCAGATCACCAGCTACATTTGTATCCTTACCACCACCATCATCACTTACTTCATCTCAGCCACTCCGTCGCCGCTTGACAGCGAGGAGGAGTGTGACATTCAGTACACCACCATTATCACCTTTACCATCCTTATCATAATTTTCTCCACCATTGTCATCCCTATCAACACCACAGATGCCATCAACACCAGCTCACATCAGAGATCCTACTCCTACGTCAGACCTACCGCTTAAGAAGCGGGCTCGTCTTGATATCTCATCTCCAGATACTTCAGATGCCACAGAGACAACACCACCCATCAGATTCGAGGTTGGTGAGAGCTCGAGGGTTGCTGCTGACAGATTGATTACTGCTACTACATTTGACTCACGACTAGATCAGCTTCAGGCAGAGATTGAGAGGGCATTATCTCATCTAGACGAGACTCCAGTGAGCCGTATTGAGGCTATTGAGGAGGAGGTCGAGGGATTGATCCAGGGCAGGGTTGCCATTGATGTTTCACACCAGGGTTTAGAGGCTCATCAGTTGGAGAGTTCAGAGCATATCGCACAGCTTAGGCAGGAGGTGCCGGGGTTAGTTGACAGAGCACAGAGGTTCCAGGATGAGCATCACAGCCTGGTCGATGAGTTATCTTCAGTTCAGGCTAGGTTGTCTGCATCAGAGACTAGAGAGACTGACCTTCAGACTCGAGTTCAGCACCTAGAGGAGATCGTTGTTGCGATGTCTAGGGATATTCAGAGGATTTTCCGCAGGTTAGATGGAGCACCCGGAGGAGGTGCCTAGTGTTAGACTGTTATCATATAGCTTGTACATTATTATCCTAGTCCCGGGGTGTGGGACGTAGTTAGTACTTGTTGTTTTTTGCTTGTAGTACAAACAAATATATCAAGTGTGACTCTACTATGCAGGATTTTCGTTGTGCTATTTTATGATATCGGTCTGCGTAACCGAAATTTTCATGTATTATATTCATGTGCGATGTGATTATACTTATGATGTTTCGTTGTGGTTTCAGTATATTTATACATGATGTGGTTGTATTTATACGTATTGTGGATGTATATACATGTTGTGGTTGTGTATATTGTATATGATGATCGTTTCCATTGTGAGTTCTCATTGTTGTATTCTTTTGTGATTGTGAAGAATCATGCCACCCAAAAGAGCTACTCCTGCTATGACACCCGCCCAGATCAAGAGACTTGTTGCCGACAGTATTGAGGCAGCATTGGTAACTGAAAGAGCTGCCGTAGTTGCAGCTGCTGCTGAAGCCGCTTCGCGGGCAGAAATCGCGGAAGCCGCAGGAACAGATACTAATGGAACAAATGGCCGTAAATGTACGTACAAAGATTTCAAGAGTGGTGATCCAGAAAAATTCAAAGGCACTGAAGGAGCCACTGCCATGATCCGATGGTTTGAAAAGACAGAATCAGTATTCCTTCTATGCAACTGTCCGGAGGACAACAAGGTTAAGTTTGCTACTAGTACACTCGTTGGGGAAGCTATGTCATGGTGGAATTCGTATGTGATGAACTCAAATAAGTACATTTTATTACCATCATTTATCCTATGTATTTGACTTGTTTTATTATATTATATATGAGAATTGATACTTAATTGCTTACTTTTGTAATTCTCAGGTAAAAACAAGCATTTGGTGAAACTAAGCGATTTTGGACTAAAAATGGAGCAAAACAAGCAAGATTGGAAAAGTCTACTGAATTGAAGAGATTAAGGACCATTGCCTGACTTTGAAGAATGCGCCGCATGGATTTATCCCATGCGCCGCATATGAAACCTTGGTCAACGAGAAGAACCAACTTGTTTTACTCCAGATGCGCCGCATGAAGCTCCTGATATGCGGCGTATCAATCTCAAGACTTCACCAGATATCCAAGATATTGAAGAATATTCGCAAATATTATAATCCTGGACCCCACGCGAAGTTACCTTGATACGCCGCATCGGACCAATCCGATGCGCCGTATCGGCCATATACAATCCTTACCAAGAATTCAAGAGATCAAGTGAAGATTAGAAGCTTAATGAAGAAGTCAAGATTACAAGTCGACACTTGAAGATGCTTTCGTATTTTGGCCATAAAATCTTCATCCGGACTCCGTTTTAGGTGATTCAAGCGGCCACGGAAAGAGAAAAAGGAGATCTACCTGTATCTAAAGGAGATGCGGCGCATCTGGTCCTTAGATGCGCCGTATTGGGAGATGAGGCGCATCTGGTATTTAGATGCGCCGTATTGGGTCAGTTTCAGACTTGGAGGCTATGTTTACTTATAGATGCGGCGCATCTAACTCTATAGATGCGCCGTATCGACCCAAATTTCAGAATCTATAAATACCGAACTCATTAACGAATTTGGGCATCTTTGGGAACCTTTAGGGTCATTCCCAGACGATCACAACCCCTCCAAACAGCAGAAGATCACCCTAGAAGACCTAATTATCCTTGAAGAGTATCTCTAATCATTGTAACGTATTCATTATGCTTAATACTCTATTAATTACGATTATGTTTATGCACTTTGTTATAGAGATTATGGGCTAACACCCTTATGTGTTAGCCATGTTTATGATTATTTGATATTTTGATGTGTTTCTAATTCGATTGGTTGCTAAGTCTTCATTTTAATTATTTATGTTAGTAGTTTGTTTTATTGTGTTAGTAAACTTTAATTCATCAGGATTGGTGGCTTGTGTAATATGACAACGGAAAGATTGCACTCCCTTTAATATTGCTTTCCCATCAATTAAAGTTTATATGTTGATGTCTTTGGTTACTACTTATTAGTGCATTGATAACCTCTGTGTTTATTAGTGGCCTGCGCATTTGACTACGGAAGAGAATGTGGCTCCCACGGTTATAGCTAACCTGATCAGTTAAATATAACTTTTAGACATAAGTAATCATTAAGGGATTTCTCGCCGATAAGATTAGAGCCAACGAGAAAGGATTAATTACATACACTTCATATAAAACTAGCAATAAAACAAGTGACAAACTATTTAAACATAAACACAATTATTAAGCAGCTTTATGCGGATTCCAATGGAATCTAGACTCTAGGTACAAGAGGTAGGATGGACCGCGCCTAGTCTTGAGCACCAATCACTGCAGGTCTTAGAACTTATTAAAACTTAATCATATATGAAACTTGGTTAACACACTCTTCATATCTTTGGTATTTTCTATTGTTTGTTATCTTAGTTTAGTTAGAATAAAACCAAACCCGTGCCAGTCTCTCAGGCTGAACCCCCCTTTACGTTAGTTTAGGAGAGTCGAATACCTCTAGAATTAGTATATTAGAAATCTCACTCTTAGTGATCGACACCCTACTTACCAACTAGGCTACATTGATCGGGTACACTGCCCGTTAGTGTTGTTATAGGTTAAGTCGGCAAAATATAAATGTAAAACTTGATAAGGAATAATCACCTATACAACGACACATCAAGTTTTTGGCGCCGCTGCCGGGGAGTGAATTTATCTATTTGCTAGTTTTATTGGTATTTTTCTGTTTTTAGTTTATTTTTGTGTGTTTGGTTTATTTGTTTTATCGTTTGTTTGTTGTCTGTGTGTCTGTCTCAGAAGGGAGATACGGCGTATTCTTGTCTGTGAATACGGCGCATCTATCTGTTTCAATACGGCGTATTCTTGTCTGTGAATACGGCGTATTGACGCTCTGTGGGCAAATTTTTTTTTTTTAGTTTGTGTGATTTTTAATTTTAAAATTTTCTAAAAAAAAAAAAAAAAAAAAAAAAAATTGTTGCAGGAAGCTAATGCGGCGTATCCATTGTCTGTTGGATACGGCGTATTAACTTTTGCCGTATACGGCGTATCCATTGTCTGTTGGATACGGCGTATCCATCTTCTGTGACCTAAAAATATTTTTCGTTTTTTATTTTTTGTGTTTATTTAATTTTTATTAGTTTAGTTTTTATTTTTGTTTCGTCTACTGCTGTTCTTGGTTGTTTATCTTTCAGGTAATAATGAAGATGGACAATCCAGACATTACTATGGAAGAATATATGAGACTTGAAGAGGAAAGAGCCTTGAGCAATAATGGGATCTACGATTGGGAAAGAGCAAGATATGGTGCACAAGTCATCGAGGATAAGGAACTCACGATGGAAGAATACTTGTTATTGAAGCAGGAAAAGTCAGGGAAAGAAAGAAACAAATTGCCATTTCGACACACTTGGACTTTATCAAATGATGATGAAGAAGAATCATACGATTTTGGTGCAATTAGGTTTCCGGCAATAGTTATTGATGATGTTATTTCTCCGGAAGTTGCCCAAGATGAAGAAGAGTCACAAGTGTTTGATTTGAATGAAAATTCGGCAATTGTTTACAAAGAAGCTTATTCATCCGAAACTGCTTATGATGTAAATGAAGATGAATATGGGACAATGGTGTATAATGCTATTACTTGTGATTTTCCACCCGAGGTGGAAGATATATTCTCATCATATAAAAAACACCATGATAATATTCCCTCGGATGAAGATAATGAGTATTCGGATATTGAAAAGTTTGATGCTATTGTGTACGATAACATACCGAAATTACCACAACAAACGGAAGTATTTAGGTGTGGAGCGGATAAACCAGATTTTGACCCGACGAGGGATTTTGAAAAAATCTGGGATTACTTATTTAAGGATGAAATTCGGGACGACGCTGAAATTGCAAGACCACTAGTTGAAGATGGAGATTCACAAGATGAATTGGAGTCACTTACAACACAAAGTGTTACAAATTTATTAAATACTATTGATCCCGTTACTAATAATCTTGCTAGTTTTCCTAAACAGGTTGCAAAACAAAAGGATAATGAGGTGGAGTATATTACACTACCTATTGAAGCACCTGTGATCAACCCGTATTTGGTAGAGCTCGAAGAAGAATTTGGTGATGAGCTCTTAAACATTGCTATGATTGATGAAGATGATGATTTCGACCCTATGGAGGTTATAGAGGAACTCGAACTTTTACTTGCTAAAGACCCTTTCTCATCTTCTGCGGAAGTCAAGGGACGCCTTACTACCGAAGAGAATAACCAAGAAGAAAGGAGACTCATTTTTCCTCAACACACTACTCTTTCAGAAGGAATGGTAAAGTCATCCAATTTATCAACCAAACCGGGTAAGAGTAGGAAAGATGTACATATATTGCCAAGGTATGATTTTTATTTATTTCTTCCATCTTTACTAGCAAATTTACACTCTCTTCGTATTTATTGCTACTATCACCCGCACTTGATCCCAAGTGGGGGGAACAATACCCTATTACATAGTAAATAAGGGTAGAGTCAGGCTCGTGACTCGAAAAAAAATAAGCGCTTCGTGGGAGGCAACCCATGCTTGTCTTTTATTTTCTTTTTAATTTATTTTACTTTCTTGTGTTTATTTTTATTTGTTTTTTCTGCATGACTGCTGTCGTTGTATTGTGCTTATACAAGCGATACGGCGCATCTGTTTTCACAGATACGGCGTATTGCGTTTAATTTTTTATAAAATACAACGCGTTTAATAAATTCGAGTACGACGCATCTTTCCCCAAGATACGGCGTATTCTGTTTTTAATAAGAAATTTTTCTAAACGCTAACGCCATACGGCGCATCTGTTTTTACAGATACGGCGTATTTATTATTTAAATTAAAAACAGTTTTCGAATTATTAAACAAATACGGCGTATCGATCTTTATCGATACGGCGCATCTACTAAATCAAAAATCGATTATATTTATTAAAATCTGAATTTGTTACGATTTTTGATAATTTAAACTTGATACGGTGCATTCTAATTCATAAGCGGTGTATCTGTTTTCTGAATAAAAGTTTGATTAAATTTTAACGTAATAAGATACGGCGTATCCAACTTTCTGGATACGGCGCATCGTCCGCAGATATCAGCCATTTTTATTCTTTATATCCGTTTCTAAATTCATTAATTTATCTTCTAGCGAACAGATGCTACTGACGATTTTACCTATGATAACAAGTTTTGCTATGGAAGATATGTCAATGAACGGATATCTTGCTAAAGGAACAAAACAACATGATTAATGGATTGACAATTGAGTGCACCAATTGTCAACGGTGCTTAGCAAAGTTCTTTTGGTAAAACACGATTTGAAAGGGATTACAACTAGACGCGGAAAGTCAACCTTTCAAATGTGATCGGTATTAAGGAGCTGAACGTGAGTCTAACTTGAAGACTCTGGAATAAAGACAAGTGCTGACCGGGAGACAACCCGGATTTATCTTTTAATTTTCTGTTCTGTGTCGAGTCTGTCAGACCTCCAGAAGATGCGGCGCATCTCTATCAATAAGACGCGACGCATCACCTGCACTGGTCATATCTTATTTTATTTTATTTTTCTGCATTTTTATTTTTGACTTTAAAACTTTCTGTCAGTTTATTTAATGCGGCGCATCCCTGGTTAAGGATGCGACACATCTTTTATTCTGATTCGTATTTATTCCAGGCTCAATACGGCGTATCTTTTTCTATAAGATACGACGCATCGACTGACCTGATGATGTACAGTTTAATATTTCCTACAGGTTGTTGATGCGGCGTATCCAATATCCCATGGATACGGCGCATCGACACTCTGACCTGTAATTTTTAGTATTTTTATTTTTCTAACCAATGATTAACGAGATGTTCTCGAGTCTATTTTTCTGTGGTCTCTATATTTTTACAGGTCTGGGCAATTGAAGGTATTGATGAACTCCCATATTACATAAGCTCACATTCTTACATTGGAGGATCATACCGAGCAAATCTCAGGGGAGTTTTCCGTTCTAATTCTTTTAATTTCCTGTTTTTAATTTCAAATTAAACAACGAGGACGTTGTTTATCTTAAGTGGAGGGATGGAGAATTAGAACGTTTACTTGTCCTTATTTTTCAAAAATATGCTTAATATGTACTTAATATGCTTAAATTTAAAATATTTTTAGCATGTTTTTGTTTAAAGTCTAAATTACATAGCTGCACACATGACGTTATTTTCAAAAATTGTGATTTTTCAAAATTCACAAATCTATGAGTGTGCCGGTGACTTGTAAACTTTAGAACTTGGCTTGTATACTATTCGAGACCACCATAATAAGTATTATATTATATAATTGGAATGACTTGTCGAAATTGGTAAAATTCTAGGATTACACCCAAATAGCCTTTATATGTTATGTGATATTAGCTAACTACACTGGTTAGTTAACCCCCGTATAAACCCTTTTGTTACTCTCACTTTTAGAGTAATATACCCCTAGAAAAATACTCAGAGCCATTCCTTTCGTTTCTTACACCTTTGTTATAATGTTTCGTTACACCCTTACACCTTAGCCTACGCTGTAGATTAAAGTCCGTGGTTAGTTGCTTTAGGCAAAGTGTGTTTCCTTGCATTACCTGTGTTCGCGTGCGTAATTCATTATCTTTGGTTAGGTCGGGAAATTGCACAATGCAATGGAGTGAAAGTACATATTGTATTTTTGATTTTCGTGTGTTTACTACTTTCACTATTATTTTATCTGAAGTTATGACGATTTTTTGTGATGGTGAAGTGGTGAAATTTTACACCAATAGTTATTTATGTTCTATTTAAAAAAAAAAAAAAAAAAAAAAAAAAAGAAAAAAAAATGAAAAAAAAAGAAAAAAAAAAAGAAAAAAAAAAGAAAAGAAAAAGAAAGAAGAAAGTTGGAAGTTTGTTAAACCAACGATGTAAAGTTATGTAAGTGGTTCATATGGCCACTATTTGTTGTATTATATATATGGATTGAATGGGAGTTGGCCGTTACGGGAACGCCAACTAAGGTTATTCTTTGATTGAGATCTTGTTGAGTATAATTCGTGTCTACCTAAAGCGTGTGTTTCAAGTGTTAAAGCGTGAGTTATTCAATGATATGAGTCTTATTCATGGGATGGTTGGGATAGTGATTAACCACACTTAGGATTTTAATTTATTTGTTTTGTTTATTTTTCATTTTTACACCAATTTATATCCCAAATATTATCCATACCCTATATTATTCTTTATCCAAACCTTTGATTTATTGAGATTAGGGATTTGAGCAATCTTAAGTATCGTAGTCGTGGATTCGGCTATGTATTTATGATTTTGTCGCCCTTTTTGATATAATATTATTGGTGAAGATTACTTGATCCTATCTTTAGCCTATTCGAGTTAAGGATTTGAGCAATTGCAAGTATCGTGTTCGTGGATTCGATCAGGTATTTGTGATTTTGTCGCCTTTTCTGGAATTTGAGATCGATAGAGATTAAGGAGAATGATTAACCCTTAAACCTCAAAACCCTTTTTACCGCTTTAGACTTGTTATTCCTTGGCTTTAGTGGGGGAGATGTGTATACTTGCCAAGCTTATGATAGAATATTCGTCACGACTGGACAGTTAAACGATTAGATTTGCTTTTATCAAATTATTTTATTTTACTTCTAATTCGTTAAGTGTTTGGTTGTGTGATTATGACAAAAATGAATACATGCTTAAATATAAAAAATAAATCCTAATATCTTTTAGGATACATTTTCATAAGATTAATTCTAAGGTTTACTTGGGGACAAGTAAAGTTCAAGTGGGGGGATATTTGATGAACTCAAATAAGTACATTTTATTACTATCATTTATCCTATTTATTTGACTTGTTTTATTATATTATATATGAGAATTGATACTTAATTGCTTACTTTTGTAATTCTCAGGTAAAAACAAGCATTTGGTGAAACTAAGCGATTTTGGACTAAAAATGGAGCAAAACAAGCAAGATTGGAAAAGTCTACTGAATTGAAGAGATTAAGGACCATTGCCTGACTTTGAAGAATGCGCCGCATGGATTTATCCCATGCGCCGCATATGAAACCTTGGTCAACGAGAAGAACCAACTTGTTTTACTCCAGATGCGCCGCATGAAGCTCCTGATATGCGGCGTATCAATCTCAAGACTTCACCAGATATCCAAGATATTGAAGAATATTCGCAAATATTATAATCCTGAACCCCGCGCGAAGTTACCTTGATACGCCGCATCGGACCAATCCGATGCGCCGTATCGGCCATATACAATCCTTACCAAGAATTCAAGAGATCAAGTGAAGATTAGAAGCTTAATGAAGAAGTCAAGATTACAAGTCGACACTTGAAGATGCTTTCGTATTTTGGCCATAAAATCTTCATCCGGACTCCGTTTTAGGTGATTCAAGCGGCCACGGAAAGAGAAAAAGGAGATCTACCTATATCTGAAGGAGATGCGGCGCATCTGGTCCTTAGATGCGCCGTATTGGGAGATGAGGCGCATCTGGTATTTAGATGCGCTGTATTGGGTCAGTTTCAGACTTGGAGGCTACGTTTACTTATAGATGCGGCGCATCTAACTCTATAGATGCGCCGTATCGACCCAGATTTTAGAATCTATAAATACCGAACTCATTAACGAATTTGGGCATCTTTGGGAACCTTTAGGGTCATTCCCAGACGATCACAACCCCTCCAAACAGCAGAAGATCACCCTAGAAGACCTAATTATCCTTGAAGAGTATCTCTAATCATTGTAACGTATTCATTATGCTTAATACTCTATTAATTACGATTATGTTTATGCACTTTGTTATAGAGATTATGGGCTAACACCCTTATGTGTTAGCCATGTTTATGATTATTTGATATTTTGATGTGTTTCTAATTCGATTGGTTGCTAAGTCTTCGTTTTAATTATTTATGTTAGTAGTTTGTTTTATTGTGTTAGTAAACTTTAATTCATCAGGATTGGTGGCTTGTGTAATGTGACAACGGAAAGATTGCACTCCCTTTAATATTGCTTTCCCATCAATTAAAGTTTATATGTTGATGTCTTTGGTTACTACTTATTAGTGCATTGATAACCTCTGTGTTTATTAGTGGCCTGCGCATTTGACTACGGAAGAGAATGTGGCTCCCACGGTTATAGCTAACCTGATCAGTTAAATATAACTTTTAGACATAAGTAATCATTAAGGGATTTCTCGCCGATAAGATTAGAGCCAACGAGAAAGGATTAATTACATACACTTCATATAAAACTAGCAATAAAACAAGTGACAAGCTATTTAAACATAAACACAATTATTAAGCAGCTTTATGCGGATTCCAATGGAATCTAGACTCTAGGTACAAGAGGTAGGATGGACCGCGCCTAGTCTTGAGCACCAATCACTGCAGGTCTTAGAACTTATTAAAACTTAATCATATATGAAACTTGGTTAACATACTCTTCGTATCTTTGGTATTTTCTATTGTTTGTTTATCTTAGTTTAGTTAGAATAAAACCAAACCCGTGCCAGTCTCTCAGGCTGAACCCCCCTTTGCGTTAGTTTAGGAGAGTCGAATACCTCTAGAATTAGTATATTAGAAATCTCACTCTTAGTGATCGACACCCTACTTACCAACTAGGCTACATTGATCGGGTACACTGCCCGTTAGTGTTGTTATAGGTTAAGTCGGCAAAATATAAATGTAAAACTTGATAAGGAATAATCACCTATACAACGAAACATCAGTATGCAAAGCCCATGGGAATGGAGAATGCTCACAAGACTACATGGGATGAATTCAAGAAGTTGCTGACAAAGAAGTTTTGCCTACGAACAGAAGTGAAAAATATGGAAACAGAGTTTTATGAGCTAGTGACAGCAGGTAATGATATTGAGGCTTATATCAGGAGATTCCAGGAATTGGCAGCATTATGTCCGACAATGGTTCCGGATACTGAGAAGCTATTGGAGAATTTTATTGGAGGATTACCTCACAACATCCGTGGTGATGTGATTTCTTTTGACCCACAAACATTGGATGAAGCAATCAGGATGTCTCAGAACCTCATGGCTCAGATAGTGAAGAAAGGAACTGCTTCAGACAACAACAACACCAACAATAACCGTAACTAAAACAACCGTAACTCCAACAACAACTACCGAAACAACAACTATAACAACAACGGAAACAATTCCAATTACAATAACAACAAAAGAAATCGGGACAACAACCAGAGTAGCAATGTTACTCAACCACCACCCAAGAGACAGGAAACTGCAAAGGCTTATGTTGCAGGTCAAACTGAGAAAAGAGGTTACAGTGGTACTTTACCCAAGTGCAACAAATGCCAATCCCATCATAATCCTGGAAATTGCCCGAATCCGTGTGGAAACTGTAAGAAAGTTGGTCATTCAACCAGGGATTGCAAAGCTCCGATTGTGGTTGATAATCAGAAGCCCCCAGTAACATGCTTCGGATGTGGAGAAGTTGGACACTTCAAGAAGGAATGTCTGAAAGGAAAGAATCAGGGAAACAATAACCAAGGTGGAACAGCTAGGGGAAGAGCTTATGTCCTTGGAGGAGAAGATGTCAGGGAGGACCCGAGTGTCGTTACGGGTACGTTCCTCATTAATAATTGTTATGCATCCATACTATTTTATTCAGGAGCCGATAGAAGTTTTGTTTCTACTGCATTTGCACCATTACTCAACATTGAACCAACCGCACTAGACACTCCATATCACATTGAACTAGCTAACGGTAGTTTAGTTGGCACCGACACGATCATTCGTGGTTGCACTCTTAATTTTCTCAATCACCCATTCAATATAGACCTCATGCCAGTAGAACTTGGAAGTTTCGATATTGTCATCGGAATGGATTGGTTATCTCAACATCATGCCAGAATCATCTGTGATGAAAAAGTTGTTCATCTTCCTTATGATGGTGAAACATTGGTCGTTCGAGGAGAACGCAGTGGGACTAGACTCAGCATCATCTCGTGCATTAAAACAGAGAAATACATAAAGAAGGGTCGTTATGCATTCTTGGATCACATCACAGAAAAGAGGTCGGAAGAGAAGTGACTTGAGGATGTGCCAACAATTAGAGATTTTCCAGAAGTTTTTCCAGAAGACTTGCCAAGACTGCCACCTACTCGCCAAGTCGAATTCCAGATTGAATTAGTACCGGGGGCCGCACCGATTGCGCGAGCACCTTATCGACTTGCACCTTCAGAAATGCAAGAGTTGTCGAACCAATTGCAAGAGCTCTTGGATAAAGGATTCATTAGGCCGAGTTCATCGCCTTGGGGAGCACCAGTTTTGTTTGTGAAGAAGAAAGATGGATCTTTCAGAATGTGCATTGATTATCGGGAACTAAACAAATTAACGGTGAAGAATCGTTATCCACTTCCCAGGATCGACGATTTATTTGATCAGTTGCAAGGTTCCAGTTATTACTCCAAGATCGACTTGAGATCGGGTTACCATCAGCTTAAGGTTCGGGAGGAGGATATCCCGAAGACAGCGTTCAGAACACGCTATGGTCATTATGAATTTCAGGTAATGCCGTTCGGATTAACCAACGCACCAGCTGTGTTCATGGATCTCATGAACAGGGTGTGCAAGCCGTATCTAGACAAGTTTGTGATCGTATTCATTGACGATATCTTAATCTACTCAAAGAGCGAAGAAGAGCACCGAGAACACCTCAGAACAATCTTAGAACTGCTCAAGAAAGAGAAACTGTATGCCAAATTTTCAAAGTGTGATTATTGGATCAGAAGAGTACAATTTCTTGGTCACGTCGTTGATAGTCAGGGACTATAGGTTGATCCAGCAAAGATTGAGGCAGTTAAAGATTGGGCAACGCCAAAAACTCCCACAGAAATTCGTCAATTCTTAAGACTTGCCGGATATTACAGAAGGTTCATTGAAGGGTTTTCCAAAATAGCTAAGCCACTGACCAAGTTGACACAAAAGAACCAGAAGTACGATTGGGGAGAAAAGCAAGAGACCGCTTTTCAGTTGTTGAAATAGAAACTTTGTAGCACGCCAATTTTGTCATTGCCAGAAGGGATTGAAAACTTTGTGGTATATTGCGATGCTTCACACAAAGGACTTGGGGCAGTGTTAATGCAAAACGAGAAGGTGATAGCTTATGCATCTTGTCAGCTTAAGAAGCATGAGAAGAACTACACTACTCACGATTTAGAGTTGGGTGCCGTGGTTTTCGCACTCAAGATTTGGAGGCATTATCTTTATGGAACAAAGTGTGTAGTATTTACAGACCACAAAAGCCTACAGTACATTCTTGATCAGAAAGAACTTAACATGAGGCAACGTCGTTGGTTGGAACTACTTAGTGATTACGACTGTGAAATCAGATATCACCCAGGAAAAGCCAATGTTGTGGCAGATGCAATCAGTAGGAAAGAAAGACTCAAGCCTTTGAGAGTCAGATAATTGGGAATGACAATTATTTCACCACTACCATCAAAGATCCTAGAGGCTCAGGTAGAAGCACTCAAGGAAGAAAACCTACCAAGTGAAACACTTAAAGGAATGCAAGATAATGTAAACGGTTTAGTAAGGAGATCAGATGGAACGTTATGCTTCAAGGATAGAAGTTGGATACCTCTCTATGGTGGAATACGAGAGTTGATCATGCATGAATCACATAAGTCGAAGTACTCTATTCATCCAGGTTCTGATAAGATGTATCAGGATCTCAAGAAGCTTTATTGGTGGCCCAATATGAAAGCAGAGATAGCTACGTATGTCAGTAAATGCCTTACTTGTGCTAAAGTGAAAGCCGAGTACCAGAAACCATCAGGATTACTTCAACAACCAAAGATTCCCCAGTGGAAGTGGGAACGCATTACAATGGACTTTGTCACTAAACTTCCCAAAACATCAGGAGGTTTCGATGCTATTTGGGTAATAGTTGATCGTCTCACCAAGTCAGCTCATTTCATTCCAATCAAAGAGACTTACACTATGGATCAGCTCGCCAGACTTTACGTCAAGGAAATTGTCTCAAGGCACGGTGCACCAATTTCCATCATTTCCGACGGAGATAGTCACTTTACTTCAAATTTTTGGGAATCATTGCAAGACTCATTTGGATCTAAGTTAGACATGAGTACCGCCTATCATCCTCAGACCGATGGTCAGAGCGAGAGAACGATTCAGACATTGGAAGACATGCTCAGGGCATGTGTCATTGACTTTAGAAATGGTTGGGCTAACCATTTGCCATTGATTGAGTTCTCTTACAATAACAATTATCATACGAGCATAAAAGCTGCACCATTCGAGGCACTCTACGGTCGTAAGTGCAGGTCCCCAGTTTGTTGTGCCGAAGTTGGTGATGTACAACTAACAGGTCCAGAGTTGGTCAGAGAGACAACCGAAAAGATAATTCAGATTCGAGAAAGACTCCAAACAGCCAAAAGTCGACAGAAAAGTTACGCCGATGTTCGACGCAAACCATTAGAATTTCAGGTTGGAGACAAAGTCATGTTGAAAGTCTTGCCTTGGAAGGGCGTAATACGATTCGGGAAGCGCGGTAAGTTAAACCCGAGATACATAGGACCATTCGAAATTCTGGAAAAGGTTGGTCTGGTAGCATACAGGCTGGAGCTTCCGTCAGAGCTCAGCAATGTACATAGCACGTTTCATGTCTCAAACCTCAAGAAATGTCTTTCAGATGAGCGTCTCTGTAATGATCAAGAAACATATTCAGGAGGTCGGGGATGCTCAAAATAAAGATTAAACATGGTATTATTAGGTTAAAGAATGGGGAGGTGTGTGTGTTTTTCTAGAGAGAGAAAGGAGGAGAAAACACACACACCTCAAGAATACAAAGAGACATCCTCACCTCCTAGTCTCAACTAGGAGGGTATTTATACTAGTTTACAAACTAATCTTTGACCTATTGGCAAGACTAGCCCATGAACTTAATAACTATGCAATTCCGAATATAACATTACTTTTAAGGCTAACAATCTCTCCCCAAAGTGATGTTATACTGGAATTGCTTACAATGTTCCCTACAAGTAAAATATAAACCATTAAGCGCAGAGAATGGTCTTCAAACTTCATTACTTCGTTCAGCTTGTAGAATCTTCTCAGCTTTCATTTCTTTACTTGCAGAAGAATGTGAGCAAATCTAATTGTAACACCCCAACCCGACAAGGGCAAAGGTGTCACATATACGGATTCTTATCAGAACAAACACAGACATTTGACATAAATAATACAATGAAAATCCAAGGTTTACAACTGAAATCAGAACTACAAGCTTTACATTACAAAATTTCTATGTCTAATATAAGGTTCTTCTAGTCATCTTCCAAAAGCTAATGAAGTCTTCTAAAGTCAACACTTTTCACCCAACTCCCAGCTTCCAACTAAACCTGCCGCGGGAAAAGAAACGCGGCTGAGCTACACGAGCTCAGTGAACAGATATAACGGTAACAAACAATAATAACGAAATAGGGAAAAATGGAAGGAATCGTACATGATGTAATAATAGATGAGAAGAAGTATGAAGGTTATACAGAGATATCAGAAAGTATGGATAGTATCATGAGTAATGGTGAAGTAATCAAAAGATCCCATCAAGCCCAAACATACCAAGCCCAGTACAGAGATAGGTCCAGTATCATGTCATAGGGTGTCAGTAATGAAAGGTAAAGGTCATAAGTCTATAAGGTGCATGGAAAACAGTAATCCTCTACGAGCCCAGAAACATGAACATGAAATCATAATCATACCGCCATGCAGAGAGATGTTCCTCTCACTAATCCCAAAAATCAGAAATATGGAGTGATCAGCTCCCAGAGTTGTGAAAGACGTGTATCGCACACACCATCAGTCACCATGCATATCATAACATATCATAACATGAACATAATACAGAAACAAATCTAGGATGCATCCATACGCCCCTAGTGGCCATAACTCCCAACACACCAAATAAAATACAGAAAAGGGACGGGACAGGTCATCACTCTCCTGCCCTAGAGTCATGCCATCGGTGCATCGACTGACATGGACATGAAACCCTCATGCCTAGTGAGTGGCTCGTAGTATCAAACTGTGGGTCAAGGTCAAGTATCATGTATCCAGTATTTAATTTAGTTTCATAAGTCAATTTCCATTTCAGAATATCAGAGTTCATAATCAGAGGTTCATATCAGAGATTCATACCATAAAGGTTCCATGTCAGAAAGGTCATATATCAGAAATGTTTAATATCAGAAAGGTTCATAACAGAAAGGTCATGTCAAAGGTTCATAATATCATGAAAGAAACCAGAAAGGTTCACAGAATCAAAGAACATGGCAGTGAATCAGAAATCAGAAATGAGACGAAGGCACCTTATTAAAGAAGGGCAGAATATCTGTACCTTATTGCCCGAACAGTAGAAATCAAAGGATGATTAGTGACAGACAAACGATCACTCCCCTTTCACACCTAGAGGAGTAAAGACAGAATTACTATCGATCCCATTATCCATAACTTCCTATTTTTAACAGGTTTCCTCATTTGGCAAGTTTCCATACTTTAGGGTTTCAAATGTAATTCTTCCAAAGTTAAAGGTCAAATATGTAATTATCACATTCATTCATTTTAATCCTTCATTTATTCAGAATGTACATCTTCAATACTTCAAGTTTGCCAAAATTACATTTTATACCCCTTAGTTTACAAAATTTCCATTTAAACCCCTTAATTCATAATTTTACACTTTAAAACCTTATCTTATCCATAATTATCAAACAAGCCTCATATTTTATCAAAATACAGAATATGACATCAGAATTACTTATTGTACGAATCCAGCCCCTCAAGTTTCAGAAATTTCACATTTAGTCCCTTAAGTTTACAAAACTTATAATTTAAATCATAATTCTATATTAATTACATATTAAGCCCATAAATACTCAAATTTACCCAAAACACTTTTAATATCATAATTTACCCAGAATAACTTCAACTTTCCAGAATTTACACTTTTAGTCCCTCTAGTTTAATTAATTACAAATCATACCCTTTAATTACCATTAATTCATTATCTTGCAATATTTACACATAGGACCCTCAAATTATATTTTTCCCACATTTTACCAGACCTAAATAATATTTTAAAAATAACCCATGAGTTTCAAAAGTTACAAAACACACCCTTGTGATTTAATTACAAATCGGATTACACTTTTTAAAAACCATTTCAAGCCCTAAGCCACACCAATCATTAAACAATAATTGTACCATCATTATACCCAATTAATAATCAGATCTAAGCCCAAAAATACTAACCCTAATGCCCGATCCAATTTATTTGATTTCTTCTCTATTTTTCACAAAATCCGGCTTTAAATTAATTCTCCAATAAATCATTTAAGCTTCCATAAATCAAACACATATTTTTCCCAAGTTATATGATGATGTTATAACCCAGAAAATTTATAAACATAGCTCCAATAAATCGTATCACATATTTTATAATTTAGGTACGTTTTTAAGACCATAATTCACCACGACTTGTTTAGGCTTCAATAATTCGTTTTCTCATTTTTACCAGACCTTATATATCACATATGGTCTAAATAATTTAACCATGGCACCCAGAAAATACGTGACACATATTTTGGAATTGAGGTGTGTTTTAACCCACAAAATTCAAAGCGCTATAAAAACTTTGCATGATTCGAATTTCCATTTTTCCTGAGTCTAATATGATGTAAGGAATGTAAGAAAAATATAAAATGAATTTTAGAACGAGTGGAACAAAGATTGGCGAATTAATACCTATCGAGTGGAATAGAACAAGAATTTTCGATGCTCCTTGAATCCGGCCCTTATAAATCATGATGCTATTTTTCTTGCCACTCTTGCATCACCAAGAATTCCATAAAAATGTTCTTTTGTTTTATAAAAATTGGATGAGGATGTATGGGATTTAGAGAGTGGCGGCTTATGTAAAATTAGGGTTTATGGGTGAAATAAATCATGGTTTGGTTATTATGGATGAAGACCGGTCCTTGGGGGGAAGGGATGGGCTTTAATTTCAGGATTCTTAGTTGGGAAAATTTATTGGGCTTTAATTCCATATTAATTGTGTTTTTAATTACATTTCATGTCTTAATATAAATCATAAAATTCAAATTGGCGCCCAAAGGGTATTTTAGTAATTTTGTAGCTTGCAAAAATATTAAATGGAGTTGTCAAAATTATTTGGGATCATACTTGTTCGTTTCCAGAAGTTTGGGATCGATTCGAAACTTTAATTTAGTTTTACTTTAATTTTAAAGTTTTCAGGGGTAATTTGGTAATTTTGCATGTTTTAGATTTTCGGGTTTTACAACTCTTCCCCTCTAACAAAAAAATTTCGTCCTCGAAATTTGCAGAAAGCAGAAAGGAAAAGAGAGAGCAGAAACAAAACAAGACATACCAGATTAAAACGAGAATTGAGGTGAAACGAAACAGGAACACAACTGACGGTGAACAGACATATGAAAGATTTGTTTCTCATAACTCGAACTTGCAGATTCCAAAATTGTTTCAGGTCCTCAGAACAGACATAACATACTGAATCCAGATCAGAAGAATAGCATACCAAACGTAGTAGATGAAAATCAGATTCATAGGGTTTTGACGGATATGCCGTTCACAGAAATTGATTTGACAGATCAGATTAGAGCGTACAAAAATAGATTATCGATCACATCAATTGGAAGAAGTTTTATAACAAAACTGAAGATTATTATCAGAAGTTCAGAGGTCAGCAGAATGCGTGACGAGAATCCAGATGTATCAATTCGCATAACGGTGGAAGCAGATTACGCGTATAGGTAGAATGAACTTAAAGTCTCACTAACGCAGACGATCTCAAACAGTTATCAGAATTTCTAAAGCTTCTAAGGCACTTCTCGAAATATCCTATGCCCACAACAAGTGTACGTTATATGATGTAAGTATTATCACGTTGGCCAGACGTCATAATACTGGCATCATATAAATATGCCCTCATGATGGTCATACTTTATCTCAAGTCGTGAACAGAACAAACTTATCCTAATCCACCTAGTCTTCCTACGGGCTCAGAGGTCATCAAAATCAAATACCCTAACTAAGAGGAGAACGAATCACTCGAAAAAGAATTTTAACGGAAGTCCCAAAATGTCTATCAGAATTTGGTACATCAGATCATCCATCATTCGTCAAATTTCAGATAACAAAACCATCATCCGACATACGCAGAATGAACACAGAGTGGAATTACTGATAAGGAACCTAAATCATTCAAAGGATTTATCATCAGGTAACAGAAATTTAGATAGGTCAAGCAGAAGTGAATCACATCATCCATAACTTCATATTTTTAACAAGTTTCCTCATTTGGCAAGTTTCCATACTTTAGGGTTTCAAATGTAATTCTTCCAAAGTTAAAGGTCAAATATGTAATTATCACATTCATTCATTTTAATCCTTCATTTATTCAGAATGTACATCTTCAATACTTCAAGTTTGCCAAAATTACATTTTATACCCCTTAGTTTACAAAGTTTCCATTTAAACCTCTTAATTCATAATTTTACACTTTAAAACCTTATCTTATCCATAATTATCAAAAAAGCCTCATATTTTATCAAAATATAGAATATGACATCAGAATTACTTATTGTACGAATCCAGCCCCTCAAGTTTCAGAAATTTCACATTTAGTCCCTTAAGTTTACAAAACTTATAATTTAAATCATAATTCTATATTAATTACATATTAAGCCCATAAATACTAAAATTTACCCAAAACACTTTTAATATCATAATTTACCCAGAATAACTTCAACTTTCCAGAATTTACACTTTTAGTCCCTCTAGTTTAATTAATTACAAATCATACCCTTTAATTACCATTAATTCATTATCTTGCAATATTTACACATAGGACCCTCAAATTATATTTTTCCTACATTTTACCAGACCTAAATAATATTTTAAAAATAACCCATGAGTTTCAAAAGTTACAAAACACACCCTTGTGATTTAATTACAAATCGGATTACACTTTTTAAAAACCATTTCAAGCCCTAAGCCACACCAATCATTAAACAATAATTGTACCATCATTATACCCAATTAATAATCAGATCTAAGCCCAAAAATACTAACCCTAATGCCCGATCCAATTTATTTGATTTCTTCTCTATTTTTCACAAAATCCGGCTTTAAATTAATTCTCCAATAAATCATTTAAGTTTCCATAAATCAAACACATATTTTTCCCAAGTTATATGATGATGTTATAACCCAGAAAATTTATAAACATAGCTCCAATAAATCGTATCACATATTTTATAATTTAGGTACGTTTTTAAGACCATAATTCACCACGACTTGTTTAGGCTTCAATAATTCGTTTTCTCATTTTTACCAGACCTTATATATCACATATGGTCTAAATAATTTAACCATGGCACCCAGAAAATACGTGACACATATTTTGGAATTAAGGTGTGTTTTAACCCACAAAATTCAAAGCGCTATAAAAACTTTGCATGATTCGAATTTCCATTTTTCCTGAGTCTAATATGATGTAAGGAATGTAAGAAAAATATAAAATGAATTTTAGAACGAGTGGAACAAAGATTGGCGAATTAATACCTATCGAGTGGAATAGAACAAGAATTTTCGATGCTCCTTGAATCCGGCCCTTATAAATCGTGATGCTATTTTTCTTGCCTCTCTTGCATCACCAAGAATTCCAGAAAAATGGTCTTTTGTTTTATAAAAATCGGATGAGGATGTATGGGATTTAGAGAGTGGCGGCTTATGTAAAATTAGGGTTTATGGGTCAAATAAATCATGGTTTGGTTATTATGGATGAAGACCGGTCCTTGGGGGGAAGGGATGGGCTTTAATTTCGGGATTCTTAGTTGGGAAAATTTATTGGGCTTTAATTCCATATTAATTGTGTTTTTAATTACATTTCATGTCTTAATATAAATCATAAAATTCATACTTGTTCGTTTCCAGAAGTTTGGGATCGATTCGGAACTTTAATTTAGCTTTACTTTAATTTTAAAGTTTTCAGGGGTAATTTGGTAATTTTGCATGTTTTAGATTTTCGGGTTTTACAACTAATTAGGGTATAATTCTGGGTGCCCTGAGTGCTCTCCCCTAATTAGTGCTCTCCCCTAAACAAACAACCTTTCTGATTACTGCCGTGATTCTGAAGAAGTCTTTTGATAGTTAACTGCATCCCGTCTTTAGTCTTCTAACACGCAGCGGATCATGTAGAACAGACTGTAGACTCGAATTTCTTCAAGATTATCCATTCGGGGGAATAGAGTATCAACATCTTCTTCTCACAAAATGCATCCCGGTTATCTTTCCTATGATAAATCAGCCCATAACGTACACATGAAATGATAACATCAAAGTAACAAGTTGAACCACTGATCATCTTGATTTTCTTGCCCGAAATTGGTGAAGGTGGATAAGGTAGAAGTGCGTAGAATAAGATGAGTGGAAGATAAGACATAGAATCAACCAATCTCCGACATAAATCAAATCATTTCATAAATCATTAAGCCCGATCACGTGAACTTGTTGTGCGTCCTTGATGTACACATTTCTCTCCCCTGCTGGTTACGATTAATCGGAATCAGCATAATGATGTGTACGTGAAGTATTAACTGGAAGCACTTTATCATTAAACCAATCAGCCTGTGAGAAGATGTCGATAAACCCAATCTACTAACAATACCATTTAAGATGTCTAACTCTTTATCAACCTCCTGTATAAAAAACAACGGCTTTTTGTAGTAACCACATGAGAAGATAACCCAACATGAAGAACTTGAGAATGAAGTAAAATCACCCAGATTTGTGACTTAATCTTGTATGATCCTTGTGACTAAGAACGGTGTACCCTATACCCTCAACAGAAGTATTAGTACAAAACCTCTTGACATATCCTAACTACTTTGTGAGTATAGAGAGAAAGAATCACAAAAGTAACTAGATATCCAAGTCTTCGTCACCATTAATATATGCCCAAACAAGTCATCTTCGCGGGATGGTAGAAAGAAAGAAGATGAAATAAGTACACGCGTCCATAAAACCTTACTTCAAACTCAAATAAATAATAATGAATCATCCCCGTAGTCACATTTCTTTACAAACTTTAGCCATTGTCTTTTGATAGTGAATCTTGAGCAGGATCGTTTAAGCAATACGTGGTGTTTTGAGGATGTAGGCCAATAATATTTTTGAACAACTCACTTCACATGCAAACTTTTGTCGGATCAATCTTGTAAAAACTCTTGTCAACACGTCAAACCACACTTATGTATAATAGTATACACGTGACTTTGTAATATAGTGAAGTTATTGCACACTGAATCTCAAAAGCAAACACGTGATACATGAATACATTTGATAAAATCGTCATTGTGTATACACCAATGAACAAACACGTCACATGCAAAGCACTTTACATGCAAAACACGTCCAAAAGTTGATGGCAAATATTGAACTCATACGCACCAAACTTCAATACGTGTATTAGACGTGTCACCTTTCTTAAAACCCTTGCTAATGCACACGTCAAAAGTTGATGAACCACGTCAACAATGCCATCTATCATGCAATACGTTTCATGCACAACAAAGTTCTACTATAATAATAGAAAGTTGATACTTGATAGTCTTCTATATTAAAAAAACACAACTCAATAAGCCACAACTCATATTCGACAAACTGCATGCCTACTGATGAAGCCACAACTCAATGAAGCTCAATATTACGTTCAACAATCTCAACTGCATGCTTACTAATGAAGAAATATGAGAAGACCACAAATAATCCGAACTCGAGAAGACTACAAAGTTGCTAGATGAAGGTTCCTAGTTCGGCTAAGTGAGTAGGTTGTTCGATCAAAGATGCTTCGATGAAAAACTAGTTGGATTAAACAAGTTGTTCGATCAAAGTTCGATGAACTACTAGTTCGATCAAACAAGAAGTTCGATGATTTGAAGTTCGATCAAGAAGTTCGATCAAATAGCTCGATCAAGAAGTTCGGTGATTTGAAGTTCGATCAAATAGTTCGATCAAGAAGTTCTTCGGTGATTTGAAGTTCGATCAAATAGTTCGATCAAGAAGTTCTTCGGTGATTTGAAGTTCGATCAAATAGTTCGATCAAGAAGTTCGGTGATTTGAAGTTCGATCAAATAGTTCGATCAAGAAGTTCTTCGGTGAAATCCAAGTTCGATCAAACCAGTAACTCGATCACTTAAGTTGTTCGATCATTCCATAGCTTGATCACAGAAGTTCGATCATTTCATCTAACTCGATGAAAAATGAAAGTTCGATCACTAGACTTGATCGATGAAACATATTTTTATGAAGAGATTGTTCGATGAAGGATATGTTCGATGACCTTCGAAACTTGTTGACAAAGTTCGATGAAAGAAGTTCGACTACCTTGAAGTTCGACTAATCTAGCTCGATTAATCTCACACAAGTTCGATGACAGACCAGTTGTTCGATGAATCTAGTAGTTCGACTAGAAAAGAAGTTCGATCAATGGTGAAGTTCGACTAAAATAGTTCGACTAACTCTAGTTCGATCAAAGAAGAACTTCTGATGAACAGTAGCACTTTTTACACCTCAAAACCCCACGAATCGCCCCTGGTTAGCTCTGATACCAATTGTAATGATCAAGATACATGTTCAGGAGGTCGGGGATGCTCAAAATAAAGATTAAACATGGTATTATTAGGTTAAAGAATGGGGAGGTGTGTGTGTTTTCTAGAGAGAGAAAGGAGGAGAAAACACACACACCTCAAAATACAAAGAGACATCCTAACCTCCTAGTCTCAACTAGGAGGGTATTTATACTAGTTTACAAACTAATCTTTGACCTATTGGCAAGACTAGCCCATGAACTTAATAACTATGCAATTCCGAATATAACATTACTTTTAAGGCTAACAGTCTCGTAATTCCATTGGAAGAAATTCAGATCAATGATAAGCTTAACTTTGTGGAAGAACCAGCAGAAATCATGGACCGGGAGGTCAAACAGTTGAAGCAAATCTGAATTCTGATCATCAAAGTTCGTTGGATTTCTCGCAGAGGTCCTGAGTTTACTTGGGAATGGGAAGACCAGATGCGACTCAAATACCCACATCTTTTCACCGAGACCACTCCAGAGAACAACATCAGCTGAATTCAGGGACTGAATTCCTTTTAGGGTGGTCGACTGTCACACCTCGTAATTTCAGGTCATTTTCCAAACCCCGATAAATTACTATTCATGAGTTACTATTCATAAATCACTATTCACCGATCACTATTCATCATTTCACTATTCATCATTTTTGAAGCCAGTTTGAGACTTTGAGAAGTCGTCAAAAATTTTACTATTCACATGACACTATTCATTCCTGGAGGGAAATCACTATTCATGGGCATCATTCATCATGTCGTAAACTAGGTTTACGAGTATTCAAATGCGTGTAACCAGTTAGGTTTAGCTGCGTATTCATGCATCATCAGTAAGAACACATCATACAGACTAGAGTAGTCTGCATATCATCAATAATATCAGTACCATATCAGTTCATGCATGTGTCTGTGTGATTTTCATTAACGTATGCTTAATTGTTTAATTAACATTACCACTCAGTCATTTCTATCAACAGTAAACCAAATACTCCAGACAATGATCCTAATACATTTTCAAGCTAATTATAATGATATAGAGATTATATTATTACTTTTCCCGGTGTTTTTAAATCAATCGTTACATTTTTCATTTGACGCTTATAACTCCGTCGGTTTACGAAATTTCAATCCGATTATCATTCTAACACCCGATTCTTGCAAGGAACATGATTTTACAATTTTTACAACTTCGTCGTATCTCATTTCACCTCGTCACGAGTTATTTCTAGTTAACTCGGTACCCGATAACACCCAATATGTACACAAATTAACTAAACACTTACACTAATGGGACACTTGGCACAATTTCATCAAACCCTTCCCATTTAACCCATGTGTGCCGCCCCCCTACCCCCCCAATTTAGCTTAATACCTCCAAAATGCATTAATGGAATTAGTACCCATTTATTTAGAAATCCACTAACACAAACACATACTATAAACATTTAACTAGCCATTTTAGATCAAACCCTCTCATCCCTTCATCACCCCAATCGGCCACAACCATGAACACCATCCAAATCCATAGATTTTTCAAGAACAAAGCATAAACATACTCCATTTACTATCCTAGTTAAAGTCTTGTGATCAAAACCTCAAGTTATTGCACCTTTCTCATCAAATCACTCCAAGATTGTAAGTAAACTTCAAGAACATCATTTTGATCTTTTCATTCTTTTATTTACTTCATATGATCATGTATTTTCAAGGTTATACTAGTTACTTTTGCAAGTTACTTATGTTTTGATACCATTTTGTTTATAAACTATCACAAACACTAGATCTATAAGTTTCACTAATAACCACATTAGATCCACCAAGATTGGTGATGTTTAGGACTCCATGACACCCTAAGAAGGTGTATGGTAGGATTTGCAAACTTGTGGAGTTGATTTGAGGTGGTATGATCAAGATTAGAACCATAGAAATGAGTTTTTAAAACATATATATACCTACTGTCCAAAATCGTGTAAACTGGAAAACTCAGTAATTTTTGGCATATTTTGGCCTTCATATTCAGAAAGTTATTTCAAAAACGAAACCGTGGCCGCAAGAATCACTAAAATCCGACTTATAACGAAGGAGATATGATCGTTCGAAGTTAGGCGACAAAACTAATTTTCTGAAAATAAGCGTGCTGTTAGCCGAACTTTAAAGGACCAAACGAGGCGTTAGACGTGATCTAGACGACCCGACCCATTGAAATTATGTTAGTTCATGTTATGACGAATCCGTGGATATAAAGAACGTAGAAAACGAGCTTATAACGACCGAGATATACACGTTCGAAGCCGACGAACTCTATTCTATTTTGTCAGCCCTAATAGAAAGTATTTTTCTAAGTATATACGTTAACATTTTTACAAGCCATTACATTGATAGCCGGTTTTCTATCTATTCAAGACGCGTATGATCAAAAGTCCAATAACACGACACGAAAAACTTGTAACAACGTTTTATTTGCTTACCTTAGATCATATCATTCATGATAGGTCGCGGTTAGGAACCGAGCCTCATCTCATCATATCCATTGTGATCATTGTTGCTATATCATATCAGGTGAGTTTTCATAGCCCCGTTTTAAATTGTTTATTGATTTCTAAACTCTCGGGGGAGAATACATTGCACCATTTTTATATGCGGACCAAAGTATACAAACTCATTACATTGCTTAAGTTACATCATTGCCCAGATTAAAGTCCCCTTATATTATCATGAACCGTTAATTGTTAGTAAGCGAGAGTGAGTGGATAGATCTATTGAGGGTGACTCCTCCGTTCGGGTTGGTAGCACCAACTGGTCAAACGAACGCATTTCGTTTCTGTCATATTTGAGTGATTGGTAAACACTCGGTTAGGGCATTTCATTCAGTCTAGCTTCGGGGTCATGAGCTTAGAGCTAATGTATCATTTTTATGTGGCATGGTTTTGTCATACACTTTATACTTGTGGTTTTCGTACAATCATTCATTTACATAAACCTATGATCTCACCAACATTTTTGTTGACCATTTTTAGCAATGTATTTTCAGGTAATTAAGGTATCGCATGTTGGCTTGCATATGGACATCATGGAGTCGCGGAGTCGACGCGTCTCACTTTACATTTTATGCACTTATCCATCGTTTGAATTGTATGAACTTGTTTTGTGAAAACTTGTTTCACCTTTTGGGACCTAGCTTTATAACTCTGAATGTTTTTAAATAATCAAACGATGTATTTTCTAAACGACACTTTAGGTCGTTCAATATAACTATAACTTTGGTGCTATGACCAGTCGTGCCCCTGAATGACTTATTCCGCTGCAAGTCACGAAATTTGGGGGTGTGACACCTCATGATTAATTCTTTCTGGTCGAGAATATGTTGAAGGCTCTTATGATCTGTGAATACGACGCACTTCATGCCGTACAGATAATGTCTCCAGATTTTAAGAGCAAATACAACTGCTCCTAGCTCAAGATCATGTAGCGTATAATTCTCCTCATGTGGCTTGAGCTGTCGGGAGGCATAAGCAATAACTTTATTTCTTTGCATCGACACCGCACCTAGACCTTGGTGTGACGCGTCGGAGTAAACAACGAAATCATCACTTCCTTCTGGTAAAGCTAGAATTGGAGCTTCGCAAAGCTTTTGTTTTTACAGCTGAAAAGCTTTCTCTTGATCTTCTCCCCAAACGTACTTCTTGTTCTTCTGAGTTAATTCCGTTAAAGACTTGGCAATCTTCAAAAATCCCTCGATGAATCTCCGATAATAACCAGCAAGTCCTAAAAATTGACGCACCTCAGTGGGAGTTGTAGGTGTCGGCCAATTTTTGACTGCTTCTATTTTGGAAGGATCCACGTGAATACCTTGGCGATCAATCACGTGCCCAAGAAACTGCACAGTGTGAATCTAGAAATCACACTTGGAAAATTTAGCGTACAGTTGTTCTTTCTTGAGTAATTCCAAAATAGTCTTTAAATGCTCCGCATGTTCTTCTTCGCTCCGAGAATAGATAAGAATATCGTCAATGAACACGATCACGAATTTGTCCAAATAGGGTTTGCACACACGATTCATGAGATCCATGAACACGGCTGGTGCATTAGTTAACCCAAATGGCATTACTTGAAATTCGTAGTGACCGTATCTTGTTCGGAAAGCTGTTTTAGGAATATCTTCTTCCCTAACACGCAGCTGATGATAACCTGATCTTAAATCGATTTTTGAGTAAACACTCGATCCTTGCAGTTGGTCAAACAAATCATCGATCCTTGGTAATGGATATCGATTCTTCACTGTAAGCTTATTCAACTCCCGGTAATCGATACACATCCTAAAAGATCCGTCCTTCTTTTTGACGAATAGGACAGGTGCTCCCCAAGGCGATGTGCTTGGTCGAATAAAACCTTTATCCAATAACTCTTGCAGTTGATTGGATAGTTCTTGCATCTCCGATGGCGCTAAATGGTAGGGTGCTCATGCTACTGGCGCTGCTCCCGGCACCAAGTCAATCTGAAACTCTACCTGCCGAACAGGTGGTAGTCCAGGTAATTCTTCAGGAAAAACTTTCGGAAAATCTCGTACTACAGGCACATCTTCCAGTCGCTTTTCGTTCGTCTTTTTCTCAGTTACATGAGCTAAAAACGCTTGGCATCCTCTGTTGATGTATTTCATGGTTTTGATGCTGGACATTATGCTTAGTCTGGTCTTACTTTGATTACCCCGAATAATCAAAGTCTCACCCCCAAAAGGGATGTGAACCACTTTCTCGTTGCATATAATCCTTGCATGGTATTTGGATAGCCAATCCATACCAATGATTATGTCGAAGCTGCCGAGTTCGATGGGCATAAGGTCGATGTCGAAAGGTTGGTTTAATAAAGTTAAGGTACAACCTTGGATTATAGAGTTAATGCCTACTAATTTTCCATTAGCTAGTTCGATTTCGTATGTGTTGTTTAAGGCAGTGGGAGTAAGTTTAAGTAATGCAGCGAAAGTAAGGGATATAAAGCTTTTATCGGCTCCAGTATCAAATAATACTCTAGCTAGATGTTGATTTAGAGGAAACGTACCCGTGACCACGTCTGGGTTCTGCTGCGCATTACCATCTCCTAACACATATACTCGTCCGCGAGCACCGTTGTTCGGGTTAGCATTCAACTTCGGACACTGGTTCCTATAATGCCCCTTCTCACCACATCCGTGGCAAGTCACGATTACCGGCTGTAGATTTGCTCCAGTTGCTTTACAGTCTTTGGTCTGGTGTCCAACCTTCTGACACTTCACGCACTTAACAGTGCATGGACCATAGTGATGCAACGAGCATTGATTGCATAATGGCTTCGTTCCAACATAACCACTCCTCTCAGCAGTGGTGGCAGCATAGGCTCTGGAAGTTTCCTGCCGACGGTTCTGTTGGTGATGGTATTGGTTACGGTTCTGTTGGTAATTGTTTTGATTGTTGCGGTTGTTGTTGTTGTAGTAGTTGTGGTTGTTGAAACGGTTATCGTAATGATGGGTATTTCTCCTATCATCAAGCTTCCGCTTGTGATCACTGTTTCCCTGGGTAGAACTGCTCTTGATTTCCCGATCCATTAGCTTCTGAGCTATGGATATTGCTTCTTCTAGCTACTGAGGCTTTGAAGCAGTAACATTTTCCTCGATGCTTCGAGGCAATCCTTCAGTATATTTCTCCAACGCCTTCTCCAGATCAGGCACGATAGTTGGAAATAGGAGAGTAAGTTCCTGAAACCTTCTATTGTTTGCCTTGAGATCCGTTCCCTTCGCAACTAGCTGGTGAAATTCATCTTGTAGCTTTTTGATTTCGGTATCGGGGACAATACTTCTTTAGCATTTTCTTTTTAAGATCATCCCAAGTGAGTTGATGAGCTGCTTCAACACCCATGGTTTGGGAAGTAGCAGACCACCAAGACAGGGCATCATCCAATAAAGTCCCTATAGCAAAAGCAACTTTGCAGTCATCGGTACACCCGCTCCTTACAAAGACTATTTCCGTACGTTCAACCAATGAGCCAATTCAGTAGCTCCTTCTGTTCCTGTTGGGCTATGAAAGTCAAAGTACTGCTACTCAAGTCAAAGTACTGTTAATTAGTCAAAGTACTGCTGCTCGTTAAAGGACTGCTATGCAAATAGTTTAAGGACTAATGTGTAATTCTAGAATGTTCGTATTAGATTAGAGTTATAATTAGAATTACTTGTTATTCAAGTTTGTAAACCGACTAGGGTTTTCCTTGTGCCTATAAAAGGATCCCTAGGTTGGCATTAGATATACGTGTGTTTAGTGAGACAAGTTCATGCGATTAGAGATATACGATTATTAGAAGTATTAGAGTTTAGAGTTTGTTAGTGAATCTGTGTAAGAAAGCAGGTTCAAGGTTTTAATAATATTCAAAGTCGTTTATTAATTCTTCTTAGCTTTGTTGAAGTAGATTCCGCATACTTAGCAAAGTATATCAGTGTTTCATTATTAATAACTTTGAATTCATTCAAAGTTGTTAAACCATAGACAAGCTACAAGTTAGTTTGGTCAGAGTATATCGATCCAACAAGTGGTATCAGAGCTTGTGTGGAGACTCTGATTAAGAAGAAACCCTTAAAACCGATTTATCAACAAACCCTCAACAATGACGACTGAAGCTGCACCTATCCCATCCATCACCTCACTCAGAATTCCTATCATCAAGAAGGGAGAATATGATCTCTGGAGCATGAAGATGAGGCAGTACCTTGCTATTACTGACCATGCTCTATGGGATGTAATTGTCAATGGTAATGTTGTTCTTGATGAACCTTTACACGTTGAAGGACAACCCAAACCACCTCAACCAACCTTGCCAGCAGCTACAAAGAGAAATCAAGATAAGGCTCTCAACATACTGCTGTCTGCTATTCCTGATGGTCACCTACTGAAGTTCCATGATGCTAAGGATGCAAAACAATTATGGGCTGCGATCAAAACACGATTTGGAGGTAATGATGCTTCAAAGAAGATGCATAGAAACTTATTGAAGCAACAATTTGAAACCTTCACTGTTGGTGAAAGAGAAAGTCTTGATGCTGCCTATGACAGATTCCAAAATCTACTTAGTATGCTAGAACTGTATGGAGCAGAGGTATCTGTTGAAGATGCAAATTTGAAGTTCTTAAGGAGTTTGCCATCTGTCTGGCATGTGGTTGCTACTATGATTAGAGGAAAACCTGGATTGGAGTCTATGGACTTTGATGATCTTTATAACAATTTGAAAGTGTACGAGCAAGAGATGAATGGTCACAGTTCTCAGAAAACTCACAACATAGCTTTTGTGTCTTCTGAAAACAGAAGCAGTACTTCCACTAAAAGTACTGCTTATCCTTATCAAAGTACTGTTGGTGATTCACAGCATGTTTGCACAACCACAACTACCCCCAACCCATCACCAACAAACAACACCAATTCTGATGAAATTGTATGTTCCTTCTTTGCACAACAAGCCACTTTACCTGTTACCTATCAAGAAGACTTGTTGCAGATTGAAGAAGATGCTTTAGAGGAGATTGACATAAGATGGCAAGTAGCTATGATCACTGCTAGGATCAAGAAGTTCATGAACAAAACAGGAAGGGGAATTGATTTCAAAGCCAAACAAGGTATAACTTTTGACAAATCCAAGATTGAATGTTTCAATTGTCAAAAGCTTGGACACTTTGCAAGGGAATGCAAGTTTGCAAAATATCAGGCAAACAGGATGATTGAACAACCCAAGGTTGAAAGAAAGGAGGTTCCTATTACTGAATCACAACCAAAAGCTTTGGTGGCTCAAGAAAATTTAGCAGAAATTGACTGGAGTGCTGAATTTGATGATGAACCTGTAACCTATTCTATGGTTGCAATGGAAGAGTTTGATTGGAGCACAGCTTTTGATGAGGAACCTGGATATGCTGCTTTGGAATCAAGAGATGGTCTTGGAAGCTTTGACTGGAGCATGGAGGATGAAGATGAACCAGTTCAGATTGCTATGGTAGCCACTTCACCAAGTTCATCCAATGTCTCTGAGGTATGCTCTAAGTGTAATGATGTTTATCAAAAGTTGCTTAAAGAATATGTGACTGAAAGAGATAATTGTAGAACAGCTAGGTCTGAGGTAGCTGGTTATCAATTGACTTTAGAATCTCTGGAAGCCAAAATATTAACACATGAAAATAATGAAATGGCTTGGGCAGAAAAATATGAGCAACAAGATTACCAATTGAAATTAAGTGAATGGAAGTTAGGATGTAAGGTTTCTGAATTAGAAAAGATTACTAAGGAAAGAGATACTTTGTTAGAAAAACTTGGTAGTATTAAACAGGCTGGTCTATCACATGTTCAATTTGTTGAAAAACAAAGAGTCATAAACAGTAGAGCTGGACTAGGTTATGGTGAAGATAGTAGTTCAGATGAGACCACACCTAGTGATAAGGAAGAGACCCCACCTAGTGCTAAGGAAGAGATTGCACCTAGTGATGATGATCTCACAAGCTCAGAAGAAAACACATCTAGGAATGAGGAACCACTTAGTGAATCACTTCCTGAGTTTAAGAAAGATAAGGAGTACCACTCAGTTCCTCCACCCACTGGTCAGTTTCAACCTCTTAGGACAGATGTTTCTCGTTATGGTGTAGACAACCTAGAGTTTAGGAAGAAACTTACTGGTCAATTTAGTTCTGAAAAACCTAAGAATGATTTTCAAAGGGGTAATGATCAAAAGTTTCCTACAGCTTTTCAAAAACAAGCAGTACCTCCAAAAACTTTTCAAAGTACTGCTGGACATTCAGCAGTACCTCCAAGAGGAACTTTTCAAAATACTGCTTACTACAGGAAACCTTTTAATCATAGAAGAGGATTTGGGAATATGGAAAGAAAGTTATGTTATGTATGCTATAGTCCTGATCACTTGATTAAGCACTGTGACTTACACTCAGAATACTTAAGTCAGTTTCCAAAGAATAGATCTACCACCCATAAGCCAAGAGAGACTACACCAGTTTGGAATCACTCAAATAGGGTCAACCATAGTACCTTCTCAAAAAACTATAGGTACCCTCACCAGAAAAGAATGTTTTCCAAATCACCAGTACCTTCACACTCTGATAAGTCCCAAGAAGTACCTTCTCAAAGGACTGATAAGTTTTCACCCACTTATGGTACTGCTAACACTTTTTCACCTAGAAGACCTAAGAGATTCAATTCATATAAAAGGTCTTACACCTCAAGCAGAGTACCTAGATCAGAGAAACCTAAGGTCAAACGAAATTGGGTTAAGAAAGAAAGTACTGATGGGGAACAAGAAGTACTTTCATCAGATAAGGGTGAAAAAGGGAGTGTTGTTGATATTCCAACACAGGACATGGGACCAACTCAAATAATCATTGACCATGCCTTTAAAACCAGTGGAGATTACATACTGAAGGAATTCAAGTATGTCACTCCACAAGGGGAACACAAGTAAGTAATGGCTTGGGTTCCTAAAAGAAACTAACCCTTTTCTTTAATGTGCAGGGCAACCCAGAGGAGGAGCTTAAAGATCATATTATTGTTGACAGTGGTTGCTCTGGCAGCATGACAGGGGACAAGGAGATCCTGTCAGACTTTAAGGCATATTATGGAGGAAGAGTTGCATTTGGTAATGATCCTGATGGAGGAAGAATCAATGGCAAAGGAACAATCAAGGCTGGATGTATTGATTTTGAGAATGTTAGATATGTGAAGGAGCTCAAGTTCAACCTATTGTCAGTATCTCAAATTTGTGACAAGAAGTACCCAATTCTGTTCACTGATACAGAATGTCTCATTCTCTCCCCTGAGTTCAAATTTGTTGATGATCACTTGGTAACATTGAGAGTACCAAGAACCAATGATGTATACAGTTTAGACTTAAAGAGTCTCAATTCTGATGGAAGAGCAACATGTTTAGTAGCAAAGGCATCATTGGAAGAAGCACATCTGTGGCACAGAAGACTAGGTCATGTTAATTTTAAGAATATCAACAAGCTGGTTAAAGGAAATTTTGTTAAAGGTTTACCTTCCAAAACATTCAAGACTGATCATTCATGTTTGGCTTGCAAGAAGGGTAAACAACATAAAGCTTCATGTAAGAAGCTTGGGGAAAGAGATATTAGAGAACCTTTGGAGTTGCTACACATGGATCTGTTTGGACCAGTTTCAGTAGAAAGTTTAAACAAGAAGAAGTACTGCTTGGTAGTGACAGATGATTGTAGCAGATTTAGTTGGGTCTTTTTCTTGGGATTCAAAGATGAAACCTTTGATGCTATCCATGACCTGATAGTAGCCCTTGAAAATCAATTAAGACTCAAAGTAAGAGGTATTAGATGTGACAATGGAACAGAATTCAAGAACAAGCATATGGATGAATTCTGTGCCAAGAAAGGGATCAAGAGAGAGTTTAGTATTGCTAGAACACCACAGCAGAATGGTGTTGCAGAAAGAAAGAACAGGACTTTGATAGAAGCAGCTAGAACAATGCTTGCAGATTCCCAATTACCTATTCTCTTTTGGGCTGAAGCCATAAGTACTGCTTGCTATGTGTTGAATAGAGTTTCAGTAACTAAGCCTCAGATGAAGACACCTTATGAGTTACTAATGGGAAAGAAACCAAACATTCGTTTTCTAAAACCCTTTGGCTGCTCTCTGACTATTCTAAATACCATTGATTCTCTGGGAAAATTTGATGGTAAGTCAGATGAAGGATATTTATTGGGCTATTGTACAAATAGCAAAGGATTTAGAGTTTATAACAGGAATACCAAAAAGGTACAAGATTGTCTTCATGTTGAATTTTTGGAAAATAAGGAAACTCAGAAAGGTAAAGGTCCTGATTGGATGTTTGATCTTGATCTCAAGCTCACACCATCTATGAATTATGTTCCTGTTAGAGAAGAGAATCAGGCTAATTACAAAGAAGATGATTCACAGTACATTGTTCATGGAGTCAATGTTACACCAGAAGATGTTCCTGACAAAGAACCTGAAGTTCCTGATGAGGAACAAAGTACTGCTCAGCCAACTCATACAGTATCTGATGAAGATCAAGCCATACAAGATGAACTTAATAGGATGCTTTTTCAAGAAACTATAGCACAATCCTATGAAGATGAACAAAGGAAGGCTTATGAGACTGCAAAGAAACAGGGTAAATTTCAAGATACTGCCCACAGTACTTTAGATCAAAGTACTGCTGATCCTTTTGGCAGTACTTCTAGTGTATTAGAGCAATCAAATTGGAACAATGCTGATGATTCCAATATTGATAATGATGATTTAGTTAATGCTAACATTCCTGGATTAGAAGAAGTTGATGATGAGCTTAATCCAGAAGGTATTTTCTCAAATGAAGGCATTGATTTTACTAACTTGGAGTCTGATCTTCCAGTACCACCAACTCCTACATTGAGAATTCATAAAGCTCATCCTCAAAGTAACATTATTGGATCTCCCTCTTCAGGAGTGGTTACAAGGAACAAAGTTAAAGGACTTTCTAAGCAACATACTGCTTTACTTAGCTTTGTTTACAAACAAAACAGGATGAATCACAAGGATCACCGAACATGCCTGTTTGCTTGCTTTCTATCTCAAGAAGAACCCAAGAAGATAGCTCAAGCTTTAGCTGATGAAAGTTGGGTTGAAGCCATGCAATAGGAGCTTCTACAATTCAAGCTTCAAGAAGTCTGGGTATTATGTGATTTACCAGATGGCAAAAGAGTCATTGGTACAAGATGGGTTTTCAGAATCAAAAGAGATGAAAGAGGGAATGTTATCAAAAATAAAGCAAGATTGGTTGCACAAGGATATCGCAAAGAAAAAGGAGTGGATTATGATGAAGTGTTTGCTCCTGTTGCAAGGATAGAGGCAATAAGGTTATTTCTTGCCTTTGCATCATACATGGGATTTCCTATCTACCAAATGGATGTGAAAAGTGCTTTCCTTTATGGCACAATTTCTGAGGAAGTTTATGTTAAACAACCTCCTGGTTTTGAAGATCCTGCTCATCCAAACAAAGTCTACAAAGTGATCAAGGCACTGTATGGCCTTCATCAAGCTCCCAGAGCTTGGTATGAGAGACTCTCAAACTTTCTATTACAACATGGTTATAGGAGAGGAGCAATTGATAAGACTTTGTTTATCAAGAGGGATAAGAAAGACATTATGTTAGTCCAAGTATATGTGGATGATATTATATTTGGGGCTACAAAGAAGTCTATGGTGAAAGAATTTGAAGATCTTATGCAGAAGGAGTTTCAAATGAGTTCTATGGGAGAATTAACTTTCTTTTTGGGTCTTCAAGTTAGACAAACAAAAGATGGAATCTTCATTAACCAAGAAAAGTATGTTGCAGACATACTTAAAAGATTTGACCTTCCAAATCTCAGGCCTGCCACCACACCCATTGATAAAAATAAACCCTTAGGCAAGGATGAAGATGGACAAGCTGTGGATGTCAAGCTTTACAGATCTATGATTGGTTGTCTTATGTACTTAACTGCATCAAGACCTGACATCATGTTTGCTGTTTGCTTATGTGCAAGATTTCAGGTTACACCCAAGGTTTCCCATATGTATGCAGTCAAGAGGATTTTTAGATATCTCAAGCATCAACCAAAGTTAGGATTATGGTATCCTAAGGAGTCACCTTTTCACTTGGAAGCCTTCTCAGATAGTGACTATGCAGGGGATAACTATGATAGAAGATCAACCTCAGGAGGGTGTCAATATCTTGGAAGAAGATTAGTCTCCTGGCAATGTAAGAAGCAAACCATTGCTGCAACCTCCTCTACTGAAGCAGAATATGTGGCTGCTGCAAGCTGTTGTGGACAAGTTTTGTGGATGCAAAATCAACTCTTGGATTATGGATTCAATTTCAAAAATACTCCTATCAACATTGATAATGAGAGTACCATCTGCATTGTGAAGAATCCAGTTTATCACTCCAAGACCAAGCATATTCAGATTAGGCATCACTTCATTCGGGATTGTTATGAGCACAGGCTTATCAATGTGGTTAAGGTTCACACAGATGATAATGTAGCTGATCTACTCACTAAGGGATTTGATGTTTCAAGATTCAACCACTTAGTTGTGAGCATTGGGATGATCAACTACTAGGCTACATTTGAGGGGAGGCTTTAGTATTAGTTAGTATACTTTCTATTAGTTCTTATTGAAAGTATTGGTTTTTAGTAGTTTAGTTTAGCCTATATGTTGTATTTGAGGGGAGGCAACATAAGCTATTAGTTAGAACTTAATCATGAATCATTTACAAGTTCTTGGTTTTAGTTGGAGTATTGATTATGGATAACAAGATGGAACGTACTGCTTTGTTGCCTAAAGTACTGCTTCAGCAAAGTACTGCTTCAACGTACTGCTTACGTGGACGTACTGTTCCAACGGTCAAAAATTTGTGGGGCTACGGTTAATTAATTCCTTACGGCGGAGATAATAAGTTAATCCAAACGGTAACTTTATTATTATGAGTTTGATTTATTTTCATCCTATTTAAAGAAACTCACTCCTATTTCCCCGCCTTTTCCGTATTTGAGATCCCTCATTCGCTTTTACACCACAATCTTTTTATCGAAACACATACTCAAAGCGAATTCTTCTCTACCACTCATCATGGCTAATCGACTTACTGTTAGCAAACACAATATGATCGCTAATTTGGACAAGACAAGGGATAATCTTGATTTTCATGCGATCATTGATTTCTTAACTGGGTCTTCCATCAACTACTCTATTTTAGTTGACCCTGATGTTATTGGTCCCTGGATGCAAGAATTTTGGGATACTGCAACGATTGAAGATGATTCGTTGATTAGGGCTACGGTTGCTGGACGAGCTATTAGGATTTCTGAAGCCACGATTAGGGATGTGTTGATGTTTAATGATGAAGGGGGGGCTGTTCGTTTTGAAAAACAAGTGCTTTGGGACACTTTAAGTGATATAGGTTATGAAGGCGATCTGACGAAACTTACTTTTCAAAAGCCTTTGTTTTGTTCTCATTGGAAGTACCTCATTCACGTTCTACTTCATTGTTTGAGTCCCAAGAGTACTTCTTTTGATCAATTTGGTCAAAATATTGCATCTGCATTAGTGGGTTTGGCTACCGATCGAAGATTCAATTTTTCAAGACTCATTCTGGATGGTATGCTTACACATATTGCTAATGGATCACCATTTTTGATGTATCCAAGGTTTGTTCAGTTATTCTTGAACAATCAACTTGAGGATGTCCCTAAACCTCAAAGTTTTTTACCCACTATCAACCTTCCATCAAAGGTGTTTACTTTTCTATCTAAACAAAGTGTCAAGTTTTCTGGAACCAACACACCTTTGACTGCTCACATATTGGGAGTTGCACAAGTCGTTAGAGATGCAGAGCAAGAGCAAGAGCAAGAAGCAAATTCTGACTCAGCAAGCCAAGAGTCTCCAGTTTCAAGAGAAGCTAGTATTCCTCAACCTACTGCTTCTCAACATACTGCTTCTCCACATTCTGCTACTAGGGAAGATACTGCTCCTATGGACATTCCTACTCATGAGGGGTCAGCCCAAGGTATGAATCAACCACTATCTCCTAATGATGATTCTTCCACAAATATGTCTAAGCAAGTTGAAGAAGAAGAGGCAGAATTGGACAATTATGCTTTAACAAGGGAGTTAAAGAGGCTGAAAAAGGAGAGTGAGGCTCAAGCTGCTAAGATAGTCAAATTAAAGACTAAGTTTCAAAAATTGAAGAGGTATGTTTGGCCACTAGTTCAACACCATAGATTATGGGTCAAGTCTAAGAAGCAGAGTGGTAAGATACCTACAAAGATTTCTAAGTCAAAGAAGAAAAAGTCTAAGAAGCAATCTTCATTCCAATTGGGGAGGAATTTAGAGAATTTGAATGAAGATAATGCTGGTTTTGAACAAGATTTTGAACAAGATGCTGGATTTATGAATGATACTCAGAGGACACCACCTGAAAATATTCCTCAAGATACTGTTGAGAGGAAGAGTGATGAAACAGAGCAAATAAATTTGGAAGAAGCTGCTGTTGAAGTAAGAAGTGGTGATACTGAGGAAATAAACTTGGAAGGAGCTGAAGCTGAAAGTACTGCTCAAGAAAGTACTGCTCAACAAGGTACTGAGAGGCAATTCACTATTACACCTAGAACCTTAGATTTTGAAGAAGATATTGGTCCTTCAATTCAAGTTCAAGAGGAAGTAGGCCCTTCTAAACCAGCTCAGGAAGAAGATGTTATAGCTCATACTAACAGTGATGATGAAACAATTGCTGACATTATGCTTAATATGTCAAGTCAAAGAGGCATCAGTATTCATGAGATTGAACAACAACATAATACTTCTTCTCAACCTGCACAAGAGATAGATCCAAAAGATAAAGGCAAAGGGATCTTGATAGAAAAGAAGAAGAAGAAGATGACATTGGCACAGTTAAGACAAATTCAGATTGCCAAAAATGAGGAAGCAGCTAGAATATTGCAAGCAGAGATAGATGCTGAAGAATCAAGGAAGAGTGTTCAGTCAAAAAGGCCAATTAGTAAAGCTAGAGAAAGGAATGATATGATGGCTTATCTGAAAGGTCAAGGATATACAGGTTTAGTTAGATTGACATATACAGAGATGAAGGATCTGTATGATGCTGTTAGAGAAGCTATTCAAAAAGATCTTGCAAGCATTATTTCTTTTGAAGATAAGGAGCTTGAAGATAAAAGAAAGGAAAGAGCTGCTACAAGAAGCTCAAAAAGGAAAAGAATCACTGATGAACAGCCATCAAAGAAGTTCAAGGAAGCTGTTGAATTAAGAACAGGCACAGTTGATGAGCTCAGAAATTATCTTAGAGTTGTTGACTTTGAGAATCCAAAATTGAAAGAAGATACTGATAAGAAGTCCAAGATATCTACTTTTTCAGTTGTAGAATCTAAAGAAGGAGATTATCTGATCTTTCATAGACAAGATGGAAGTTTTAGAGTGTTCAATTCACTATGGGATATACTACATCTGATTGATAGAGATGATATACTTCAGTTATATCTCCAAGTGCAAACTTATTTTGAGCATATTCCACCACAAGGAGTAGGTTTGATATTGTTAGGAGATCTCACAACAATCTGGGAGACAGAGGAAACAAAGGACAGTACTTTGTGGGAAGATCAAGACAACTGGGAGATTAACAGATGGAGATTCTTTGAATCAGTTGGGATACATGTTTTGGAGTTAGAAGATGGCACTATGATTCATATGCTAGCAGAACAGAGATATCCACTCACAAGAGATCTGATGATCAGGATGCTAGAGCATGGAATGGAAGTGGAACAAGAGGATGAAGTAGCATTGATGGTCATAAAATTATTCATCAAGTGGACAACAGAATCTGAAGCTTAATGCATAACTACTGGTATGGTTTAATTATTATATAAATTTTTTTGAAAAATAAGTAATTTCTTCAAAGTACTGCTGGTCAGACAGTACTTTCACAAAGTACTGCTTGCAGCATAAAACCAGTAAAGTCTTTTGATAAAATTAGTAATTTTTGATAAGTGCAAAAACATTTTGAAGCACAAAGATTAAACAGCAACAAATGGTTTTGAAAGCAACAGCATGGTGTTAGTACTTGTACTACACAACAAATGGTAATCAACTCACTATGTTTAACAAACAAGAAAGAGTTTGACTCATCATGAGGGTACGGCTCTGATGTGATTATCAAATCCGTTTTTAGTTGGCAATTTACTAAAAATTGTATGGTTTTCAACTCACCATATCTATATTAGTGAAGAGTTGGCTAGCCCACAAGATAATGGCTTTGTGGTAAAGGCTGTGGAAAACCATTATATGGTAATTAGTTCACCATGGTAGTGATTGTACTAAAAGAACTAGCTAGTCCAAAAGCAAACGGCTATTTGGTAAAGACTACTCAAATCCGTTGATAGCTGATGATTTGCTAAAAATTATATGGTTATCAATGTACCATGGTTTTTCCTAAATCTAAACATTGGCTACTCCAGAGTTAATGGCTTTGGTAAAGAGACATCAAAATCCATTAAGTTTTTCAATGATTCACCTCTCACAGGAGTTAACACACCTGGAAGTGATGAGAATAGTATGAAACTTTTAAAGATCTGATGTACATATTGCCAATATGATGCTGTGTTGCTGAAAAGATATGATGCTGAAAAGAATTGTTGCTGATGAAGATTGAAGATACTGATTGCATTGATAATGACAAAAACAAAAACGAGTCAGATTTCAAAGAAACAACCTTTCCTTGAAGATAAAGTGTTGAAGTTAAAGACATACAAAGGAACTTGAAATCAAGCAAGTAGAATTCAAGTTAGGGGAGGATTGTTGGGCTATGAAAGTCAAAGTACTGCTACTCAAGTCAAAGTACTGTTAATTAGTCAAAGTACTGCTGCTCGTTAAAGGACTGCTATGCAAATAGTTTAAGGACTAATGTGTAATTCTAGAATGTTCGTATTAGATTAGAGTTATAATTAGAATTACTTGTTATTCAAGTTTGTAAACCGACTAGGGTTTTCCTTGTGCCTATAAAAGGATCCCTAGGTTGGCATTAGATATACGTGTGTTTAGTGAGACAAGTTCATACGATTAGAGATATACGATTATTAGAAGTATTAGAGTTTAGAGTTTGTTAGTGAATCTGTGTAAGAAAGTAGGTTCAAGGTTTTAATAATATTCAAAGTCGTTTATTAATTCTTCTTAGCTTTGTTGAAGTAGATTCCGCATACTTAGCAAAGTATATCAGTGTTTCATTATTAATAACTTTGAATTCATTCAAAGTTGTTAAACCATAGACAAGCTACAAGTTAGTTTGGTCAGAGTATATCGATCCAACAGTTCCTTTGAAGAAAGTTGGTTTACAGTTTATGAAGTCTTTATAAGTGCACTTGCGAGCTATTGCTGTCTCGCTTTCTCCATTGGGTCTACTAGTGCTTCCAGAACGGGCCAATACTGCTGCTTGATTCTCAAGTGCTGCAGCAACACTGTCTGCAACAAGCTTTCGGATAGCAGCTTGGGACATGACTGGTTCTGGGGAACTGCGAGGCATATTTCTACAAGAAGACACATGTTTAGAATTTGCATAGTGACCATTAACAATGGTAAAATCCATGATAATCATAAGGTCACAATATGTCCAAATATCGTACATGTATATAAAATGTTCAGCACTGGTCCATATCAATTTATATCATGCACAGCAAAACATCACAACCACATATAGTCATAAATAATTTGTTAATTTGTTATACATATAACAAAATTAATACAAGTGTCGTATTTATGCCACATATGCCGTGGCTAGTACAAAAGCTGTCAGATATAAACTACATACTAGTGTCATATCTATACTATAGATCTCAAAGCTGAGACATAGTACAAAAGATAATATATAAAGATCTGATCTACTGGCTACCAGAAGTTCCTCTAAGTCGACTCTCGAGCTCGACTATCATACTAACGAGGACCTGCATATATTTCTGGTACTGAGCCAGCATCTCTCTTACTGTTGTCTCTAGGACTACGATTCTGTTCTGAGCTGTCGCCAATTCTTCATTTCTCTTTATCATTTCTTCTATTAACTTTAACTCATTATCGTAAACAAAAGGTATTTCCCGTCTGATCTGATCGTAACTTTTCTCTGCCTCCTCGCAATTTTCATCCATCTTCTGTTGGATAGTTTCTTGGCCAGTCATTAGATCCTCTACTCTATATTCGATACCCTCGATACGTTCTAACGGTAACTCGTCCAAATGACCCAAAGCAGTCTCAATATGCTCTTCTTGCCGTTCTAGTCGCGTCAGGAGAGTAGAGACGGTCGGCTGTCGTTGTTGTGCTGTCTGTGAACTCTCTCGCCTCAAATACTCGTGGCGGAGTAGAGACGTCGAGAGTAGGTGATCGGTACCGGGCGATAATAGCCCTAACTTCTTCACTAAATTCGAATGGAATAGACGGAGGATGGAAACTGGTAGATGATGGTGGAGGTGGAGGTAAGGATGTAGGGATTGATGTTATATATGTAGGTAACATATATGGGTGTGGATGTGGAAGTGGTGATGATGATGTAGGCACGGGAATCGTTCTTATTCGTGCCGTTCTCCGGATTCTTTCAGAGGGAACTGGGGGTATCTCCGACGATGATAGAGGCGGAAATGTCTCCGTAACCGAAGGAGAATCTGGCTCGGACGGCTCTTGATGAAGCGAAAAGTGTACCACTTTTAGGGGGTCATTTATGCCCTAAATCGTATTTATTTGATCAAATATTGCCCTAAATCGTTCCTTTTGTCATTTTAGGTACTTTGGAGAAGAAATCTGGAAAAGGAAGCATTTTGGACGTTTTTGGAGCATAAAAGTGAAGAAACGACAAAGTCTCAAAATCGGCTGGAAAAGTACCTTTGACGGCGTCAGATATTGTTCTAGACGGCGTCATGGCTTGGCAAAAGAGGTGGATATGAAAAAATACACGTGACGCGCCAGAGAGTTTTGCAATGGAAAGTCTGACGGCGTCACCCTTTAAGATGATCAAGGCCATCACGGTTTAAGTTAAAGAGGGACGGCGTCAAGCCCATTTCTGACGGCGTCAACCTTTGATAAGCCAGAGCGGATTTTGGAGCACTAAAGAGGGACGGCGTCAAGAAGGCCATCCGGGAACCCTAGACACGGCGAGGTGACGGCGTCAAGATCTACAACGTGACGCCGTCAGCCACTAAACTCTATATATAGTTTTGCAATTTTTTGTCATTAGTGTGCAACTTTGTGAGGAGAAACCCTAAAACGAATTTCTGCCATTTTTAAGGGTTTTCATACCCTTGGATCTCCCATGTTTAATTGAAGATAAGTATTCATTTAATCAATCAATATGTCTATGTGTTGTTTGATTATATCTTGTTCTTGTCTTTTGATTAACATGCTAGGCTAGATTTATCTTGTGTTTACTTAGATCTAATGAAACCTAACTATTGATTATTAGTTGTTAGTGTGTTATTTATTGTATTAGATGATTGTTTATCGATGTTAGGCTTAAGAAAACTGGCTAACCTCCTATACGGTAACTTGCTTGAACGTCTTAAGAAACATGAACCAATGCGTACTAAGGTTTTTATGGTTGTATTTAATGCATGAGCGAATTCTAGTGATCCCATGTTAGGAGCTTCTTAGCTGGCTCGACATAGGAGTGAAGTAGGAGCTTATAGAGTTGGGGAAGTACGTACGCCACCCCACGATTGGTATTAAGGAATACACCCGACATCCACGCAATTAATACACACTAATCAACCGGTAAAAGATAGTTAGGGAGTAAGGAAATCTAAGTAAACACATTTCTCTCCACATAAGTTTCACAACCTTTTCATTTTCAGTTATTTTATTTTATTTGCATTTGTAGTTATTTGGGTTAGTTGGCTAGCAACTAATTCCGCCCACTCTTTCAAACCCGAGATTTTACTTGCTTTTATAAAAAAATATAAAAAATACAAAAAGAATCTTCCCTCACCCTTAGACCTATTAGAGTATTTTTTTCAATCCTAACGACACTATTCCCTGTGGAGAACGATCAAACCCCCGTACTTACCACTACACTATACTACATCGGTCAGGTACACTGCCTGGTGGGGTTGTAAGCCTCTTGAGATCCCTCGAGAGGTAAAACCTATTGTAAGGTCGCAAAACCACGCATCAAGTTTTTGGCGCCGTTGCCGGGGAATAGTTATTGTTTAGGTTGAATTTTTATTTTATTAGGTCTACTCACTAGATTCCTTTCTAGTGAGATTTTTATTTTATTTTTCTAGGTTTTCTTTAGTCTATCTTTTTTCTTCGTTTCTTTGTTCGTAACCATTACCATCCGACATCATGGAAGGTGGTAATATCCTTGATCCCAACAACCCACCACCACAACAACCACCACAACCTCCTAGAGCCCGTACCTTAGGAGACTACTCCCGTCCTAGCCACCATGGCTATCGAAACACCATTGAGCTCACTCAAGGAGCCAATGTCACTCCCTTGCGATCCGACACCATCCGGTTGGTGCAAAGCGGATGCGCATTCCATGGACTTCATTCAGAAGATCCTAACCAACATCTCAAGGACTTTCTCAAAATCATTGATTCCATAGACCTTGATGTTGCCACTCGAGAGACGACCCGACTACGTCTCTTTTAATTCTCCCTGCGGGAGCAAGCTAGTCAACGGCTAGAGCGTCTATCCGCAGGATCCATCACCTCCTGGGATGATCTCACCACTCGTTTCCTTGCTCAGTTTTTCCCACCAGGAAGAACTACCAAGTTAAGGAAGGATATCTTGATGTTCGAACAACGTCGAGGCAAAACCCTATATGGGGCATGGATTCGATTCAAGGACTTACTCAAAAAAGTCCCTCATCATGGCATAAATCTCTGGCTCCAAATCCAAATCTTCTATGACCATGTTGATTACCACACCAAGCGTGCCATCGATCGAGCTGCCGGAGGCAGATTGCGTGACAGAAGCGCCGAGGAATCATGGGAAATCATTGATGAGCTTGCATCCGACGATGATGAATTGTGGCAAGTTTCCCACGACGTACGCTCGGCGGTCAAGACATATTCGTCGCCCGGTAAAGCCAATCAAATCACCGAGGAAAGCGTTAGTGAACTTGAGAAGAGGGTTGCATATCTTATGGAAAAGCAAAAGAGACCCTTAAGTCCACAAAAAGCAACAGTTAACTCGGTCTCAAGCATTAAGCAAATACCACTGTCCGAATCACCCCTTAGGGAAAATACTAAACCATTCCATAAGCACGCTCAACCCAACTTACCACCTCAGGAACTTAGTCCAACATTCGAAGCTTGAATGAGAGAATACATGTCAAAACACTCCGAACGGTTGGCAAAATTTGAGGAAGCTGTCTACAAACAAAAGGAGGAAATGGAAGAGAAGATGGCTGAGATGATGGGCCTTTTGAAAGAATACACAAAAACAAAAGCTCCTGAAAATGTGTTAGTGCAAAAAGACGTTGAAGTTCCCAACACTAAATGTGTTAATGCCATCTCCGTCGTCCAAGAGGGCGAAAATGATGGAAGAGGGAAGTTGATGACTATGGAAGTTAAAAAAATTGACCTCGTCCCACTTAATGACGGAAACACCAATGCCTACAAACGCGATTCCGACAAGGGAAAGGAGGCGCCCTCTGAGGAGCGCCAATTGGTAGAACCGCCAAAGTCACAACAAGTGAGGCATTACTTGAAGCATGAAATAAACAAGGAGACCATAAACGATTGGGTAAGAAACTATCGACGTACTCATCTACCCAACAAGGAGTCCAAAAGGATGGAACCGGATGATGAAACTGACACATTACCCGGAGGGCAATTGTATGAGAGCCTCATAAGACAGAAGTTAGTGGAAAAGCAGGAATTCTACGGGGTCTTCGAAATACCATGTAGCATTGGAAAACTCAAGTATCTGGATGCGGTAGCTGACCAAGGTTCTGACGTAAATTTGATGCCTTTATCCGTTTATGTCCAGTTGACCAACGAACTGCCATCCGTCACCCGTACTAAACTCTCCTTTGCAAAACATTCTTATGAGTACCCGTTAGGAATTGCAGAAGATGTGTTAGTCAACGTTGCCGGATTCCTGTACCCGGTCGACTTCATGATTATTGAAAGAAATGATATGAATATGCCAATAATCCTTGGGGCACCCTTTCTCGTTACCACTAGGGCACAAATCAATTACGAAAATAGTACCATCCAAATGAAGAAGGGGAAGAAAACAATAAACTTCCCAACGATCCCACGACATATACGAGACGTTGCTCTACAAAAGAAGATGGAGGCGAACCCCAATATAATCCGTGGTAATGTTCAAGAGAAAATCCTTGCATGGGAGGCAAGGATTAAGAATTACAATGAGAATGAGATTAGAGAATGTAAGGGCGGAAATAACGATTATATTGAGACTGATAAGCAGACCAATAACCCCGCTGAATTTACGAAAGGAGACTCAGTGCTCCTAAGGCATTCAGAAACAAAATCACCTACCGATGAACCAAGTCCCTGGTGGTACGGACCATTCACAATTAAAAGTCTACACCAAGATGGGGTAGTAAGCTTGACCAGCAAGGGAGGAGGTGAAGTGACTGCGAATGTCGAGCGATTGAGACACCACCACCCTGATAACAAGGATTGTATCTATCAGGGATACGTCATTATGAATGATGGAATCACGTAATGTACGTGACTTTGAGTCTAGCTACAAGACTCGTTAATAAAGAAAAGCGCTTCTTGGGAGGCAACCCAAGCTTTATTTGCTTTGTGTGTTTATTTATTTGTTTGTTTGATTTTATTTGTTTCCGTATGTATGTTTAATTTTTATTATTATTGATTCATGTTCAACACTAAATTGTGAAAATGCTTTATCTTGTTTTTAACTTCATCTTAACTACATATAAAGGTATTTTGCAAAAGTTAAGTGTAAGGGAAATCCAAATCGGTTTATTAGAACACAAATGAACATGAATCGTAAGAATAATAAATTAACATACATATTAGTATTTGTTTGAGTCAAATGCTTGTATCGAGTCATAGTGATGTTTTGCAGGAATTCCAGGAAGTAAGGTATAGGTTTTTCCAGAAATTTTCTGGAAACTTAACATGAAAATTCTGTCAGATCATTTCTGACGGCGTCAGGCTTTACAACCTGACGGCGTCAGGTGTTAATTTTCTGAAATTTTTGAAAGTTTTGTTTTCATAAAAAGTTTTGTATTAAATCTCTAACTTATAATCTCCAGGAATCTGCAAAATAATCATTCCACAAGCATTATATCCTTATATATAGATTTATCCCGCCGATGTTATGCAGGTTTTCATGTTTGTTTTCTCAGGTTTAACAGGTTATTTTGGACAAGGAGATGTATGTGGAATCAAGCTTTTGGTGATGCATTAAGTCTTGGAGCTTCTACATTCTCTTGGAAGAAGATCTAACCATGTTGCCACATTATCCACCGAGCGAATCAGGGGAGTATTTGATTTCATTCTTTTACCTTATTACTTTTACATCTTGTTATTTGAACATTGGGGACAATGTTCATCTTAAGTGTAAGGGGGGGGGGGTAAAGTACGATAGTTTAGAGAATACAATTGCACTTGATTTTTGTTTGTTTAATAGTAGATGTGTAATAAAACTGAGATAAATACCTGTTAGGGCAATTTTAGTGCCAAATTTAAAATTTTTTACAACATTTAGGAGTAAAACTTTGGTCTTAATGAGCGTCTCATGGATAGGAGTTATATGCCTAGCACAAAAACCGTACCACTAAAAAATTTTTCACCCCCAAATATGTGAGGTTCGCCCCTAGAATTGGTAGGAAAAGCATTTATGCTATGATGTGTGTACCGGTAGCACTTAGATTCTAGAACTTACGTTAGGACCATTCCGAGGCCACAAGTGAGACTACACTCGTGTAGTTAGATTTACTACATGATAAGAGGCATTAGGATTAACCCATTGTTTTACACCTGTGCTTTGGTTATAATTACTTTGGCTACATTGGTCAAGTAATTCTCCCACACCCTTTGCGTTGTACTCATTTTTAGTACACGATACCCCTAGTACACCCCTCAGAGCCTATCTTTTCGTTTCGACCTTTAAGCATTTTACTTAAAGGAAGAATTTGTTACACCCCACTTAAATGTACACCCAAATCGCCTTAGCCTACCTTGTATGCACTCATTTTTAGTGCATTATTGTGACAACATTTGTTTAAACCCAAGTTAATTATCTAATTGATTACATGGTTGCTAAGTCGAGTCATATCCTTGTACATATTGTTTTGGGACGATTGGGACTCATGGGTAAAGTACTAGTGTAATGGAGTAATGGGGAAGAACAACATTATTACCCCCATATGTGCTAAATATTTTAAAAGTACTCCAAGTGTTTCGATTATCTTAATTCGAGTCATTAGAATAGTTATTTGTAAAGTTATGTAAAAGTTCAAGTGTAAGGGGAATGCAACGCCCCTATGATGTATTATTTTGGATGGTAGGGCAAGAGTGTATGAAAAAAAAAACCGAAAAAAATCAAAAAAAAAAAAAAAAAAAAAAAGAGAAAAAGAAAATTAGAAAAAATATACGGACTACCATCCCGTTTCATTTTATGTTTATTTTATGTTTTTTTTTATTTTGTTTTTAGCTTAAGTCGAGTCTAGTCTTAGCTTAGCAACGCCATATTGTACATGTAATTAATCAAGATCTTTAACTCGCCACCAGTAAAATATCCCTTTTCCAACAAATCCGTGTTTATCATATCCTTACACCTCACGTTATAACCCATGTAAAAGCCCTCTTTGATAGTTTATCTTAGGTGCTTACGCCTAGTGGAGGAGGTTTTCGATCCTTTCCCAAGCCTATGGTAATCTATTTGCTATGATAGGTAGTGAGAGATATTATCCGTTTTCATTTACGAGATTTATTTTGATGACACCTGAGAGATGTGAGTATCTAAACACTACTTGTGAGGTGCTAGTTTGTAATCTCCGTGCTTATTATGATTAAAGTGGAACGACTATGTATTGTAATTACTTTTATATTAGCATTAAATGACCCCTAACTTGTATTTTGATTAGAATGAAAGCGCATTTGCTTGAGGACAAGCAAATCTCAAGTGTAAGGGTATTTGATGAAGCGAAAAGTGTACCGCTTTTAGGGGGTCATTTAAGCCCTAAATCGTATTTATTTGATCAAATATTGCCCTAAATCGTTCCTTTTGTCATTTTAGGTACTTTGGAGAAGAAATCTGGAAAAGGAAGCATTTTGGACGTTTTTGGAGCATAAAAGTGAAGAAAACGACAAAGTCTCAAAATCGGCTGGAAAAGTACCTTTGACGGCGTCAGATATTGTTCTAGACGGCGTCATGGCTTGGCAAAAGAGGTGGATATGAAAAATACACGTGACGCGCCAGAGAGTTTTGCAATGGAAAGTCTGACGGCGTCACCCTTTAAGATGATCAAGGCCATCACGGTTTAAGTTAAAGAGGGACGGCGTCAAGCCCATTTCTGACGGCGTCAACCTTTGATAAGCCAGAGCGGATTTTGGAGCACTAAAGAGGGACGGCGTCAAGAAGGCCATCCGGGAACCCTAGACACGGCGAGGTGACGGCGTCAAGATCTACAACGTGACGCCATCAGCCACTAAACTCTATATATAGTTTTTTAATTTTTTGTCATTAGTGTGCAACTTTGTGAGGAGAAACCCTAAGACGAATTTCTGCCATTTTTAAGGGTTTTCATACCCTTGGATCTCCCATGTTTAATTGAAGATAAGTATTCATTTAATCAATCAATATGTCTATGTGTTGTTTGATTATATCTTGTTCTTGTCTTTTGATTAACATGCTAGGCTAGATTTATCTTGTGTTTACTTAGATCTAATGAAACCTAACTATTGATTATTAGTTGTTAGTGTGTTATTGATTGTATTGGATGATTGTTTATCGATGTTAGGCTTAAGAAAACTGGCTAACCTCCTATACGGTAACTTGCTTGAACGTCTTAAGAAACATGAACCAATGCGTACTAAGGTTTTTATGGTTGTATTTAATGCATGAGCGAATTCTAGTGATCCCATGTTAGGAGCTTCTTAGCCGGCTCGACATAGGAGTGAAGTAGGAGCTTATAGAGTTGGGGAAGTACGTACGCCACCCCACGATTGGTATTAAGGAATACACCCGACATCCACGCAATTAATACACACTAATCAACCGGTAAAAGATAGTTAGGGAGTAAGGAAATCTAAGTAAACACATTTCTCTCCACATAAGTTTCACAACCTTTTCATTTTCAGTTATTTTATTTTATTTGCATTTGTAGTTATTTGGGTTAGTTGGCTAGCAACTAATTCCGCCCACTCTTTCAAACCCGAGATTTTACTTGCTTTTATAAAAAAATATAAAAAATACAAAAAGAATCTTCCCTCACCCTTAGACCTATTAGAGTATTTTTTCAATCCTAACGACACTATTCCCTGTGGAGAACGATCAATCCCCCGTACTTACCACTACACTATACTACATCGGTCAGGTACACTGCCTGGTGGGGTTGTAAGCCTCTTGAGATCCCTCGAGAGGTAAAACCTGTTGTAAGGTCGCAAAACCACGCATCAGCTCTTCGTCTGCAGATGTGCGACCTCTCTTTCTTGCCTGCATGTATGGGTCATCATCAGATGGCTCTTCTATAGGGTCTGACTCCGTATCATGCCCAAAGGCTGAAGAGATCTCAGGTACCACGGTAACATCTTCTGATGGATCTGACTCTGTCACTCGCCTAGGTACTGTCGTAATGTCAGGTATTATCGCGATGTTTTCGTTATCCGAGTCCGACATGAGAGTGATAGAATGAGGAGGGGAAGTCATAACTCTGTAACCACCCAGTAATTATGAATATTTCACTAAGTAACTAAATAATTAACAATAAATCATGTATAAGTAGCGTTTCAGTGGCGTTGTGGCACGGATGACTTTGGTTAAGTTTGTGAAAATTTGGTTATACTTTAGGTTTAAACCTTGTTCTCTATAACCATGAGCTCTGATACCAATCTGTAACACCCCCGTTTTTGATATTCGCAGCGAAAATATAAGTTGAGGTGTTACTTCAAGTATCACAGTCATGAAAATAGAAAACGACTCGAAAAGAGACGTTTTAAATAAAATTGTTATCATTCATTTATTTAAATCAGAGTACATAATTATAGGTCCCAGAGGGAAGTTCGGAAATACGTTATAAAAGTTACATTATTCATTGAATGATAACATAGTGGACACTCTTTTTATAAGAAGAAAGTCCACATCCACTCCGTGCCAAGTTAAGTCTTTTAATTACCTGAGATAAAACATGCTAAAAAGTCAACACAAAGGTTGAGTGAATCCATAGCGTTTAAAGTTATAATCAGTTGAACACAAGCTAAGTAAAAAGAAATCAGTTATATCACAGTTCGGTATATTGCACTAAGCCTCATGACACGCAATGCGTTAACAGTTTTCAGTATTACCAACATAATTAAATGAAAGTAATCTTGCCCCCGAGTAGGAGTCTGCCAAAAACTCTTTATAGATTTCAAATATAATGCATTTGTCTATTCGGCTACCACTAAGGATATCCATCTGACTAGTACAAATCGGTCGTCAGGCCAATAGATCTATTCACTATATTCGCGCTCAGCCCGCAGGTGACTAATGGTGCATGATATGAGGGACTTTTTAAATAGGCAACAGTTAACTTATGCAATAACAATCAGGAAAGCATACAAGAAAATACTTGTGTTCGGTTTAGTAGCATGTATCTCCCCATAAGTTTGGAAAACGTACAAAAAAAAGTGGGACTATGAAATCACCTTGACAGTCTGGATGGAAAACAAAGTTAAATAGAGTTGATAAACGTCTCCGGCACGCAACCTGGGTTGGTATGTCAAGTTTCATTAATCGTATTTCAATATATATATATATGTTTTAGTATTTGTTTCGTAACGTTTTTTATTGTCGAATAAATGTTTAATTGAGACAACATGAAGTCTCTTCAAAAGTTGGATAGGATTTTATCTTTATGTTTTCGTTCGTTCGTTATCGAGATAAATGTATTTAGTTTATTAGTTTTTTTTATTATAAATATATTTAGAATATATTAATAATAATAATTATATAAAGTTACACTTTTTACCCCTATAGTTTCATATATTGACAGTTTATACTCCTGAACTTTTATAAAATGACAATTTTTACCCCTCAACTTTTATAAAAATTACAATTTTTACCCCTTAACTTTCATAAGTTGGCAACTTTTACCCCTGAACTATAGTGAAATGACAGTTTCTACCCTACAGTTTCAAAACTGATGCTTTTTACCCCTAAACCGTAAGTCGACATCAATTAAAGTACATGTTATAAAACTAATTAGAGTTTTGACAGAAATTACCCCCAAAGCATTTTATGCGTTACACCCGACGTCCTCATTTCATTTAAACGCGTTATAAGTTACGGGAAAAGACATTACTTTCTACGACTCTTTTATACACTTTATCATCAACTTATTAATAGCTTATTTACAGCTTATGGGCTTGTCATTCGAGCTTATGATGCTCGAATGAATTATTTAAGGGTGCGCTAAAACAGTGAGCAAAGGGCAGTTTTTGGACGCAAATATAAACGAGGCAAGGCCATCATTTTACAATGTTCTTTTTCCTATCAGTAGCTAGCTAGGTGGTATTAATGTTGGCCGATTTTCAGAATTTTTAAAGGTCATATGGTGGTCGAATTAATTATGTAAAGATGGTGGGTTGGGGCTGTGTTGCGACAGAAAAGAGAAAGGGAAAAACTATTCGGTTTTTGGTATATACATGTCATAACTGATTTTCAACGTACATTAACATGATTATGAACATGTTTAATCAATCTCTAAAGTATTTTGTAGTTTCTTGATTTGTAATATTAAAATTAAGGGTGTGTTTGGTTTGCTCGACAAAAAGAAAAGAAAAAGGAAAAACTTTAGTTTTTGGTTTTTAAATGTTCAAGCTAGTTTTTAGTGATTGTTAACATAGTCATGAGCATATTTAATCCATCTTTAATGTATTTTTAAGATTTCTTGCTTTGTAAAATATATATATATATATATATATATATATATATATATATATATATATATATATATATATATATATATATATATTAAGGGTGTTTAGTTTGGTTCGGCAAAAGAAAAAGAAAAGGAAAACTCGTCTTTTGAACTAGCTAACTACAAGAGATTATTTTGTGACATTTTTAGGAGTATTTAAGGTATACGAAAGAAATGAAAATGGTCTAGAGATACTTACTTTACTATTTGTTCGAATAAGTGATATATTTGACGAATAGATTTGGTATTGGAGTGCTAATGGTTTTCTTCTTTCTAGGCTTTCTCAAGACCCTTTTTAGACCTATCTTGGGCTGTTTGATCAGTAGTGAAGTGGGAATGTGGCTGTTTTGGTTTGGGTCGATTGATATGGAAATAAAATGTGGCATTTGGTGTTGCTATTTATAGAAAGGAGATGGGTTAGGGATTCTAGAGTGAGACATTACCTTATTATGGGATTAGTGAGACTTTGTGAAGTGTGTTAGGCTATTAGGGCGCCACATGGGAGGAGGGAAGGGTGGTTATGGTGTGGAAAATCCCTAACCATAGAAGGTACCTACAATCTTTGACTTAGGTTAGAGTTTTAAGGGACATGCCCATGTGGAGGATTAAGTAACTTAGAAGATCATTTGTGGCTTGTGGTATACTTGGGGATTCGAAATGGAAGGGTTTCGTTTTATCCTTAGGAGATTCGAACTAGGGAAACAAGAATAGGATCGAATGGGCATTAAAGGGTGGTACTACGGGCTAGAAAATGTTGTACCTATGGTTAAATGTAGTAACTAGTTAGTTTCTAGGGTTTGTTTTAACTAGCTATTAGTTAGGAATTAATTTTAGAGTTTATATATATATATACATGTATGTCGAATTATATAGAAATGAAAAAGAAAACGGGTTGTGCAATAAAGGGTTGTACTATTAGCTTAATAAGGTTGTACTAGGGTGTAAATATTATAGAAAATATATTTTTAATATTAGGTTAAGTTATATTATTTATATGTAAATTTTATTAAGTTTTAAAATATATAAATGAGATTTTAGGGTTTTATGCATTGAAGGGTTATACATTGGGTTTAAGGGTTTGTACTAATATTTAGTAAGTCTAATAAATTTATTTTAAAAGTTATTACATGGATTGCTTGTACAATGTGCTTTAAAATAAATATTTTTAAGGTTAATATAGTATTTTTATGAATAATTAGTTTTTATGCATAGATGACTTGTACCTTAGCTTAAAGGACTTGTACATTTATATTTTATAAAAATTATATATATATTATTTAGGGTTTGTGATTTTATTACATGAAATCATAGTTTTGTGAATTTAGGGTTTGTATCGGGAGTTAAAGTGGTTTTAGGGTTTCGGTGTTTTAGGAACTTGTACATTAGTATTTTAGGGTTTAGTTGTTCATAATTGTTGTTTTTAATAGTTTAGGGTTTCTTGAAAACTTTATTAGATAAGAAACGTTTAGTTTAAACATACGTTAACGAATTAACGTAAAGTGGCAGATGAGGTATCATAAAGTTTTAGACTTGACATATGGAGATGTTTATATGAATAAACATTAAATAAGTTTAGATTGGGTTGCGTGTGAGCACATTTATCGAGGATGTGAGCTACGTCACATTAGATAATAGTTATGATCAGATAATAATAAATAAAAATAAATTATACGTAGAAAAAGGGTAATATTCTTTATTTAGAATATGAGAATAGTTTATTACGTAGTGGAATTCTTACAGTGGTTACATTTATTCTCACCATACACAAAAAATCCCAATTCGACCCATGACGCTTTTTCCCCAAAATCCCAAACTTAAATTGAAAATTCAAAGCAATGTATGGCAGTTAAGGCACTATATCAGATCATTTAAACAAATAAAAAGAAATTAACAGGTTTGAGTTTGAGTTTTTTTTTAAATACGTAGAAACTGCGATAACCGATGCTAGCAATGGCCTTTTTTCAGGGAAAGACTGAGCATAGCCAAGAAGTGCACCAATACACCACCCGATGGAACTATAGTGCATCTCAACTCATACTTAACATTAAAACACAAACTTTTTCCTTTTTATATTTGCAACAATTACACTAAAGCACATGAAAATAGTCATTAATTACCCTTCCCACATCCATCCAGCAGTTAAACCATCAATCCCCAGTATCAGCCAGCAACGTAGTTTCCAGTACCATTCTTCAGCCTTTTGTGCATTAAACCTCCTTTTGCTACACCAAAAATTTAGACAATTTAGATTAATAATAAATAAATAAATAAAATGGAACAGCTTCGAATCGTCTATACGCTTATTCAAACCTTTAAAGTTTTTCATGTGATAAAAATACAAAGTCATATGAATCATAAGTAGTATTTTACCTTGTCTTTACAAAGCCTACAACGTTGCAGAATGCTGATGGCCACATGATGTAACACGGAAGATGGAACACAGCAACACGAAGAAAGAAAAGCTTGTTGATCATGACCTGTAAGTAAATAAAAACACAACATGTTAGCTCTTTCAACATGTTAGCTCTTCCACCTCTATGTAAATCTAAAAGTTAATTCTAAAGAAACATATATCATTTTAAGCTCAAAGTTGAAGTTGAATCTAATAAATTTTGCAATCGAGAAGATGTTCCAACCCCCTTTGAATCACATCGGCCTCAATAAATACGAGGGTCTCAAACTGGTATACACACTTAAAGCTCTATGCATTGATAACTAACCTTTCAATATGGAAACATGAGTTTTTGCATATGATATTGGGTACCAATCGACTCAAACATTCTGGCTACTTCTCTATTCTTTATATGCCTTCTTAACAAGACCAAGTTAAATCAAAATATGGCATTATTCCGCTGCCAACCAAAACCTAAAATTCCAAAAACCTACAAAATTAAACACAAACACACCAAAAAAATTGTTATGGCAAGATCAAACTAAAATTTCTCCCCCAAAATCCAAAGAAAAACTGAAACTTATGATACCACATACCTAACTCGGCTTTCTCGAGGTAAAAGGATTAACAAACACACCATCAGTAACATTGCCTTTATTTGTTACTAAAAAAATTCATAATGACCATAACTTTTTACCTTTATTTTAGGTAACCTAAGCCGACGTTATGATGCTGCAAAACCCAAATGACCATTCATCCTCACCATTAACCTGCCATAAAAAGAAGTATATCATATACATGCTCAAATTTTGTAAGTTACTGATGCTAAACACACCTGATGATTGTAGATGTAAAACTACCCTTTTAGCTGTATTTGAGAAATGCAAATGAATGACAGATTTAAAACTAATTCAGACACAAAGGATCATAAGTGGACTAATTTTAGACAGGTCAAATATTCAACAGTTTGCATAACTTACATCTTTGTTTTTCATTTTTGTTACACACACATGCCTAGTTTAATTGTGTGATAATTTGATCCGAACACACGTTATTCTTAATTTCTATTGTAGCCTAATCCAAACACACCTTACCTCTAAGTAACTTCTAATTTGAAAAATTATTTTTTTGTCACGAAAAATCACTTCTTGCAGCATTGAAAATACATTGTGGTCACCAAAAAAAGTGTAGTTGCGAGACTTGTTGCAAAACAGGTCAGTTTGGTTTAAATTCATGAAAGTTGATCAGATTAGTATAGGTCCACAACAACAGGTTTCATTTGAAGATTTTCCAAAATACACACAGCTATTATAAAAAGAACATACTGAAAAAGAGGACTTGAGCTAACCTGACGACAAAGAAAAAGCGTCCATCAATAAACACATAAGTGAATAATAACCACTTTCTAGCAAATGACAAAAGGCTAGACAAAACGGATATCAAATTCGTTTATATCAAATGAATGGCGCACTAAAGCCAGAAGCATGTTACCATACCGTATTCCTTCTTCCTTTTGTCACAACAACTGTTACTTTTTTTTTTGGTAGGCTGCAATAGTCTTCTCGTATTCCCTCTTCCTTTTTTCAGGTGGTTGCTCGAATCAAGCCTACTACATGCCAAACACCCAAACATGACATAAAAAGTAGGGATAATTACTAATATGCCCCAGATGCCCTGGTGCGTTGCTTATCCGACCCGCTCACAGAAAGTTCCGATACTAGACCAGGGCAACTCGTCCGACCAACCACTGGATGACACGTGTCCGACCAATTGTTTGGTACGATGTATTTTTTTTGGGCAACTTGTCATTTTTTGGGCAACCAAAAGGATATTTCTGTCATTTTACACCATACTCTCACTAAATTCAAAATTGCATATAACCTCTCACAACCCTCTATCTCTCCTCCAGATAAATCACAACTCACACCACCACAACCACCCAACCACCCGACGCCACCACCATCCGACGCCACCACCACCTGACGCCACCTCCACCGGACTCCATGAACACATAGCAACTTAACAAAATCCCTGATGAGAACAAGGTAAGCATCATTTCTATACACTTATATGACTTGGCTTTGAAGTGGCATAAGCAGCTTCAAAGCATAATTTGTGGAAATCTGCCTTGGGTGAATTACAAAGAGTTGATTTTGAAAAGATTTGATGAAAAAGATTATAATGCACAAAAGGTGTTTGAGGAAATGCCAGTTAATAAAAATCTCAAACAAGAAGGTACTATTCTGGAATTTAGCCCTTCGTTTCTTCATTTCTTAACTGATATGGATTCTGTTCATGAGTATAACTGGGCAAAATTCTTGCTTGATAAGTATGTCAGTTTCCCTAAGACCTAAGATGTTATTAATCGAGTCATCCCATTAAAGGTATGTCGCTTTTGTTAAACAAATCATTGCAAACAACCATATCATTCGTATATGTCTTGATGTTTTCAACTGTATTTATTGTATCCAAGCTATAGATTTCATACTTGTTGATGTTGTCGTAAGTCATAGCTTAACTTCCCCTCAAAAAATCATGGATTCGAGTAAGATTTTACTTTCTGTTTTAGTTATGGTTTACATTCATAATATACTCCTTCTATACATAATCAAGAATAAATTGACCAATAAAAGGAAAAGCATTAAAAAGTAACTTCAGACGTGGTTTCGAACTTGCGATGATGTTGGTGAGTGTACTCTATGAATTCTGATTAGGATATATTGCGTTATTGAAGAATACTTATATCTTCTTCATGTTCTTTTTGTACATATTTTTTGAGAAGATAATGAAAAAAGTTGTCTTAACATTATATTTCCTTGTCAACATCACCATGTCCTTCTGGTTGGGTCATGGGACCAAGCAAGACAATATGCTACAAATATATTGGAAAAAATTCAATAGTCTTCTACTTGCATCCTGATGTTCGGACATACAGTGTGATGATTAGTGGGCTGTGTAGGGAAGGGCTAGTTGGTGATGCAAAAGAGTTGTTTTAAAAAATGGAAGAGAGTGGTTGTGCGCCAAATAATGTTACATACTGTGTTCTTCTCCAAGGATATCTAAAGAATAAACACTATGTTGATGTAGATATGCTTTTACAAGAAATGGTTGGAAGAGGTTACTCTCTTGATGCTACGAATTTATCAATATTATTAGATCAAATTGCAGTAGGTTCGCTAGATAACACTTTACTTGAGTTAATCGGTAAGCTTGTGCCAAAGGAATTCATGGACGGTCCTAATTTCTCACTTAGATAGCAAATCCTGGATTTTGATGACAAAAGTAGGTAATCAGTACCAATATTTCATTTCAAGTTCATGTAGTTGGTCAGTCACTATTGTTGCATATTGGTATTTGTTAGCTGTTAACATCTTTCATTTGCTATTTGCTTGTTTGACATTACTTTTCATTCTTATTGTGTCAAATTATATCTGCTCACTAGATCACCATATTTCTTCTGTTTTGTACCATTTAGCTGCAAAATTTAGCGCATAATAGTTTGCAAGCTTTCTGCACAAATACACGCGTTCATTTAATGTAGCTCTTGTTGTCGCTGGTCTTGGTTAATTTTCTTGATTCCAGCTGTGGCATCATTTGGTAATGACATCAAACTCTTTGATGAGATGCGTGCAAAAGGTCTAAAACCAGATGAATGCACTTATCGAGTAATCATCGAGGGTCTTTTCAACAACCATCTTATGAAAGAGGCACTCTCTTTGTTCCATTTTACAGGTGGCAACAAGCTTAATTCATGGGAAATCAGTACCAAATGTCATTTGACTTTGTGTGTTTTGTTATTTGACATTTTTATTTGAATTCATAACTGTTTCTTTATGATGCTCTTTTTGCCTTTTAAGACATGCGTTTTCACACTTGATCGTTTTTGTGCTTGTTAGAATTTTACATTGACAATTTGGATGTCCTAGCTGTATCATCTAAGTCTTTTTTCGTAAAAGTAAACATGTATTAGAAGTCAAAATCACCATATTATTTCTGTTTTTTTTTTTTTTTTTTTTTTTTTTTTTTTTTTCACACTCAGCTGAATACTAGTTTGCAAGAGCTCTGCACAACCCAAGATAAAAATATGTTTTTTTGGGTTGTATTTATCTGTCCCTTTGTGCACAACTGGTTCTCTTTTTCTGGCAGGCCATGGTCGCATTCTTTGGTTAACAACTTCATGTAATTTCTTACAGAAATTAGCTAACCTCTCACCATCACCGAGCCCTAGGTTGATCGATGGAATCTTGCTAACCAAGTTTGATACCATTGATGATAAGGTAAAATTCAAACATATCAGGCAATCATCTTCACTAATCTCCCTTAATATTATTTTTTGCCTTTTCCGTGTGTAATCATTTCTTTGTTGCATTTACATAGTTTGCAGGAGCAACACACCTACTTGCATTTGGCGGTTTACATTTTCTCATCAAAAGATTTGTTCATGGAGATTGGGATGAGAAGACTCGTGTGGCAGCGTTGTTTTTATGCTGTATTAAAGCTGACTCTAGTTGTCGAATAAATGTCACTAGAAGCATTGATAAAGAATGTGTATTTGAGCTACTTCACTGCAAGGAGGCAAAGTCGATTACGAATGCTGTGTTGCTGCTTTTTGAACTGGTTTGTCTTAACAGGTATGTCAACCCTTTATTTTTCTATCGTCATACGCCTATGAGCAGATTGCCAAAAATATGTTATAGGCAACACTTATGAAGAAGTGAACATGGTCAAAAACTTACCAACATGTGAGCTGCCACATAATCAATTTATACCGGGTCAAAAATTTTCCGGCCTAAAGTAAATTCACTACCTGAAATAGAACATCAAATGTCACACCTGCGTTGGTTTATGGTTACCTCTTTTATGCAATTATCACTGTTACATTAATCTTCTAAAGAAAATTTTTCAGGAGAAAGGATGTCCAGTTTTTCGTAAATGGCGTACGGAAGGAAAGTATTCTGAGCTCAATGCACGTTTTACTGGTTAAACTGATTCTGCTTCTGATTCTCTAGCAAATCTGTTTATGTCGAAATTGGTTTGCATAGATATTATGACACAATATAATTGAATAAGTATTATTGTCGTTAAATTGTGTAGAATTCAAACATAACACGAGTGCAAGGAGGAGGAGGTGGCTGTTAACGACTGGCTGATGAAGATCTCAGCGTCACTTGTTGGTGATCGGAAGAAATCACCAAGGCTGGAGATAGAGAAATTACTCGGGTCTGCTTGACAAGAATGGCGTGGTTGAGTTCTACACTTGCTTCTTTACATAGTTATAAATCTCAAGTCTCAGTATTCTCAATTGTCATCAATCAATTGAAAGAAAACCTTAAAGATGGCGAAAGTTTAGAGCACCAAATTCTTGCAGCTATGTCTCTGCTACATTTCTGTAAAGGAAATGATTTAGAAAGGCTAAATGCATTAAAATGCATATTTGTCGCCCAACGTCTAATTTTGATGTTTAAAATGTATCATGTAATGAATATTTTGGTATTGAAATCCATGTGAATTTGAACTGACGTTTAGCTTTTTTTAGTTACATAGTGCAAGTATTTAACATTAATTTTCGTTTATGCAACATTTCATAGTTTAGTTTGTGATGAAACCACTAGTTGCTGTTCTATTTATGATGCTGAGTACATTGTGTGAGGATTTGATACACTCTAAGGATGTTAGTCCTTTATAATGTGAGTCCTTCATCGGTAAAGGACGGTGATAGGGACACAAAGGGCAGCAGTAGTGTCTTACAACGAGCAGTATTAAAAATGTATAGCAACAATATCTTACAACGAGCAGCACGAAAATCACAAAGGGCAGCAGTAGTGTCTCATATGTCGAGTAGTAGAATCAAAGTACTCGCAAGCAGTACTAAATTCTCAGCAGTAGGAACTCTGAGAAGTAGCAGCATGATGTTAAGGTTAGCAGCAGAATGATAATTAGTACAAAAAATACAAAAGTTGCCCAAAAAATACAAAAGTTGCCCATCGCAAGCAGTACTAAATTCTCAGTAGTACGAACTCTGAGTAGTAACAGCATGATGCTAAGGTTAGCAGCAGAATGATAACTAGTACAAAAAATACAAAAGTTGCCCAAAAAATACAAAAGTTGCCCAAAAAATACAAAAGTTTCCCAACGCGTTTGCTTAGGAACTCTGAGTAGTAGCAGCATGATGCTAAGGTTAGCAGCAGAATGATAATTAGTACAAAAAATACAAAAGTTGCCCAACGCGTTTGCTTATCCGTCAAGTTGCCCAAAAAATACAAAAGTTGCCCAAAAAACAAAAAGTTGCCCAAAAAAATACAAAAGTTGCACATAAAATACAAAAGTTGCCCATAACTATTTCATCTTTTTAGAAATGTAACTTTTTATTGGTATTAGTTTTCAGTTTTTGATACTCCTGTTTAATATTTGCAGATATAGATGTATTACACAAAGAGAATTAGACTCGATGCAATTATAAAAAAGTACCATTCACTCCACAATAAAGCCATAGAACTCGACAACTCGTGTATACGACTTGAACCAACAATAAATCAGCAAATGGTTCATAGCCCAGCAAACGTATGTTAACATATCATAGCAACTAATCTTTGGAACCAAAAAACCATACTTTACAACACAAATGTGTGCGAGATACATGATACATGGTTGCGCAAAGAAAAAATAAAAAAATTACATGATACATGATAATTAACATTGGTTTAATTCAAACTTTTTGGTTTGTTAACTTACTGCAAGAGCTATTTGTTCTCCTCTAACCATAAACTCGTACAAAAACAACATTCCAAATAGCATAAATACATGAAACACCAACACACACTTCGTGACACACACTTGGTGACAAATATATTACACAAACTCAAAAGGCATAAATAACAATAGTACCAAAGATAAGTACTTCCAACATGCTGGGCGATCTCTTGATATAAGCAGAGCTCGGGATCCCAAGTAGTCAAATGAGGGTGAATATAAGTTATCATGTCCAATGGTCTCTCTTAGCTTTTGACCACTTCCATAATCACTTACTAATGGCCTCGACCCATCATCCTTCAAAGCATCAAATACAAACAACCCCAAACCTGTCGGGTAAAAGCGGGTCAATGTTAGTACAACGTAAAATGGGCCAGGTCGTGTTGGGCTGACCCATAAAACATTATGATTAACGCTTTAGCTTTTATTACAATAATATTATAAACCATTATAACAAAACAGATTTGGAAGATGTATGTAACAAAAGTATACTTTCAAAGACTTACAACCCATTCCCTTTTTGGCTCTTCTTTATTTGATCCGTTTAACACCCAAATCGATCCGTACACACATATATAACAGACGGCATAATACGTATTGTACACTAGCTAAGATTTTAAATTTTCTAAATTTATATAAATAGTTTACTTACTGTGGCTATTGCAGCATGTGTGATGTGGAGTACATCAATAATGGAAACAATGAATCCATCTACATTATCCCATGTCATTTAGATAAATGAAGTAGATGTATTTATTTAGTGAATGCATAAAATGCAATGTACAATGTTGTCTTTACCTTTATCAACAACGGGAAGATGTAAAAACTTTCCATCATGCATGGTATGCAGGGCATCGACAATAGGTGTATCAATAGTTGCACAATCGGGATTTGGAGTGATTACCTATATCATCAATTATGTAGAATTTGAAAGTAAGTTGAATACATATCATTACAAAACAAACAAGACAAGGGAATTACTTAAACAAACTTAAAACAAATTTCCTTCTCCACTAAGTTGAATACATATCCGGCTAAGAAGACACACAAACACACACGGGAACATGTCAACTTCCAAAAAGCATAATAAGATGATGCATCACCAGTTTTGTCCAAATTCTACTCGATATTTGATTATATGAATAGTTCTTCACAAATATGGTGATTATAACTACTATTAAGCCACTAACGCTAAAACAAGGGCAATGCTACAATACATACTTTCACAAACAGATATTATAGAAATTTAACCAACTAGGATAACATAAGGCAGAATTTCATATATATCCCTCAAAACCTTGTTTTGGATATACATGTGATATTTTGCAAGTTTTGACGGATATATATGAAATTGCCCTATAAATTAAACTATCTGGTTGAAGAATGGATCTAGAAAAGAACCTTACTAAGCTGCCAACTGCTGCAACTGATGGACCACATGAGACATTCTAGGACGCATTGATGGTACATGCTGTGTACATGAATAAACAAGGTCAACCACATTTTGCACCACTCCAGCTTCAGGTATTCTAGAGGGTGACGTGGAAGAAGATGCAGATATCACGGGATCAAGAAGCTCTAAGTAATGGTGTGATTGAACAAGTGGGGTAGCCCACTCAAATATACTTTGCCATCCCACTGAATCAACAGCTTGAAAAGCGAGTCTGCGACCACTTATTATTTCTTGCAGTAGAACCCCGAAGCTGTAGACATCACTCTTTATGGTTTGCTCGTTTCTGTAGACAAACTCTGGGGCGAGGTAACCATGGGTCCCACCTGCCATTACAGTCCTACCGTGCATCACTTCCTATGGTACAAACTTTGACAATCCAACGCCCATCAGATGAGCACCAAAATCTTCATCAAGAAGTACATTGCTTGCACGAATGTCATGGTGCATGACTTTGTCATGTAGGAACCTGTTTTTATTGGTTTAATCATCAGGAATATCATATTGTAATAGATGTCATTAGGCAACATAAACCTGTTCATGTGAAAACAAACCAATTTGAGGCGGTGAATTTTTTTGATAACAGGTCAAGACTCAACCAAGTAAAATATTTTAACCTGGCTATGAAAAATAGGTCGAATGGTTGAGCCGGTCGAAAGGCAATCTAAACTGTATTACAAATGCTTACTAGTTACAAGTTCATAGACTGTTTTTTTTTCAAGAATTCTATGATTATTGTGATGAAATATTCTTACAATTTCCCACATTGATTAGTTATGATATCTGATAAGAGAACAAAAAGTGTTGGTAGGTCAACCTGACCCGTTTTACGTCTACCCAAAATCACTGTTTCACCACCCTTAATATTGTAGTGAACATGAATAACATAAGCTGTATCAACAAAAGAAAGGTACTGAGATCACTTACGTGATTCCTTGTGCAAGAGTTGTGGTAACTTTCATCCTCATGCTCTAATCTAGCGTCCTACCGCCCATAGGAATATGGTGTAACCATCTATCAAGAGGCCCGTGTACCACATACTCATACACGATATAACGATCACCATGATCATAGCAGCATCCTTTCACAGGGACCAAATTTTCATGACAAAGCCTTGCTACCCTACCAATTTTCCATGATGGTGAAACTAATGCTAATTCCGCGGGATTTGATCATTTCTGAGATTTTCTTCGTCTCTTGCTTCGTTTGAACACAAGGAGCCATATAACCACAGCAAATGTAGTGAAGAGAATCAGTCCACTCACAATAGCCAGTATAATTAGATATTCTCTGTGGCAGTGCATATGCTGACATCTATTCTCTGGAAAAGAAAGGAAGATATATAATCTAAACAATCTAATATCTACTAAAGGTGGATGTTTTAGCCCATCTACTATGAATGGGTTGATTTGGGGTAATGTTCATCATTAACGGGTCAAGCAGATAACACCAAAAAAAATGGTGGAAAAGAAAACAGGTTAAATGGGTTGAATGTATACAACCTGCTAAATTGCTTTCTTCAAAATATGTGATTATTATAATAATACAATAGTTTGTGTGATCAACTTTAACACACCTATTCATATCCAGAACTATTTGGAAAAAGGTGATCCGGGTCAACCCAACCACCTGTTTTGACACATACCAATCGGCAACATGTTTTAACTTAATCTGAACCAAATTCTACTAGTTACTCAGAGTGTCTGACATTCCCATTTACCTATAATAGAGAAATATCAAAGGGAAAATTTCTATATAATTAACTATAGTTCATGGCAATAAGAAGAAAAAAAGGCTTGGAGTTGTTGTATTAGTACACTAGTAACAGAACCTCTGATCCTATGACATCAGGTTATGAATTAAAGGTCATTAGAAAGAATGCATACCTACAATAACGCAATATATCCTAATCAGAATTCATAGAGTACGCTCACCAACATCATCGCAAGTTCGAAACCACGTCTGAAGTTACTTTTTAATGCTGTTCCTTTTATTGGTCAATTTATTCTTGATTATGTATAGAAGGAGTATATTATGAATGTAAACCATAACTAAAACAGAAAGTAAAATCTCACTCGAATCCACGATTGTTTGAGGGGAAGTTAAGCTATGACTTACGACAACATCAACAAGTATGAAATCTATAGCTTGGATACAATAAATACAGTTGAAAACATCAAGACATATACGAATGATATGGTTGTTTGCAATGATTAGTTTAACAAAAGCGACATACCTTTAATGGGATGACTCGATTAATAACATCTTAGGTCTTAGGGAAACTGACATACTTATCTAGCAAGAATTTCGCCCAGTTATACTCATGAACAGAATCCATATCAGTTAAGAAATGAAGAAACGAAGGGCTAAATTCCATAATAGTACCTTCTTGTTTGAGATTTTTATTAACTGGCATTTCCTCAAACACCTTTTGTGCATTATAATCTTTTTCATCAAATCTTTTCAAAATCAACTCTTTGTAATTCACCCAAGGCAGATTTCCACGAATTATGCTTTGAAGCTGCTTATGCCACTTCAAAGCCATGTCATATAAGTGTATAGAAACGATGCTTACCTTGTTCTCATCAGGGATTTTGTTAAGTTGCTATGTGTTCATGGAGTCCGGTGGAGGTGGCGTCAGGTGGTGGTGGCGTCGGGTGGTTGGGTGGTTGTGGTGGTGTGAGTTGTGATTTATCTGGAGGAGATATAGAGGGTTGTGAGAGGTTATATGCAGTTTTGAATTTTGTGAGAGTATGGTGTAAAATGACAGAAATATCCTTTTGGTTGCCCAAAAAATGACAAGTTGCCCAAAAAAAATACATCGTACCAAACAATTGGTCGGACACGTGTCATCCAGTGGTTGGTCGGACGAGTTGCCCTGGTCTAGTATCGGAACTTTCTGTGAGCGGGTCGGATAAGCAATGCACCAGGGCAACTGGGGCAATTGCATAATTATCCCTAAAAAGTATCCAACAACTAAAATGCTGCGACAAACAACTGGCTCAGATCTGTATGTAGGGTTCAAGTCACAAAATTTTCCTTATTTCGTAATGGCTGCAAACAAACACAGTTGCATAGTAAGTATTTAAACTATGCCATCCGGTTGTTGCCCCACCAGTTTACGGTCAGATCATTCAAGACACAGTTTATATGTGTCACATTACAGATATCATCATAGCCTTATGGAAAACATTACAAAGGAGACAGGGGTGTAACCGGATAAAAGGGTATGCGAACCTGACATGGCTGCAAACACGAACGTGATCGTGATGCCTCGCCAAGATACAGGACGCTTTGACCCATCATGTTCCAGCTGCACATAAGCTAGACAATCCTGATGACCTACAAAAAACACTTATATCATTATGACGACAACATACACCTTATACATAGCTTATCATCTACAAAGGAAACCATAAACTTCATAAACTCTTAAGTCACTTAAATTTTTGGTTCTTGTAATGGTAACTCTTTGTTAACAGTAAAAGAAGTTACAAACGCATGCGAACTTCAACCCATAACCAAAATATAAAATCTAAATTGTATGAAGAAAACCTAAACTACCCGGGCCGTGTAATAAGACTTATAAATTTCTAACCCTAAAACAATAACTCTAATATACTTGCATACACGAAAATGACAGGAATTCGTTTCTCAGCTTCAAGCTTTGATGATTCCAAGAACTATAATCCCTAGTGAATGTCAACTTCTCGGATAGTCGCACCTTTAATCTCCCCCGCATCTATACTCAAACAAAAAAGAATTCACTATTGAAGGCATACGTTCGCAACAACACATTAAATTGTAATCAACCATCAGTAAACATAATCAACCCATCAAGAAAAAAAACACTATAATCACAACTTCCAACCGAAAACAACAAAAAGATAGAAAATCATAACACCTAACGCAAACACCCAAATCTCAAACACCCCTAATTTCACAAAAAACCCTAAACTAAAACCAAATCCTAATTCAAAATCAAAACACCTAAAATTGATACTAAAAAAAAAAGGATCATGTAAGTAACCTGAAACATGCGATTTATGATCTCCGCCTCTTTTGATCAAAAAACAATTGATTTGCCTAATGTAAGAGTACTACAATAATAAAGCAAATTGGATCAATGAAAACCCTAAATCTAAGATTCTCCACACAATAACGTTGTTCCAGCTCTTTAGATCACAAAATAATTGATCCACCTAATCTAAAATTATATAAAGCAATCAGAAACAAAGATGTGGCTAGAAAGAATGATGTACATGATCAAACTTGGCACTTGCACAACCACAAAAGGATTAAAAAAATTCCTTTTACTGTTGCTTTTACTGTAGTCCCCCTCACAGGCAACTGTAGTTGCCACAAAACCCATTAGGTCAGATCGGGGAAAGGTGAATCGGCCGTGAATTTAGTTCTCGGAGCTGCACCGGTCGGATCTCAAAGAAAGAGAAGGGGTGTGAGTTACGATGAACAGGGCGGGTCAGGCAATAAGAAACCAAATTATTATTAGGGCATGGATGGAGCGGGTGGCAAAAAAAAGGGGGTTAAATTAGCCCACTGAATGTTATGTATGTATTATGTTTTCAAATATGCAAGAACGTCATGCAAATTGGTTTCTATTTGCAGATGTTATACGAATGTGGAATATTCAGTACATGTTTTCCAGGAAAAGAAGTTCCAAAGTGGTTTGCTCATAGAAGCAATGGGTCATCAATATCATTAATTTACCATGCCATCATCTTCGGCAAATAAAAGGATTGAAGGATATATGCTTTGCGCGTGCATATTCAGTCAGCTGTTCGAGTAGTTCAAAAAGTATAAGAGTACAGAATATAACAAAAGATCGTTCCTGGACATACACTGGTTATATGGGTGCTAACAGATGTGCTGGTGAAAAAATAGTATGGTTAAGCCATTGGATGTTTGGGAACAAAGAGCTTGAAGCAGGTGATCAAGTTAGTGTTACCATGTACGAAAGTGATTATAAAAAGGTAAGTGAGTGTGGAATCAGTTTTGTGTACAGTGATAGAGAGACAAAGAGAGCGTGGATCCTTTGAGTTATTATAAGTCGTGGAAACATATCATTGGTGGAGATCTGTCTCCTTTTGAATTCAAAAAATTTAGACAATCATAAATTTTGTCCTGGTGCCAAGGAATTCAAAAGATTGTTCTATTCTGAAACGAGATTCAAAAAAAGCTTTGACCATATAAACCTATAATGGCAGATCCCCTTTGTTACGTTTGGTTCTAGTTTATTATTGGGTTTTATTTATTTTCATGTAATAAGGGACCATATAGCCTTTTATCTATTTTCTTGGGTTGTTTTTGGAACTATGGTGAATTGTGGTGATTTAATGTTAGCGTGGATCTCATTCTGGGAATCATCATCCAGAATAGAATTTTCTCCAATCTCTTAGTTTTCTTCTTCTCTAAGGTTCTAACCCTATCAAGGGTATCAAAGCCGTTCCGATCTCCGGTCGGAATTACCTCGTTATCATGACGAACCACTAGTACAAAAATGGGATTTAGTCACACATGCTGTTTTTCGAACAGCCACACAGTCGCTTTTTTATGTGACTAAATGTACCAGAATAAAATAAATAGCCACACTTGATCCGACTTGTGTGACCATTTCGGAATTACATCCGAGGCTACAGCCACACATTTGAATATTTTCGTGACTATACGTATCTGGTAATTTTTTTTTTTGATTTTTTAGTCACTTATAATTTGGGACGTGTGACGGATACAAATAAGGTTGAAACATTAGTCACACTATATATATACATATGTGACAAATATATGTCACGCAATTGAAAAGTGTGACCAAAATCCATATATGGTCACACGAAGTAATTGTGTATGTGGCTAAATCATATGCTCAAGTTTGTCACACATTATTTAAGTGTGACTGCTAGTTTTTGTTGAAAATTTAGCCACGTATGAATTTGAAATGTGTGACAACTGAAAAGCAAGTTTGAAGCATAGTCACGATATGCATTTAAAAGTGACAAATATATGTCACACACTTGAGATGTGTGACCAAATGTCATATATGGTCACACTAAACCATAGGCATACATGATTAAGTGTGACCAAAATTCGATACAAATAGTCACGTAAGTTAATATGTGTGTCTAAAGTTAAGTGTGTGTTTGCCTGCCAATTCCTAATGTGTATGGTCACACTTAATTGTAGCACAATCATGTGACTATAGGCTATACAATAGTAACACCATACCACAAATGTGCATCTAAATTATGTTTATATATGGCCACATTATAAGGGTATTATATGTGACCAATACATTGAAAATAGTCACACTGTGAAATATTCATGTGACTAATATGTATAGCAAAATGTGAACTCAGTTATCATTAACCTTGATATTAGTCACATTGAGTGTTTGTGTGACTAAATTCAAGATGTTACATATGGTCACATGAAGTATTTATTTAAGTGTCTAAATCATAGAGTCATATTTTGAGTTCAGACTGTTAGTCATGACTCTTCATTTAATTTGCCCCATTACAATGCTGGGATTTTATAGTCTATCTAGTTTAATGCAGTAGTATGTAAGTATGTTACTTGCCCCTAGCTGGAACCAGATTACTTGACTTTCTAAAGTCAATTTTCAACTTTATAATGAAGTAACATGTTACTAAAGTGCCTGCAAGTGCATATACATGATAAATGGAAACTGCAAATACAATAAATTAAGCTTGACTGCAAGTGGACATATAACAGTGAAAACCGCAAAATTTTTCATTGCCATTGAAAAGCTTGACTTTTTTGAGTCAAAATCCATTACAACAGGCTAAATTACAGGAACAACTATTTAATACTAAAACAGCTATTCATCTAACATTACTAACTTTACAATACCAGCAGTAACCTTGCACTTAGCCTTGAGCAGCAGTCTTAACTTCAACCAGCAGGGTTAACTATTACACTAGCAGTCTTAATGCAGCATGACATGCTTCACTTGGATTTTCGTATAACAATACCTTCAATGTCGGTTCGATAGTAGTCACTTTGTGATTCCTTGCCCAAGTCTTCTTTATATACACGTGGCAATATTTTTTCATTTTGCTCGTGAATGACTGTACTAAACTCCTCATCGACTTCGTCATATGTATCTTTGTAATTCTTGGTAGGTGTTTTAAAGACAATGGACAAATTTTTCTGTACCTGGTCTTTCACATAAAACACTTGTGTTGCTTGTGACGCTAATATGAACGGATCATCCTTGTGGCCGAAAGTATTCAGGTCTACCAACGTATAACCAAGAGGATCATGTTTGACCCCATGAGTTTTGCGATTAGCCCAATCACATTTGAAAAGAGGAATTTGCCTGAAACGGTAATCTAGTACCCATATCTCTTGTAAAACCCCATAATAAGATGTTTTTTTTATGGTTGCAACTTCTTTTTTGGATATGTGCACATCTACTGACTCAACACTAACCCCACTGTTCTGGTAAACTATGCCATCATTACTTTTCGTACGAAATGTATACCCATTGATGTTATACGCCTCGTATTTCACTACGCTGGCGCGTGGTCCAAATGATATCCACCTCACAGTTTCTGATACACTGTCATTGGATATCGCTAACTCTCTCTCAACCTGAATTTCATTACAAGTATATATATTACCTTTAAATTGCAGGAACAACAAACAAACAATTAAAGAATAGGAGTGTTTGGGATAATGAAATGGTGTGCTGGTCGACCTCTATCTAATGTCATATACAGGCCAGGGACAATTATGATGATAGCAACAAACAAACAATTATAAACAACATACAAGTAATTACCTCTTCGAGTAACCACTTAGCAAAAGATTTACTGTGCTCATTCTCCAGCAATGCAAGTTTTTTACCCGGGTTTTTTCCTTTCAAAACTTCCTTGTGTCGCCTGAAACAAATAAATGTCTTTGATTATTATATTTGATAGAACATTTTAAGCAACGAAATCGACATGTGTTAGTAATATATACTTACTCGATATACGGTTGAATTTCATCTGTATTTTGTATTACATACAAATGTGCTTTCTGAAAGGATTCTACGGAAACTTCACTTGGTTTGCCGGCCGACAATGGCTTTCCGTCCTCAACTTCATTGGTTACATGTTTATCAGCTGGGATACCAATAGTTTTCATGGTTTTATGATATTCGCTAAAAAACTCTATTGTTTCTTCCGCGATAGTCTCCTCGGCAATGCATCCCTCTGGTCTATTTCTGTTTCGCACATGTCCTTTAATAACCTTCATACATCTTTCGAAGGGATACATCCACCGAAAGCATATGGGACCACATAATTTTACCTCCCTAGTTAGGTGCACAGTCAAGTGTATCATAATATCAAAAAATGACGGAGGAAAGAACTTCTCGAGTAGGCACAGTGTAACAACAAGTTCTTCTTGCATCTTATCTAGTTCTTGCAAGCTGATTTCTTTCCTACATATAGATTTAAAGAAAAAGCAAAACCTGATTATAGCATATCGTGTGGGCGGGTGCATGACTGAACGTATAGCAATGGGTAAAAACTCTTGCATTAGCATGTGATAGTCATGCGATTTAAGGCCAATGAGCTTCCTATCATTTAGGCTGACCAAACTAGAGAAATTTGAACAATAGCCTTGTGGTACCCTGATGTTGCTTAACGTTTCACAAAAGATGTCTTTTTCAGCATTCGTTAATGTGTAACCTGCTGGAGGTAGTGTTGTTTTGTCTGCTTCTTGCCTAGCAAACAACTCTTCTTTTATCCCCAACTCTTCCAGATCCAGTCGAGCATTCATTCCATCTTTTGTCTTTCCAGGAACATTCAGCAAAGTTCCGAGTAGACTCTCACCAACATTCTTTTCTACATGCATGAAGTCAATACAATGCGGAACAGAATGATGCCTCCAATACCTTAGCTTTCGATACCAAATGTTGAATTTCTTCCAATATGCTTCATTTGCTTGGCTTGAACTACCCTCTTCTTTTGTTGTTTTCCTTTTCTGCTTTTTAATCTTCCCACCTCTGCCTCTGGTATCTTGATCTTGGTTTTTTGAGGTTTTTCCTTTTCCCCACTTATTTTCAATATGTTGTACCTCGTTGTATATTTGTTCCCCGGTCAATGGATTTGGAGCATGACGTGGTTCTTCTTGTCCATTAAACGCCTTCCTTTGCGTTCTGAACGGATGGTTGTATGGTAGATATCGTCTGTGTCCAGCATAACTTTGCTTGGATGAGGCGGAAAGTCTAACACAGTGTGTATCTTTCCCACATACTACACAACCTTTGAATCCACTGTATGGGCAGCCACATAATGTACCAAGTGCAGGGTAATCATTTATCGTCCATAACACAACGGCGCACAGATTAAAGTTTTCTTTTTTAGAAGCATCGTATGTATCAACCCCTTCCTCGAATAAGGTTTGCAGATCATCAACCAACGGTTCTAAAAATACATCGATATCATTTCCCGGGTATCCCGATATCAATACCGAAAGCATGATAAACTTTCTTTTCATACACAACCATGGAGGAAGGTTGTATATGACAGATAAAACTGGCCATACACTGTGATGCCTATTTCCTGAGTTGACGTCAACCCCATCAGCCGATATTCCTAGCCGTAGATTTCTCGGATCTTCAGCAATTTCGGGGAATTTTTCATCTATGGTACGCCATGCCTGTGAATCTGCGGGGTGACGTAAAACACCATCTGTTATCCTCCTTGTTGCGTGCCATGTTAGATCTTCTGAAATACTTTCTAACTTAAAGAGGCGTTGCAGTCTTGGTATAATTGGAAAGTACCACATTACCTTTGCCGGAATGTTTTCGTACACTTTATGTGTCTTACTATCCACCTTCCATCTTGATGTCCCACAAGTTGGACAAACAGTCAACTCCTTGTTAACCTTCCAGTAAAGAATGCAGTTGTTGCTACATACATGTATCTTTTTGTATCCTGATCCCATCATTCTCACTAGTTTTTTTTCCTCATAAGTTTTTTCAACCATTTCGTTACCAGCAGGTAGCATCTTTTTCAACAATCCTAGTAATTCAGTAAAGAACTTATCAGAAGCTCCATACTTACCCTTCAAGTTGAGTAGTTTAACTATTGCGGACAACTTTGTGAAGTCAGGACATCCTTCGTAAAGTGGCTTCTCCGCGTCTAATAATAGTTGTTGAAACTTGGCAAGGTTATCCTCATCAAAACATTCTTTTGCACCATTAACCATGTTCACTGTTGCTGGGCCATCTGTTGGAATTTCTGGAACAAAATCCATGTCGAAATCCGTGTCGTCAACAAACTCCTCTGTTGTAGCATTAACAGGTATTTGGGCAGTTGTTGCTTGCTCATCATTTTCTCCATGTTTATCCCATTTTGTGTAGCTTTGATTAATCCCGTGGCAGAATAAATGGAACTGCACATCCTCCACTTTATGCTCTATGCGGTTTAAACATGAGATACACGGACATGGCATCTTAAGCTGTTGTTTATTACCTCGTGGGTCGATGTTCATCATCTTCTGCAAGTTGTGTTCTGCATACTTAATAAACGCGTGTACTCCAGCAATATATTGTTTCTTGGTCCTACTAGTTTTCATCCAAGACTTGTCCATGCTATTGTTGAGGTCAAATGGTAACGTATGTATCCTACAAGTCACAAATTAAACCAATATAAGCATCAAATCATTTGTGCATAAGTAAACCAAGTATTTACCACTACTAGTACAAAAGGTACTGCTGCTAGTGAAATTTAGTACGGCTAGTATAAATTTAGTACTGCTAGTACCCGTCACAAATTAAACCAATATAAAATTGTAAATGTTTGATACGTTTGGGCCTAAGTCTAATGTGGGATAAAATGTTTATTTTGAAAATATTACAACCATACATTAGTAAAATCTAGTATTAATGGTTTTTGTTGCAAAGTGAAAATTAAAATAATACTACTCTGTTAGTATAGTATTAATGGTTTTTGTTGCAACTTGCAACTTGCAAGTAATTATGGGGAAGGCTATTTCATCATTACACACTATTCACATTGCTAGGCTCGATACATCTTCCTTCCTCTAGGTGTTTCTTGATTGTTGTTGTATATAAAGCAACATACCTCTCATAATTTTCATCTCTTCTTAACAAACCAAAATAAAATTTAAAAATTACAAAAAATCTCAAAATTTTTTGTTATCAAAATCATATATGGAAACTAAACTAGTGATTTGTTCTGAATTGGCAACAGTTGCAAACTCAAAGCTTGTGAAAGACATGATGCTAGTTTACTATGAGCGACAGGTTGAAGCTACTTCCAAGGAAGTTCATGATTTGAGGCACAAGGTTTCTGAGAAAAGAATGCTGATAAACAATAGGGATAAGATGATCAAGGAGTTAGAGCTTTTATATGGTTTTGATTCTGCTCTTGAAAGCATTGCTGATTTAAGGAGGATGCAAGAGGAGGACATGATGGCATCTGATAGGTTGCTTGTTGATATTGCCCAAAAGCATAAGCGTCTAGGTGATTTGGGCAACTTTATCACGAAGCTTGGATCAATGAACTACTGATGTGGTTGATATGTTAGTTGACTATGTTTATGTCTTTTGTGTTTTGTGGTGTCATGGTTGATGTTGTTGGTAGTCTTTCTGATGTTGTTGTGTTTTGTGCTGTCATCGAATGGTAACGATAGATGTATGGTATGATGTTAAATATTAATGCAGCTATGTTAATGTCAATATTATTTTCTAACAGCCTTTTGATTTGTAAAGTTACAATGTCAAGTGTTTAGCACTGCCTAGTTCCAAAAATGCATATACTTAAAAAGTCAAACTTTGTTTATTACACCTAAATGCAGGAAGTTACCTACACATACCAACCAAGCCTTTAATGGCATTTACTTATACATTGAACTATGTGATCCTCTTTACTTTAAATGGCCATTACATAAACACAACATTACACACAATATTACACCATCAAAAACCTATCAAACACTAAACCTCATCCACAATGACTTCCAAGCCAAATGTTATTGAAATATCCTCTGATTCATCAGGACTAATGTCTCCTAAACCTGATTGGAATTTCCCCTACCCTCCTACAGGTAGCTTTCATAAGAGAATACCACCTAAGGGAAAGGTTGTTGACTCGAGCTCTGACGATTTTAGCTCCTTTAACAGTAGCTTTTTTAATGATAGCTTGGTTTCTAGCTATCATTCAACATCTGAAGATGAAGCTGTCTCAAAAAAAGCCACAATGTCCAAAAACCCTCCAGTTCACACTCTGTCAATCCCAGGAAAAAGGGAACAACTTCTATGCCTACCAAATCAGGCAACTAGGGAAGAAATCCAAGCAAAGAAGAGAAAGGGAAAAGGCCCAATTGAACTCACTAAGGGTAAAGGGAAAAGGACAATTAGCTGAGCTTTACTAGTCTTGATGTTATGATGCTACTGTAATAAGTACTATGTTTTCTCCTTGTATGTAATCAACTATGCAATCAACAATGCATCTATGTATGCAGAATTTTGTTATGTAATAACAGTTGGTTTTTCAAGTTGAAGATGCTATTTTTCATTCATGTTAAACCCAAAATACAACTTTAAAAAAACTATATATCCTACAAGTCACAAATTAAACCAATATAAGCATCAAATCATTTGTGTATAATTACAATGGATAGTGGGCAGAATTTGCTATCTTTATAATTGTAAAAAACAATTTCGAGAATAATATAATTTCACCATTATTGCATAAAAAAATGATTTCCTAATTAAAAAAATTACCTAATTTAGATCTAAATGAACCTCCCTCCGTTGTTGATGGCCGGACCGGCGAGTGGTGGCTGTGATTGGTTACTGGTGAATGGTGGATGGTGAGTGGTGGCTGTGATTGGTGAGAAATGTGCGAAATTTGAAATTTGCTGAAAAAAATATGGGGGTCTTTAATTTTGAAATTTGCTGAAAAAAATATATATGGGTGGGTTTTTAAAAAATATATATGGGTGGGTTTTTTTAAAAAAATATGGGGGCTTTAATTTTGAAATTTGGTGAAAAAAAATGGGGGCTTTTTTAAATTTTTGGGGAGGGAAATACCAAAAAGGAAGCAACAGGTATCAAACCTGTGACCTCCCCTTCACAACACCAACAACTCAACCATCTCCGCCCTTGGGTCTTTTTCGATTATACCTTCTTTTGTATTCCTCTTATAGACTATCTACTTTATTAAAGAAAATTGTTACAAAATCCAAATATCTTCTATACAAAGTTAAACCTGTTAGTACAACGTTAAACCTAGCAACACTAATAGAGACACAAGCAGTAATAACATTATTTCCTTTTTGCTTGTCTGAAGATCTTTCTCAGTAACTCTCTTGCCATTACTGAGTCTTCATCAGTAACTGTCAGCTTAGCATCTAACATAACAAATAAGCTAGCTGCCCTTAATGGATAATCTTTTTCTATCAGCATGTAGACATCCACTCCATTCTTTGTAGATACATGGTGAACACCACATGTATCATACAGTCTCCATTTTGTACTCAACTCATGAGCTCGAAAATTCCATAAGTTATCTTTTGGATCAGGTTCATACAACCTCTTCAATTCCACCCACAGCTCCTTCTCTTTGTCTTGTATACGATATGTAGATCTGAACATTTCTTTAACCAGACTCCATAGATTGTCCAAGTCTTCTCTATAAAAAATCTTCAACATATCTTCAAAATACTTATAAATTTCTGAGTGTCCTCCTAGCCTGATTATCTTCCAAGCTTTCCCAAATGTATCTTTGTGTATCTCCAAATCAATAATTGGACGTTTAGCTTGAATAGGATGATGAACATCCAATGCTTCTGGGATTATAACAATCATATGCTGCTTGAGTCTTTTGTCAGTTAATTCCTCTGCTGTTTCTTCTTCATCTGCTGTAGGTACTTCTTCACCAATCTTCTGTTTCTTTGAAGATTCAGACTCCAATATTATACCATGTCTTCTTGTAGTTCTACATGGTTTTTCTGTTCCCATGGGAGTAAATGTGTTCACTCTTGTGTAAACCCTTTCAAACTCACTCTTGATCTCCTCAAAACTTCTACCTTGGAACTGCTTCCTTTTGTATCCAGCCATGTTCATCATGTAAACACACATGGTGTGTCTTTGCTGAGCTTTACTAGGTGGTTTACTCCTCTTTTCTTTGGCTTTTTGTTCTGCAGCAGACTTTCTTCTGGAATTTATTAGTTCAACAAGTTGTCTTGACTTCTCATCAATGGACAACACTTCATCTCCTCTGAGTTTACCTAACTTTTCCTTTAAAACTTCATCAGCATCAATCATATACTGAACTTCTTGAGCGTGATCAAACATTGCTTCAGTTGCTTGATTTGCAAGTCTTGTTTGATCAAGGAAATATGCAATATCAACAATTTCTGATGTTTCATCTTCCTGTGCTTTATTAGGTACCTCTGCATCAAAACTAATCTGAGCAAGAACACTCTTCTTGTCCTTCTTTGGTGGCTCTTCTTCAATCATAATGCCCTTTGCTTTATCTGCCCTTTGCCTTCTATCATACACATCCATATCTTGTTGATGAGAAGTACCAATATTTTCAGCATCCAAATCTTCTTCACCCATATCTTGCCTCCCCTGAAACTCAACATTTTGTTCAACCAAAGAAATATTGGGGTCTTGATCAATATCAGCTGTCTTCCTCCCCCGTTTGGAAGAAACATCCATGTCATCATCATCTGAGCTTGTAGACTCCACAATATTTGCCTTTCTCTTTGCTTCAAGTGACTTGACTTTAGACTGCAATTTCTTCACTTTTTCAATGACCTTCTTGTAAGCAGTACTATACAACTGCTTTGTCTCCTTGAGTGCTTGCTTTGTCTCCTTGAGTTCTTGCTCTGTCTCCTTGAATTCTTGCTTTGTCTCCTTGAGTTCTTTCTCCAACCCAGTCACCCTTTGAGTCAATTTGGTACAAATATCCATCAATTCCATTAGTGACACTCTGCCCTCATCACTTCCAGGTGTGTTACCTCCCAATCGAGGTGAATCGTGGGGCATTTCCCCCATATTTGGTTGTGAGGCTGATTGAGAACCAGATGAACCTGTGGGTGTGTGATTGGACTCAACTGGGCTTGTTGATCCTTCACCCTGAATGTTTTGATTTTGAACCAACATTGTTTCAAAAAGTGGAACTACTATCCCATTAAACCCCCTAGAAGCCATGCTCATGTTACTGAACAGTTTTTGAGTAAGGCGAGGAGTTGGATAAACAATTTTATGAGATAGAAGCAAACTTTTCCGTATATTCAAAACCGTTTGTATAAACCTTGGATACATTAAAAACTTGTATTTGTTATCCACATTTTTCACCATACCATCAAAAATTAATTTTGAAAAGTTAAAAGTCCTGTTTGTTGCTAAACAAATGAGAGCAGTTGCAATATTGCTGCTGAATTGCTCCCATGCGGTTTTCTTTGGACTTAAACAATGAAGGATGGTATGTATGAAGAATCTCCATTGGGGGTCAAAACATCCTTTTTGAAAAGTCAGAATTTGAGAAGATGTGTCATACCCCATTCTGGAAAGGTTATGAAAAATTTCAGTATTAGGCAAAGAACTAATACCATTTTCATCTGCTAAATGGAGATGCCTCCTAACAGATGCCTCAGTAATAGTTATTTTTCTGCCATCAACTGTTGCAATTAACTCTTTGTCTGCATTCTCAAATGTATTGGTAGTAACAGACCGCCAAAACTGTTTGATTTGAGAGACATAGATAGTAGGATCGACTGTAAGAGCGTACCTGATGTGGGTATTGTTTAGAAAATCTATTATCTGGTGGAAGCGTTGACTCCCTTCTGGTTTCTCCAAGAATGCAACCTGGTTATGCGTATCACAAAACTCTAAATTTGCCATGAAAATTGAGTAAATGCTTGATTAGAGTGCTGGGTTATGACTGGACCTACTTCAATTAATTGTTTCTCAAGTTTGAAGAAATGGTATAAATTGTATAAAGAAAGAGAGTTATCCAATTTATGAAACCCTACTCTGTTATAGAGTTTTTTTTTTAAGAGGTAAGTAAAGTAAAGTAATTCAATGTAATGTAAAGAAATAGGGAAGAGTGGAAGTAAAGTTTATAGATTTGTGCATGTTTGTAAAGTAAATGAAAGTAGGTGGCCTCATTTTATACTTTTTATATTTGTGGAATTACTATTATAATCCATAATAAATACACACTAAAGACAAAGGTTCTTTTCGACATTAACTCATTTGATTTTTGTCTTTATTCACTTTACTTCACTATGAAAGTTGGGACAAAGAAAACCAAGAACACACATAAAGTTTCACTCCATTTCATTCCCTTCATCTAAAAAAACTTGAGAACATAGTGTAAATAAAGCGAAGTAATTGACAATAGTTACCCCAACGGTTAGAAATAAACCACGGTTAAAACCCATAAACGGCTACCCATTACCCAGCAGTACAACGTTTTACTCTAGCAGAACAAAAGTTTGCCTAGCAGTAATAACTTTGTGCATCCACTCCATTCTCAGACAATTAATTAAACATCAAATATTTCATTGATATTTTTTAAGGCTACAAGTATATACATCTAATTATCCATCCTAAATACTAAACATACTAAAAAAAAAAAAAAAAAAAAAAAAAAAAACATCATCCTAAACTGCTTCACTCCATTTCACCCCAACTTGTTAGAACCAGAGCTCTCTTCCCTGCTTCCCATCGATTTCTGGCTTTCCTTGAGTCGTTTAAACACAATTTCAAGATCGCTAACCCTCTTTTCTAGATTATAAGGGTCCTGAAACCCATCTTGTTGCTCCCCCTGGTTTTGCAGCACAAACCCATTTTGCTGCTCCACCACAATTGCTGCTGATCCTCTTCTTTTTGCTGCACCACCTCCTCCTCTTCACCTTCCTCCTCCTCTTCCTCTTCATCTTCTTCCTCCTCCTCCCCGTAGTCACACAATCCCCAAACCTCATCCCAGTAAAAGTCTTGCGCATGCAGCCAGTTCAAAATTTGACCCCTCATCCACGTATCTACCTTCCTATACGACCCATATTCTGCAATGGGTTCATCCCCGAAAGCAATTAACACTGCGTCAAACAGCAAATTGTTGTTTAACACCCACTCGTACTCTTCAGCATCATTTTGAAAGGTAACACTATTTGCTGCCATTGTTGAAGTTTTCTTTGAATTGAAAGGGATATATGTGTTTGTGTGTGTTCTTTGGTATATATATAGGTATAAATAGGCTGGAGAGGTAGATGCCAAGACTTTAGGCGGGAAAATGGATCGACGGCGCCCGCCAAAAGTAAAGTGTCAATTGAAGTTTTACGATTTCCTTTTACCAAGTATTGACTTTCCATGTACAATGAGTTGATGCAACAACAAGTTGTATATCATGCTTTGTGAATAATAAACTTCCAAACTCAATATTTCCAACTATTGATCAAGTGGTGGTTTGGTTTAATTAAGAGTGGCAAGATGTGTAGAAAAAAAAAAAGAATAGTAGTTAAAAAAAAAAAAAAAATCTAATGGTGTTGACGTGGCGGTGAAAACCAACTATAGCCGATGGTTCGGGTTCGTGGCGGGTTTTAGTGTACCCGTACCCGAACCCGTTTATAATATACCCGTACCCGCCCCATATCCCACCGGATACCCGTTATCCATCGGTTTTTCGGGTTTCCCCGCGGGTATCGAGGTTATCCGTAATATAATTAAAAGTTAAAGAAAATGAATATCGTATCAAACGATTTAACGCAACATATCGCAACGCAACGTACTCGGCACGATATTCACCAAAAAAATCAAATGCGCAAGAGGTTTCAAAAGTTAATCATTCTCATTTCAAAAGATAATCTCGTTTTAGCCTTTTAAAAGGGTTTGGTATCCTCATTCGTGTGACGGTAGAGAACACGGACTCACGAGTACTCACTCCAAAAAAACGAATAACCGAATTAATAGTCGAGAAGAGTATTGACAATAACTCGAGTCGAGACGAGATGACGAAAACAAGTCGAAGAGATAACTAACAACAAACATATCAAATAAGATGAGTCGATTGGTAATCGTCTGTATTTTCCCATAATCCCGTTTATTAGTACAAGGTATACTCGTTTTATGATTTAAAACAAGTTTGGACTTACGACAAAATTAATCTTTGGAAATAACAAAATTTCGCCAAGACCCTTTCATTTATCGAACGTTTCCAATTCAAAAGACTTTATTGAAAATCAATTTCCCGAGTAATTTATAATATAACGAGTATTTATATAAACCCTAAACCCTAAAACCTAAACCCTAAACCCTAAACTCTAAACCCTAAACGCTAAACCAATCCGTAACTCAAACAATAACCAAAAGAATAGTCCAATAAATCCAAATATGTTAGTGTACGGGTAGCATGTCTCGAATAGTCCAATATCCCTCGTGTGTTCCGTTTTTATCCCAAATGTCACACGAAAGGTTTTCAAAATCGAGATCCTACTTAAGATCCTATGGTAAAGATCGGGATCTTTACCATAGGATCTTAAGTAGGATCTCGATTTTGAAAACCTTTCGTGTGACATTTGGGATAAAAACGGAACACACGAGGGATATTTGACTATTCGAGACATGCTACCCGTACACTAACATATTTGGATTTATTGGACTATTCGTTTGGTTATTGTTTGAGTTACGGATTGGTTTAGGGTTTAGGGTTTAGAGTTTAGGGTTTAGGGTTTAGGGTTTAGGGTTTAGGGTTTATATAAATACTCGTTATATTATAAATTACTCGGGAAATTGATTTTCAATAAAGTCTTTTGAATTGGAAACGTTCGATAAATGAAAGGGTCTTGGCGAAATTTTGTTATTTCCAAAGATTAATTTTGTCGTAAGTCCAAACTTGTTTTAAATCATAAAACGAGTATACCTTGTACTAATAAACGGGATTATGGGAAAATACAGACGATTACCAATCGACTCATCTTATTTGATATGTTTGTTGTTAGTTATCTCTTCGACTTGTTTTCGTCATCTCGTCTCGACTCGAGTTATTGTCAATACTCTTCTCGACTATTAATTCGGTTATTCGTTTTTTTGGAGTGAGTACTCGTGAGTCCGTGTTCTCTACCGTCACACGAATGAGGATACCAAACCCTTTTAAAAGGCTAAAACGAGATTATCTTTTGAAATGAGAATGATTAACTTTTGAAACCTCTTGCGCATTTGATTTTTTTGGTGAATATCGTGCCGAGTACGTTGCGTTAAATCGTTTGATACGATATTCATTTTCTTTAACTTTTAATTATATTACGGATAACCTCGATACCCGCGGGGAAACCCGAAAAACCGATGGATAACGGGTATCCGGTGGGATATGGGGCGGGTACGGGTATATTATAAACGGGTTCGGGTACGGGTACACTAAAACCCGCCACGAACCCGAACCATCGGCTATAGTTGGTTTTCACCGCCACGTCAACACCATTAGATTTTTTTTTTTTTTTTTTTTTTTTTTTTTTTTTAATTTATTTATTTATTTATTATTATTATTTTTTAACTATTATTATTTTTTTCTTTCTACACAACTTGCCACTCACCAAACCACCACTTGATCAATAGTAAAGGGGCAATTAATCCCTTTACCGATCAATTGTAAACAGACAAAAAAGTGAGTAAACCCTAATCAAAACACACATTCTTCTTACTCCCACGGCGGATTCCCACGGGTAACAGTAGGATCCTGGGGCAATTAAACCAAACCACCACTACTTGATCAATAGTAAAGGGCCAATTAATCCCTTTACCGATCAATTGTAAACCGACACAAAAATCAATAAACCCTAATCAAAACACACATTCTTGATTCTTCTTATTCCCACGGCGGATTCCCACGGGTAACAGTAGGATCCTGGGCCACCTTTCATTTCATCTTTGTCTTTTAATTTAGCTAATGGTAATAGTTTGAAAAACAGACGTGGCAAACAAAAACACGCAAACAATGAATCCAAATGACAACAAAGGTATGTTTTTTAATGTTTTCACATATCAGTTGATGATTCATTGTACAATAATTAGTAACAGGCTTTTGATCTATAAATGGTGATGTTTGGGGTTGTTGTTACCGATTCTAATGTAAAGCTGTGTGAATTTATTGTTGAATGTAAAGCTGTGTGAAGTTTTAATTTATTCAAGTTTATGCTTTAACAGGTTCAAAGACAAAAATCCCTTCCAACAAGGTATATACTAAAGTTGTTATGTGTTTGTGGCTAAAGTTGTATACCTTAATTATACCATTAATTAAATTTTTTGAAACAAATGGTATGTTGAACTATTAGGAGGTATGGGAAAACACAGATTGGAAGAGAAAGAGCCCTTTCTATTTCTCTAGCGATGAAGAATCTGGTGATGCTGACATAAAAGGTGTGAATTTATTGTTGAATGTAAAGCTGCTGTGTGAATTTTTAATTTATTCAAGTTTATGCTTTAACAGGTTCAAAGGCAAAAATCCAAACAACAACAAACCCAATCCCGCCGGGGCAGGGTATGGGGGAGGTAGGCTGTAGACAGACCCTACCCCTACCCCAAGGTAAACCCGGGAGTAGAGAGGCTGCTTCCAAAGAGACCTCCGGCACTAGGTCCAAATTCAAAATCATTTCCAACAAGGTATACTAAAGTTGTTATGTGTTTGTGGCTAAAGTTGTATACCTTAATTATACCATTAATTAAATTTTTTGAAACACATATGGTATGTTGAACTATTAGGAGGTATGGGAAAACACAGATTGGAAGAGACAGAGCCCTTTCTATTTCTCTAGCGATGAAGAATCTGCTGATGCTGACACAAAAGGGGTAATAATGGTCCATTTAATAAGTGTTGTTTCGCTACCTTTATCACATTCTCAAGACTTAATCCATTATATATACTCGTTCAACTTGTAGGTAAATGACAAAGATGAATCCTCTTAAGCTACTCCCAAACTTGGGACTACCGTATAATTAAGAAGATGTACCAACCGATGGCCGTGAAGAAGACTTCTCGTACATTAAATGTGTTGAGAATTATGTAAAGGTGGTGATCATCTCGACTATTATGAACTAGAGGATAATTAGTTTAATATGGTACGTAGTAGCAGTTATGAGTAAGAAGATGTACGTTGTATCAACCGATGGCCGTGAAGAAGACTTCTCGTACATTAAATGTTGGGCCGTGAAGAAGACTTCTCGTACATTAAATGTTGTGTTGAGAATTATGTAGAGGTGGTGATCATCTCGACTATTATGAACTAGAGGATAATTAGTTTAATATGGTACGTAGTAGCAGTTACGAGTAACAAGATGTTGTATCAACCGATGGCCGTGAAGAAGACTTCTCGTACATTAAATTGTTGAGAATTATGTAAAGGTGGTGATCATCTCGACTATTATGAACTAGAGGATAATTACTTTAATATGGTACGTAGTAGCAGTTCTGATATTTAATTTGGATAAATGTAATTATTAATGGTGCAGTAACTGGTAACTAGTGTAGTTTAACTCTGTATCTATTTTATAACTGTAATGATAGTATTTTGGTTTGTTAAATGGTAGCAATTTGTGTTCTTGATGTGATGATTGCACAGTTAGATTTTATGGTAGCAGTTTCTGTTGTTGATTTGATGATTGCACATATTTATTTAATGGTAGCAGTTTGTGTTCTTCATTTTTCATGTTGGTTTATGATTTAATGGTAGCAGTTTGTGTTAAATGGTGTCAAGTTGTGTTCATGATTTTGGTGTAATTGTGTAAATTTGAGTTCTTGATTTGATATGCAGTTTGTGTTCATGATCTTTGTTCTAGATCTTGGTTCATGATTTGCGATTAAGATAATGAAACTATAACATTTGGAGCCAAAATTTTGATAATGGTAGCAGTTTGTGTTCTTCATTTTTCATGTTGGTTTATGATTTAATGGTAGCAGTTTGTGTTAAATGGTGTCAAGTTGTGTTCATGATTTTGGTGTAATTGTGTAAATTTGAGTTCTTGATTTGATATGCAGTTTGTGTTCATGATCATTGTTCTAGATCTTGGTTCATGATTTGCGATTAAGATAATGATATATAACATTTGGAGCCAAAATTTTGATTTTTTCAAGTTTATGCTTTACTAAACAGGTTCAAATTTAAGGCAAATTTTTAAAATAATTCAATTGTTATTTTGAAATTAGAATTTGGAGCCAAAATTTTGATCCAAAATTTTGAAATCGCCTAATTAATTAGAAGCGGGTACCAAGAATAAGGTACGATTCATCTTCTTCCTATACCCTCTTTTCTCTCCTAAAAAAAAAAAAAAAAAAATACTGCCAAGAAAACACAATAATCAATTCTTATATCACCATTACTCTCAAAGCCAGAATCATTTTCTTGTACCCATTGTTACTCAAGAGTCATGGGAATTCAACCCATTGTTGATAATCATCTTTTGCTTCCTGCTGATAATGAACATGATGATAACAACATAGACTATGAATCCGAAAAGTATTCTGATGAGGAAGATCTAGATGCGCCTGGAACCAACCAATCAGATCGGATACTAGCTAAGAGAGGCATGACCAGGCTATTTAAGTTTCGCATGAAATATGGCAACCCTGGTGGAATAAAGCTCAAGGTAACCTTCGATGCATTGAATAGGGTATCAGGGTTACACAGAGCACTGTTTACGAGTTTTTTAGGAGATCTGGTTCGTGAGCATATAGGTTTGAAGAATCTTTCCTGGAGGAATGTGAATAAAGAAGAAAGAGATAAACTATGGACTGACATCACTGTACATATATACTACTGTATTTTTTAACCCAGTACTACATAATTTTATCTATGCAGTTACATTATGTGCAACTAATTAACAACATTGTGTTAATCTTTGCAGCGATATTTTGATGTTGACGTGACATTCAGAAAATTGGTAATGACTCGTCTTGGTAAACTGCTAAGGACTTTCAGAACGAAGCTCAGAGAAGAATACATTTTGCCCCACCTAAATACACCTTCCAAACTGAATGAAGTCCCGGCCAAGTATAGTCGATTTGTGAAATCAGAAGACTGGGTCGAGTTTGTAAACAACACGACCACCGATGAATACAAGGTTTTAATTAGTCATCTTTATTTAAGTCTATATGTCATTTCATAATTTTCAGTTTGCAGCATTACCACATGTAAACGCCTTATCATTTTGTGTTTTTTAGAAGATAGCTGATAAAGCTAAAATGTCGCGTTCCAAAAATATTTATCAGCATAAAATGGGACGAGGTGGATATGTTTATTTGAAAGAGAAAATGGTAAGATCACATGTGTATGCACCTTCATATTTTCGTTTATCTTGTTTTAATTAACTTTACATGTGTATGCATTTGATGTTTATTAGATCAAAAATAAAGAGATTGAAGCAGATGAAGAACCCCCGCGTGGTATAATGTGGTTGAAAGGAAGGGTAAACAACGATGGCGAATTTCCAGATGATGAGATCACATCAGTGGGAGATACACTTGTAAGTTTGACTGCAAATTCTATTATTATGCTTATATACCAGCAGGATTAAATGTGTACTAGCAGTAGTAAATTGTGTACTAGCAGTGGTAAACACTAGCCATATTTGTAATTGAAGTTCATGAGCATCACTAACTCCATCTGAGCAGCATTGACACAAATAAGAGCATCAGTTACTCTAACAGCATCCAGAAGACTTTTAATCCCAACATTTCCTATATTTTTTTTGCAGAAAGAATCTGATGACCAGATCAAGAAATTGTCCAATGAGATTACAGAAACAAAAAGAATACTTACTCAACTGATGGCACAGTTGAGTCAACAAGGGGTGCAGTTAAATTTGTCATCTCAATTGCCAGTAGCCTCAAATGCAAGCCAACAAGGGTCTACAGATTCCCAATCGCAAGGAAATGTGTCTCCAACAAAAGGAGTACCAACAGTATGTATTTCAACATGTTTCTTGTTATTCTTTTGTTTATATAATGTAACGTGTTTTATATATACATATAGGAACCTGCTAAAACTGTCGGACCTGAGAAAAAGCCTAAGTCACGACAAAACGGGCCTCCAAATTCCCAATCAGAACAAAATGTGTCTCCAACACAAGCACTGCCAACAGTATGTATTTCAACATGTTTCTTGTTATTCTTTTGTTTAAATAATTTCTGATATATGTACATGCAAAAATTCTTTTTTTAAGCCATTTAACTGCAAACTGTGGCACTTAAAGAAATCAAATATCGTTGCTTTGGGTACATACATGTGTTTTTTCAACTTACATATATATAATTCTTGATATATAATTCAATGTTTGATACAAGCGTCTTTTGTTACTACAGGTTACACTGCCAACTACAATGCAAAAGAAAAGTGACAACAACTGTGGACCAACAGCACCATCGAAGCGCAAAAGTAATGTCTCTATTGAAGCCCTAAAGCAAGCTATGCCGGCGAAGAGTCAAAAGTCTTTAAATTATGGTACTTGAGAATTTGATTATGTACGACATTACAATTGTATATTCTGTTCAGTTATATACATTCGAGTTTTATTCAATTTCAAATTTCTTTTTGTTTATGATTCTGTTTTATATATATATAATATACTCATTCCAGCAGCACTAGCATAGTACTAGCAGTAGCAACTCTGCTCCAACAGTACTAACTTAAAAATACCAGTACTATGGTCACGCTTATCAACATTATTGGTCACTCTTTGTTTAATTCGATGTGTGACTAAATATTACAAAAGGCCACACAAACATAAAATTCAAGTGGCCATTGGATGATCAATAGTCACACAAAATACAAATTTCTTCACTTTAAACAGCATATGGTCACACTTATTAACACTTTTGGCCACTTTATGCTTAAGTGTATGTGACTAAATACCCAAAACAAACATGCTTTGTGTGACTGAATATTACAAAAGGCCACACAAACTAAGAATTCATGTGACCATTGGATGATCAATAGTCACACAAAATACACATTTCTTCACTTAAAACAGCATATGGTCACACTTATTAACACTTTTGGCCACTTTATGCTTAATTGTATGTGACTATATACCGAAAACAAACATGCTTTGTGTGACTAAATATTACAAAAGGCCACACAAACTAAGAATTCATGTGACCATTGGATGATCAATAGTCACACAAAATACACATTTCTTCACTTAAAACAGCATATGGTCACACTTATTAACACTTTTGGCCACTTTATGCTTAATTGTATGTGACTAAATACCCAAAACAAACATGCTTTGTGTGACTAAATATTACAAAAGGCCACACAAACTAAGAATTCATGTGACCATTGGATGATCAATAGTCACACAAAATATACATTTTTTCACTTAAAACAGCATATGGTCACACTTATCAACACTTTTGGCCACTTTATGCTTAATTGTATGTGACTAAATACCCAAAACAAACATGCTTTGTGTGACTAAATATTACAAAAGGCCACACAAACTAAATATTCATGTGACCATTGGATGATCAATAGTCACACAAAATACACATTTCTTCACTTAAAACAGCATATGGTCACACTTATTAACACTTTTGGCCACTTTATGCTTAATTGTATGTGACTAAATACCCAAAACAAACATGCTTTGTGTGACTAAATATTACAAAAGGCCACACAAACTAATAATTCATGTGACCATTGGATGATCAATAGTCACACAAAATACACATTTCTTCACTTAAAACAGCATATGGTCACACTTATTAACACTTTTGGCCACTTTATGCTTAATTGTATGTGACTAAATACCCAAAACAAACATGATTTGTGTAGCTAAATATTACAAAAGGCCACACAAACTAAGAATTCATGTGACCATTGGATGATCAATAGTCACACAAAATACACATTTTTCACTTAAAACAGCATATGGTCACACTTATCAACACTTTTGGCCACTTTATGCTTAATTGTATGTGACTAAATAACCAAAACAAAGATGCTTTGTGTGACTAAATATTACAAAAGGCCACACAAACATAAAATTCATGTGGCCATTGGATGATCAATAGTCACACAAAATACACATTTCTTCACTAAAAACAGCATATGGTCACACTTATTAACACTTTTGGCCACTTTATGCTTAATTGTATGTGACTATATACCCAAAACAAACATGCTTTGTGTGACTAAATATTACAAAAGGCCACACAAACTAAGAATTCATGTGACCATTGGATGATCAATAGTCACACAAAATACACATTTCTTCACTTAAAACAGCATATGGTCACACTTATTAACACTTTTGGCCACTTTATGCTTAATTGTATGTGACTATATACCGAAAACAAACACGCTTTGTGTGACTAAATATTACAAAAGGCCACACAAACTAAGAATTCATGTGACCATTGGATGATCAATAGTCACACAAAATACACATTTCTTCACTTAAAACAGCATATGGTCACACTTATTAACACTTTTGGCCACTTTATGCTTAATTGTATGTGACTAAATACCCAAAGCAAACATGCTTTGTGTGACTAAATATTACAAAAGGCCACATAAACTAAGAATTCATGTGACCATTGGATGATCAATAGTACACATTTCTTCACTTTAAATAGCATATGGTCACACTTATTAACACTTTTGGCCACTGTTTTTTAAATTGTATGTGACTAACTTGAAAAAAACAACACACGATGTGTGACTAAATCATCACAAACGTCACATTTATTATATTTTCGTGTGGCCATAGGATGGGAAATAGTCACACAAACTGATGAATCCAACAAAACTTGTGCCTAATTAGTCACACATATTCGGGTTTTGGTCACTCTTTTTCGATGAAAACGGCCACAAACTAAACAATGTGACTATATGATACCTACGGTGGCGCGACTTTTTGTCACACACACCCAAAAAAACGTGTGTGACTATATGCATATAGTCACGCATTTCCAGTGTGACGATAGGCAGAATCTGTACCAGTGAACACTCGAAACCAAGATGTGGACAACACCCTCAAGGATCACAGCAAGGCTATCAAAGATCTGCAGACATCCCTAGCGACATTGATGCAGCAACAGGAACAATCAATGAAGCTACAGGAAGAGATCCTTCGGGCGTTCCAGGATCAAACGCAAGGGGGGGGTTCTGGCAACAACGGATCAGGTAGTTCTGGCAGTGGCGGGGCGGGGGAAGCTTTTTCAGTGGGGCCGAGTCTCGAGGGGGGACGCGTCCTATGCGAATAGGTAAGGTGGAATTCCCATGGTTTTCAGGGGAGGCCTTGGAGGCATGGGTCTACCGTTGCGAGCACTTCTTTACCATCGATGAAACACCAAATAATATGAAGGTGAAATATGCAGTCATTCACCTCGAAGGGGAAGCCATTCAATGGCACCGAGCGTTCATTAAGACACGGGGGGCGACGGTGATGGATCTGCCATGGGCAGATTATGTTCGGAATATCTCGAACCGTTTCTCGAATGCCATGTTTGAGGACCCGTTAGAGGAGTTAGCATCTCTCGTTCAAACGGATGAGTTACAAACTTATAACACTTCCTTCGATGCCCTATTGAACAAGGTAACTCTAAGCGAAACTTAAGCGGTTAGCTTATATTTGAAGGGCCTTAAACCGGGAATTAAGGGTCCAGTGAAAATGTTCAAGCCTCAAACACTGCATGTGGCGTATGGGTTAGCAAGAATTCAAAATATCAACAACAAGAGCTTGATGAATAAACTCAAGGGCGTTGAGGACGGGTCGCAACAGGTCACGAGTGGGAATGAACATGCCAAAATAACACCCCCGGTTAATGCTTCAAAACTTCCCTTGCTGCCAACTCCAACAACCGAGCCATCGGCTTCTAAACCGGGAACTCTTAGCTCAAGGCATTTGACGAGTGATGAACTTGAGTTAAAAAGGGCAAAAGGGGAATGTTTCTGGTGTACTGAAAGGTTCGTTCCGGGGGACAAGTGTAAGAAAAAACAACTTTACATACTTGAGGTGACAGATGATGAGAAACAAGCAACTGAAGATGAAGACCAGGGTCCTTGATTCACTTTTTGAGGGCAAAAAGTGGGTTAAGGTGGGAGTATTTGTTGGTCCACAAATTGTATGTGGATCTCTAAGTAGCCTTGAATACTTAGTAGATGGTTGGGATAAATCCAAACCAGTCTAAGTGAGAAACCCTTAACGATTGTTAATGTTAATGCGGAAACTTAACAAGAACAATGAAGAACAGAATTAACACTAACTTCGTATAATTCTATTAATCACAATTGTGAAACTCGTACAACTCTCTCATAAAACTAACAATCTTAGGGATCCTTTTATACACCAAGGAAACCCTAATACTAACCGACTAAGAAGATATTCACGAATCTTCTATAAAGATACTTACACGTTTTGTATCTTTTCCTAACATATCTCTAACAAACTTTCCTTATATCACGACCAGACTTAACATAATAAGTCAATCAGACTTAATACAGACTACCAGACTTAACATGTATTACCAGACCTAATTACAAAGACAGACCTAACTCTGACATATTACCAGACCTAAGTTTGTCTTCTCTTGAATCGTATGATAATTCCTAACAATCCTCCCTTAACTTGATCTTCATGCTCCATGAACTTCAAGTTCTTCTGATTTAGCTTTCTGAGGATTGAATCTTGAACACCTTGAATTATCTTTAGGTCTTGAATCTTCTAGTAGATTGAATCTTGATAAGTTCTTCTGATATGGTCTTTGTAGCAACATTGACTATATGTACATCAAATTCATTTAAGTTTCAGACTATTCTCATCACTTCCAGATGTGTTACCATCTGTGAGAGGTGAATCATTGAAAATGTAATGGATTTGAAATCTCTTTACCAATAGCCATTACCACTGGAGTAGCCAATGTTTTGGTGTGTCAGACCATGGTACATTAATAACCATATGGTTTTTAGCAAATCATCAGCTTATCAACGGATTTGTTAAGTCTTTACCAAAAGCCGTTTGCTTCTGGACTAGCCAATTCTTTGATGGAAAAGCACCTCATCATGGTGAATTGATTACCATTTATGGTTTTCCACAGCCTTTACCACAAGCCATAACCTTGTGGGCTAGCCAACTCTTCACTTATCTTAGATATGGTGAGTTGAATACCATACAACTTTTGGCAAATTGTTAGCCATAAACGGATTTGAGCAATCTTTACCTGTAGCCGTTTGCTCAGGATTAGCCAGTCCTTGTGTTGATGAGACAAGGTGGACTGATTACCTTTTGTTGTGTTAGTGCAAGGCACCTCCACCAAGTGAGAAATTCCAATAGTCTCACTTAACAACTTATGAAAACATACTTAATCCAGCATTGCCTATAAAAGAAATAGAAGACACACAATTTTATTTTATTTTATTTATTTTTTTTTTAACACTAACAGAACTAAAAACAAAACTACAAGACTTAAAGATAACCTAAATGTTGGTAAGTACTCATACTTTACATACTTTACAGTTTGACCTCCCCTTAAGCCAAACCTCCCCTTAAGTCAAACTAGGGTTCATCATACCAATGTTAACTACTAGATAATTAAACCTAGGACCATCAAATGCTTTAGTTAACAGGTCAGCAACATTAAAATCTGTAGTTATTTTCTCCACTCTAATCAACTTCTTTTCAAAGCAATCTCTAATAAAGTGATGCCTGATTTCTATATACTTAGTTTTAGAGTGATATACTGGGTTCTTAACAATACAGATAGTACTCTCATTATCTATGTGGATAACAATATTCAAAAAATTCAAACCATAGTCCAGCATCTGATTCTGAATCCACAAGACTTGTCCACAGCAGTTAGCAGCTGCAACATACTCAGCTTCAGTGGTTGAATTGGCCACAATTGTCTGCTTCTTGCATTGCCAAGATATCAATCTCCTTCCAAGGAATTGACAACCTCCTGTTGTGGATTTCCTATCAAGGCTTGCACTAGCATAGTGATGCGTGGTTTTGCGACCTTACAACAGGTTTTACCTCTCGAGGGATCTCAAGAGGCTTGCAATCCCCACCAGGCAGTGTACCTGACCGATGTAGTATAGTGAAGTGGCAAGTACCGGGGATTGATCGTTCTCTAGGGGAATAGTGTCGTTAGGATTGAAAAACTACTCTAATAGGTCTAAGGGTGAGGGAAGATTCTTTTTGTATTTTTATAATTTTTTATAAAAGCAAGTAAAATCTCAGGTTTGAAAGAGTGGGCGGAATTAGTTGCTAGTCAACTAACCCAAATAACTACAAATGCAAATAAAATAAAATAACTGAAAATGAAAAGGTTATGAAACTTATATGGGGAGAAATGTGTTTACTTAGATTTCCTTACTCCCTAACTATCTTTTACCGGTTGATTAGTGTGTATTAATTGCGTGGATGACGGGTGTATTCCTTAATACCAAACGTGGGGTGGCGTACGTACTTCCCCAACTCTACAAGCTCCTACTTCACTCCTATGTCGAGCCGGCTAAGAAGCTCCTAACATGGGATCACTAGAATTCGCTCATGCATTAAATACAACCATATAAACCTAGTACGCATTGGTTCATGTTTCTTAAGACGTTCAAGCAAATTACCGTATAGGAGGTTAGCCAGTTTTCTTAAGCCTAACATCGATAAACAATCATCCAATACAATCAATAACACACTAACAACTAATAATCAATAGTTAGGTTTCATTAGATCTAAGCAAACACAAGATAAATCTAGCCTAGCATGTTAATTAAAAGACAAGAACAAGATATAATCAAACAACACATAGACATATTGAATGATTAAATGATTACTTATCTTCAATTAAACATGGGAGATCCAAGGGTATGAAAACCCTTAAAAATGGCAGAAATTCGTCTTAGGGTTTCTCCTCACAAAGTTGCACACTAATGACAAAAAATTGCAAAACTATATATAGAGTTTAGGGGCTGACGGCGTCACGTTGTAGATCTTGACGCCGTCACCTCGCCGTGTCTAGGGTTCCCGGATGGTCTTCCTGACGCCGTCCCTCTTTAATCCTCCAAAATCATCTCTGGCTTATCAAGGGCTGACGGCCTTACAATAGAGCTTGACGCCGTCACATGTACTTTCCAACATATTTTTGAGACTTTGTCGTTTTCTTCACTTTTATGCTCCAAAAACGTCCAAAATGCTTCCTTTTCCAGATTTCTTCTCCAAAGTACCTAAAATGACAAAAGGAACGATTTAGGGCAATATTTGATCAAATAAATACGATTTAGGGCTTAAATGACCCCCTAAAAGCGGTACACTTTTCGCTTCATCACATAGTCACTGTCTGAATAAGCTGTCAGGTCAAAAGATGACTCCTTAGGATACCAAAGGCCCAAATTTGGTTTGCCCTTTAAGTACCTAAAGATTCTCTTCACAACATGAAAATGTGAAGTCTTTGGTTGTACCTGAAAACGTGAACAAACACAAACTGCATACATAATGTCAGGTCTAGAAGCAGTAAGATACATGAAGGAACCTATCATGGATCTGTAAAGGTGCACATCCACATCAGCAGCATCTTCATCCTTTGTTAAAGGCACCTTGTTTTCCATGGGAGTGACTGCAGTCTTCACATTTGAGAACTCAAACTTCCTCAAAATTTCTGCAACATACTTGTCTTGAGAAATAAAAAGTCCATCATCCTTTTGTTTTACTTGCAGTCCCAAGAAAAATGTAAGTTCTCCCATTGAGCTCATCTCAAACCTGCCTTTCATTAAACCTTCAAATTCATCACACCAAGACTTTCTTGTTGATCCAAAAATGATATCATCCACATAAATTTGGACAAGAATGATATCCTTCTGGTCTCTCTTAATGAATAAAGTCTTGTCAATTACACCCCTAATGTACCCATGTTCTTCTAGAAACTTTGAAAGAGTTGCATACCAAGCTCTAGGAGCTTGATGAAGACCATATAAAGCTTTAATAACCTTGTACACTTGATTGGGGTTAGCAGGATCCTCAAAACCAGGAGGCTGATGTACATACACATCTTCTTCAATAGTGCCATAAAGAAAAGCACTTTTGACATCCATCTGATACATCTTGAATCCCATGTAAGATGCATAGGCCAAAAATAACCTGATAGCCTCAATTCTTGCTACAGGAGCAAAAACCTCATCATAATCTATGCCCTCCTCCTGTTTGTATCCTTGTGCTACCAGTCTTGCTTTGTTCCTTACAACTACCCCTCTTTCATCCCTTTTATTCCTGAAGACCCACTTTGTACCAATGATTTTAGCTCCACAAGGTAGGTCTACAAGAACCCATACTTTTTGTAGCTTGAACTGCAACAACTCTTATTGCATAGCTTCTACCCAACTTTCCTCCCCCAATGCTTCAAAAACAGTAGTGGGTTCATTTTGAGAAAGAAAGCAAGAAAATAAACAATGTTGCTGGTCCTTATGATTGACCCTTTGTTGTTGTTTGATCAGGCTGATGAGTGCAAGTGAGTCAGACTGATGTTGCACTCTACTTCTGGTTTGAAAAACAGACTTTGGATTACCAATTATTTGGCTCTTGGGATGAATGGTGTGGATCCGGAGAGTGGGAGTTGGACTTACCTCCACTTCTGTGGGTAAGTTGTTGAAGTCAGTTATGACACCTCCTTCATCATAGGAAGCTCCTTCAAAGATACATTCGTTTGGATTTGAGAACACTACAAGTTCTGGCATCTCTGAATCAATACTAACAACACTTGAAGAAAGGTCTGGTTGAGCATCACTACCAGACTTCAAATTGGAAGTACTGGTAATGTTAGGAGTTGCTTCTTTGCAAGTATCTTGAGACTTGAATTCAGAATCCTTTTCTTGAGAAGAAGAATTCTTGATTTCTGCTTCAGCTGCAGCAGACTTGTTCTCTGTAGATGGAATCACAATAAGCTCAACCATATCATCAGTGTTCCCTGTATTAGAAGAATCTTTTGTACCTGCATTGTTAGTAACTTCTTTGGTACCTGCAATAGGGTTAACTTGATTCTCCTTGGAGACAGGAATATAATTCATAGAATCAGTTAAATAATCAATATCAAACATCCATCTATGACCAATTCCCTTTACATTGGGTTTTTCTTCAAGAAAGTTTACATGCAGATTTTCTTCTACTTTCTTGGACACTAAGTTGTAAACCCTAAAGGCCTTACTGTTTAATGCATACCCAACTAAAAACCCTTCATCAGACTTTCCTTCAAACTTTCCAAGAACACTTAAAGTATCAAGAATGGTTACATGACACCCAAAAGGCCTTATATGGCTAACAACTGGTTTATGGCCAAACATAAGCTCATAAGGAGTTTTGTTTTGAGGCTTGGTCACTCTAACCCTATTAAAGATGTAACAGGCATTGCTGACTGCTTCAGCCCAGAATGTTGTGGGTAAAAGTGAATCTGCTAGCATAGTCCTAGCTGCCTCAATAAGTGTCCTGTTCATCCTCTCAGCAACTCCATTTTGCTGAGGAGTTCTTGCATTACTGAATTGTTGCTTAATTCCTTTATTACCACAGAAGTCTAGCATGCTCTTGTTTTTAAACTCAGTGCCATTGTCACTCCTAATGATTTAACTCTTTTATCAAGAAGGTTTTCAATCTGCCTAATGAAAGTTTGAATCAAAGGTGTAACTTCATCCTTCCTAGACATAAAGAATACCCAACAATATCTAGTACAATCATCTGTAATGACAAGGCAATAGCATGCATAGTTTATACTATGGACAGATGTAGGGCCAAAAAGATCCATATGTAAGGTATGTAAGGGCTCAGTGATTAATCTTTCTAATTTAGCCTTACAAGATGCCCTATGTTGTTTTCCCTTGTTACAAGCCACACAAGTATGATCATCTTTAAACAATTTTGAAGGAAAACCTCTCACAAGGTTATTCTTTACAAGTTTATTCATATTTTTGAAATTCACATGGCCTAACCTTCTGTGCCACAACTTAGATTCATCCAAAGTAGCTTTTGCAATCAAACAGGTAGCACCTTTTGCAGGATTAGATGTAACCCTTCTTATCTTCTTCACTTTTCCTTATATGTTTTCTCCTTTTCACTGTGCCCTCCTCAATAACAAAGAAGTATGATCAATCACCATCACCTTCTCTTTTTTTTCGCTTCTCTATTGTCTTCTTCTTCAAAAGATGATCACGCGTTTCCTAGGATTGTGACCTTTGCTCAAAATGGTCTCCCCCTAGACCGAGAGCAACAAAAGGGGAGTCAAACCTTTCCTCTCCTTCTTCTTTATAATTATTGTCGAACCACAGGGAACCCATGCCCATCACACACTTTCAATCAGTCAATATCACTTAAGGGTTGCTTTGAAGGTTGGGTAGCGGATTTCCTGCTTGGTTTCGGATTGGGTCAATTTCATCCAAGTCTTATCCTCTTGGCCTCCCTGTTAAGCCAACTCTAGTAACTGTAAGGTTTTAATTCGTATTCTCTTTCTTGATTCATTACTACTGATATTCATATACATTGTAATCTTGAGTTGGTTTTCAAGATGTAAAACGATTAGTATAAAATTTTATAAGTTTTCGTGGATACTGATAATGGATTTGATGTGTTAAAAACTAATTTCGTGTGGTTAAATCTCGATTTAAAGGGTGTTTGTTTGATGTGTTTTTCCTCGAATCCAGTCAAAGAACCCATGTGGGTTACGGGTCGAGACAAATCAGTCACGGGGTGGAATTGTTGTCTTGTCCTGAATTTGAGTCATGCCTTGAGTCTCGTTGTTATTGATTCGGCTAGGATTGAACTTTGTCTATTTGTTCGGTTTTAGATACTCAACTGGTTGTGGTTATGTCCAGTTAGTAATAGACCATGTAGGGTGACTTGTGGCCTCGGTTTAGCAACGACACCAAGGGGGTGTTTGCATTCCCACGTATGAGTTGTTGGGGCTTGGTTGTTAACCGATCAGGGTGCAACTTGCTTATGCTCTCTTTTGTTATCATGTGCGCTTGGTCGAGCTTATATTTCCTTTCTAATTCATTCCCAGTACTTAGGGTGCGTGTAATCTGTTAGGCTGTCCTCGATTCAAGAAAACACCCAACTAGGGTGTGTCTAATCTTGGTCACGGGTTCACAAGAAACCATAAAGGAATATGGTTGTTTTGTGTCTCGGTTAGTCACAACCCGCAAAGGTGCGAGTTATTTGTTCTAAGCATACATTGTCGTGGCTTGTTTGTGGTGTTTGAGCTCCAATAGTTAAGTCTATGCTAATCAATTAAGACTATACTAACCAGTTAAATTGAAGGTCATTGAAATAATCGGTTTAAAATTTTGGCTAGTGGTAAGATGCGACTTCGAATTTTGAGTAGTTGTCTCGGAGCATAACACCCACGCAGGATGCTCGTTTTGCTCAGTCAAAAGAGTCTCAAAGACCCTCGAAATGAATTCACGGTTTGTCAAAAACGAGTGCCAAGTTTTCCCTCATAATATGTTCAATTTAAACGTGCATAAAACAAGAAGGAAAACAATAGTATTGTGTGTTTTAGCCCCAAAGTGTGCACTGGACCCGTTCCTTTTCTTTTTCCTGTCACTCATTTTAACTTCCTTCCATTTGGGCCGCAGCCCATCAGTGGTCATTCGTATTTTATCTCTTTTCCTTACAAGCTGTGCCCAAGTGTCGAAATTATAAAGCTTGGTTGGTTTTATAATCGGCCCATCCGAGCTGAGCTCATTTAAATTCCACGTGGGCCACAGCCCACTCCGTCACACACATAAATATTTTGCCGACTTTGAAATAATCCGTCCCAAATTTATTAAATTGTGGTTATTATTATTGTACCAATAGTCGTTAAAAATTCGTTACAACTATATATTAAAATCACACGACTAAAATGCGTTTCATTTCATGCCTAAAAATGTAAACACTCAATATATACATGTATATATCACCCGGGACAAATTTAAAACCCGACGTGAGTTTTATAACCAACGCTCGATTTACGAATCATTTTAATTGACGGGCACATATAAAGGAAAAACAAAACTTTTCATATATAACAATACATATACAACTTGAAATACTAAAAATTGAAATGTAAACTAACTTATTGTTTTTCATAGCATATAACTCGAAAATGGTTGTATCAAAACTTATATAAATAGTTGGATTGTGAAACGATTATTTTTCAAACACGAATTTCAATTTTGTTAAAACAATGAAATAATATAGACAATGATGAGAACATTTTTAATTGTAGCATTCATTACAAAAACTATATATATATATATATATATATATATATATATATATATATATATATATATATATACACACACCCCATCGTACACACGTTTACTCATGAAAAACGCATATACTCACTTAACGACAACGTTTCCATAAGTCGTAAATGTTTGACAAGCGATGGTCATTGTCTCCCGTACTTTTCTCGACTGTGTCGATTTTCTATTCCTAATTGGCGTGAGTATTCTTGAGTCTGCTGTCCTACCAGCACACGAAACGTTAACACTAAACTTTTTACAAACTTTGATTCGAGTAATCCACGAAAACTAAGACGCTTGTCTTTTGAAAACTCTTTTACTTCACGAGACGTATTCTGAAATAACTATATATATATTAGGTTGTGCCGATCCGGCACCGTTGTGCCTGTACCCTCGATATCGTTGTATTTAGCTCTTGATGCCAGTTATGACGAATGTGATGTTTTTGCGTTGCTGCAAGCTAAGGTGAGTTCATAGTCCCACTTTTACTATGTTTTCAAATCCCGTGGGGAGATACATGCTATAAATCTGAACACAAGTATTTTTCTGTATGCTTCCCTGATTGATATTGCTAAGTAGTATTGCCTAAGTTACCACCCTGCCAATGAAAAGTCCCTTATATCATGAACCATTAATCACTTGCGAGTGAACGCGAATTTTGTGAATAGATCTATTGGGAATTGACAACCCATTTGTACTAGCCGGATAGATAGCCATTGTGTTAGCCGGATTGATAGACAAATGCACTTTATTCGAATTATGAGTATGGCAAAACTCCTACGACAAGGGCATTTATTATTATTACCCCTACAAGTTAAGGTTTGCGTGTCATGAGGCTTAGGGCAATATATCTATATTATACACAGCGATATCACCGCTGTGCTACTACCCATCTTATATCTATTTGTTTTATTTCAACGATATCACCGTTGTACTACTAATCAACTTGTGTTCAAACTAATTCAAACTATTACAAATTAAACACTATGGATTCACTCAACCTTTGTGTTGACTTTTTAAGCATGTTTTATCTCAGGTAACTAAGGAAATCTCAAGCACGGAGTTGGCATGGGCATTGGAAAACTACCCACCTTTATTTCAAATAAATATATCATTCTTTTCAAACTCATCATCACTTTTGTGAAATACTACCCCCTTTTGAAAACTATTGTGTAATCTCTGAATATTGAGTTTTCATCAAATGATATAAATTCTACTTTTAACGATTATCTATGCTTCGACTGTGATCTAATTGGTAATACCCCGTTTTAGTCTTCCGCTGCTTCATTACGATTTTCGGGGTGTTACAGATTGGCATCAGAGCCAAGGTTATAGAGAACCAATTGATTTTTTAAAAACATTGGACTATAACCGCGATTTCTAAAAGGACCATTTTTAAAACTCTACCACCCTATGCCCTCCGTGCCAACACTTACGAACTCTTGCATTGAGATTTGCTTGGCAGATTATGCATAACAAAAGAATATTAACACTTTATTAACACGTGCATTGAGATTTGCTTGGCAGATTATGCATAACGAATTAGTTTTATCACCTACGAATGTTATTATGACTAATGCATATTTATATTATTAATGACTTACACTTATTATTATTATTGGGATATTACAGTACCATGTCTCCCCAGATCCCCGTCATCATTCTGTCTGATGTTGAGACCGAAGTGACACCAGTACCATCAGCTACTCCACCCACTACTGTTATCATTTTGTCTGACGCTGACACCAATACCACCTTACTCGCTTCACCAGTTATCCCATCTGTTGTTCCATCTGGGAACGCATCTGGAGAGACAGAGCCCTTTGAGGAGGGTGAAGTCGCCTCGACCCCGGTTATCTCACCCACTATCCCCCTTTCATCTTCTCTCGCTTTTGGTCCTTTGACTCTTGACCAGTACTACGAGTCACAGCAGTTCCTAGTCGCTGATGATTGTCTTTCACCACCCCCACCCCGAGCTTTGACCCCTCACCATTCCTCTGGGGCAGAGGCGGATGACGAGTCGTCTGACTCCGACTCTTCCGACTTAGCTTCACCCATACCACCCCCACCTGCACCGGTTCGCCGGCGTAGGGCAGTCAGATTTCTACAGCCTTATGAGCCCGCACCATTCGGGCAAGTTTATGTGCCTTGCCAAGGGGGCCCACCTAGGAAGTACACTGCCCGGAAACGAGCACGTGCACCTTCAGCCCCATTGGTACCACCACCAGCTATCATACCACCATCACCAGCACCAGCATCCTCATCACCATCACCTGTATCAGCATCACCTTCACCACCATCACATCATACCACCACCAAGGACCCACCCAGAAGAGCACTAAGTAGTTCTTAGACTGCACTATTATCATCAATAGCTTCTATCCAAACCAAGGGACGTATGGCCAAATTAGTGACGCTTGTAGTATCTCTTTGTTGAATAACAAATTTGAGACAAGTTATCATTTGGACATGTGGTTCGACTATGCTATGCATTGATATCGGTCTAAAGAGCCGAGATTTTCCATCATATGTGTGGTGATTGTATCTAGATGATATCATATTAAGGTGGTCATGATTTATTCTGACCTTATCATGGTTGAGCTAATCTCGTTGTATTACATATGTCTATTAATAGGAACATCCTTACTATGTCACACTCTTCTAATAAGTACTTTCCTACGAACCTTGAATTGGTGCACAATCTCATATTAACAGTCGCCCATTGCACTCCATGTTTTACCACTTATCCTATAAACTATTATTATACCATTTTACAAACTATTACCATGTAATATACCAACTTGATACCCTACCACTATCAACTTATGAGTTGTTTTGTTAGTTTCATGTAAACCATTTTGTAAACACCCTACAGACCATTTTTCTACTATCTGGTGAAATCATTTATTATAACTTTATAAAACATTTCGCTAAAACTTTATATATTGTTTATCACTATCTCATTAGTCATTTCGTTACTCTACTTTACCACCCAATAAACCACCACTTTGCTTCCATTTTTTTTTGACTATTTGACTACCTTACTACCCTCTTATAAAAATAATAAACGGTGTCGCTATCGACATACAAGCTATTTTACGAATCATCCCACAGACTATTTGATATAAACACAATAAACAAAATTTGCTACCCTACTACAAATCTATAAACCAACAAATGTTTTTACTGACACCCTGCAGACTATGTTGCAAACACCCTACAAGTTTTATTATTGACTCATAAATCATTTTGCCCCTCTGAGCACCACATTAACCGCTGATAAAACAACAAACTATATCGCAATGCATCACAAACCAATTTTTCATTACCCTACAAAATGTTTTACTACAAAAAAATCAAAAATTGCGGCCTTACTGCCAATAATAATAAAGGGTCATCCCTATTGTTCTATAAACTATTTCACATATTATGAACTACCTTATTTTGTGCAAAAAATCGATTTGCTACATTAATACTACTCCATAGACCAACAAACGGTTTCACCAACATTTTGTAAACTAAGGTACATTTATCCAAATTTTCCGTCACCATTTTATAAACTCTTCTACACACCGTTTTACAACCTATTCTATAATCACCCTACGAACTAAGTCCTCTTTGAAAAGTATATTAAGCTACCACTTTACGAACAGAGTTACCGATACCTCCCTTTGAACTAAATCCAACATTGCATCGTTGAACTTTAATTATGCAAAGCCTGATCACCTATGCATAATTCAAGTAGGACCATGCTATGCTGGGGATAGTTGTCAAAAATTTTTGCAAAAAGTTAGAATTTCTACTACTACTTTTGAGAAATCACAACCTTACATAAAAAGTTTTGCAAGATATGGGCATCCGTACAAATAAACACAAATAGACTTCGACACCATCTTATCACATGAAATCAGTCTAGTCTCGCCGCATATTCTATTCTACAAGGACCAGTTACATCATTAGCCATCATAGAAACAACCTTCCAACGAACATAGCCACAATCAGCGGGATTACCTACGACCACTACCATAAGAATTTGTACGAAGCTTAACCTTATGACATCTCACTTTACTTCACATCATCCGATTTCGAAGGATCTCACCGTTAAGCAGACAACCTGTAAATTCGATAACTACCAAATGACTCATAACCCCAAGGGTGACTGAGACTTACCTTTCTGTACTCGATAACAATCATGATGATGATTACATTTAGCCCCTAAACTGAAACCATGCTTTATGTGTTAAACACTAAGTACACTAACGGATCAACCAACTGATTGCTGGTAGCAATCAACACCATTCTTCAAGACTTTACCATTCGTGTTAAGCGCACCACCAAACTAGCCATTTGACTACTAATAGAACCAACGTCATCACTTAAGGTTGCACCATAAACCTACTAGACACCCATAAGACATCGACTTAGTGTCCACATAACTTCAGGCCTAGACATTTTTGGTCTATTTAGTGAATTACCCACTTTGAGAAACTCGTCCGCATACCTTATGATAATAGGATCTTAACACTACGAGGAGGACCCCTCGAGGGAAGTAAATGAAACTCTTGACTAGGACGTAAGAGTGATCCAAAACACCCCTGTTCACTAAATCAAACCTTATAGGTAGATCAAGGATCTTTGTCCGCGATGAGGAATAACAAGATACCATGATTGACACTGTGCGGTCAATGTACAATTCACCCTATCCACATCGTATAATGAGAATTCCCTTATAAGTAATGGATACCTTGTATTGGACAATCAATATACAATCACCCTTACAACGTTTCCTCTAGGAGTTCTAGATTATGCAGCCTCAAAAATCCGTTTTGAGTTGACCTCACTCCCACGCTGAAATACCAAGCGGTCTTAACGTACCGAACGGCCATTGATACACGACTTACACTTGTAGCCAAGGAAAATGCCCTATGACACAATATCCGACTCACTCATAAGTCATGATACATCCCAATACTGTCCTAGCGAATTAAATATCATACCTATAAACTTCACCTGATATTCATCAACCAAACACTATCAAACATGGGAAACTAGACTCTATCCTTAAAACTTTTGAAAACATATATAAATGCCATGCTCAACTATACTTCCAACTTTGATGATTTCACTTTCAAGAATCTTTCTTTAAAAACGCATTTGTTTCAATTACATAAGTATTTCTCCGAGATGCTCATTTTGTGAGTTAAAAAGTTTTCTCTGGTCAAACCATATCAAACTTTTGCATATTAAAGTGCGACTAAGTGTTAATTTTTGTAAAGTTATTTTATCTATACCATGCTTAAAAACCCACACTACGGAATTATATACCTATTTTTGTCAAACCTTATCAAGCTTTCGTATGTTAACAAATGTCTAAACAGTGATCTATGTGAAATTGTCTTATCAAAACCGCCTAAAAAAATTATAAAAAAAAAAAAAAAAAAAAAAAAAAAAAAAAATCGTTTCACTAAACTTTAAATTTTTCAGGGTCGCATTAATTTACTCGACTATTAACCTCAAACAAAGGAATTTGTGTCTTTTGAATTATTAATTTGGTCAGATTCGTGTAAACGCATACTCAAATGAAAATTCGAACAAAAATTTTATCAATACCTCTAAGCAAGGAAAACGCACAATACCTGACTTGCCTAGGATTGAAATTATAGATATGCCATAAGACCTTTAACTTCCTTCTGTAATGAGACAAACATCCCTCGACAAAGTACCCACCTGACTTAGACCACTATGCCACGATCTCGAGTCACAATACACCATAGTTTTGCCTTAACAAGTTAAGCACCTGCCATCAAGAGCATTATCCGATGATAACTTTTGAGCGTTCCCAATCATTGGCATCCGAATTTGCCCTTAGTTTTGACTCATGGGCCATCACTCTCGACTAGCCATATATGCCTACTGACATGTTATTCCTTGTCATTCACACCAAGGGACTTTTCCCTTAGATTCTCTATAGCCGCCATGAGAAAAATAGCGATATCTAGCCTCATTGTTCTAATGAAACCCACCCTTTCATGTCGACAACTACACCTACCTCCCACGAAGGATGAGTACACAAAATAGGCTCTAGGAGACACAACAATGGCGTGAGCGAATGATTAAAATAGCTGGGATAACCATTTAGCATTAATCAAATCCTCCTACAACCACCAGATATCTCACTAGTAGAAGGGTTGTTTCATTTGAGGTACTTTATGGTCGGAAGTACCGACCACCCATTGTTGGGCAGAAATTTGAGACGTTCAGATCTCATGACCTCAATTTATTCATTAAACCACTGAGAAAATAGTACAAATCAGACAACGGTTACAAGCTTGAACTCCCTGAAAAGCTTAGTAGGGTACACAATACCTTTCACGTGTCGAACCTGAAGAAGTGTTTATCGGATGAAACCCCTGTCGTTCCCTTAAAAGAAATTCGACTTAACGATAAGCTAACCTGTGATGAAGAACCAATAGAAATCTTGGATGGAGATGTCGAACGATTGAAACAAAGCCGTATCCCTATTGTCAAAGTTAGATGGAACTCTAAGAGAGGACCAGAGTACACATGGGAACGCGAAGATCAAATCCGTTCTAAATAGCCCCACTTGTTTGATAACACAACTCCGACTACTACCACATCTTAGGATTCGGGACGAATCCAGTCTAACGAGTGGGTACTGTAATACCTCGTAAAAATCCCATGTCATTAATAATGTTAATCACCGAATAATACCAATTTATGTTAAATAACCTTTTATGCGGACTACATTTTATATATATATATATATATATATATATATATATATATATATATATATATATATATATATATATATATATATATATATATATATATATATATATATATATATATATATATGGCAACGATCACCAAGTCACCCCAACAGATTCGAACTCACCATGAATAGCTCGCTCGCGTTCAGACACCACGTTATTTATGGATTAAACCTGATAATTATTTTCGGAGTCAATGGTATTGTTTTTATAAGACCATTCACGAAAAATTTAATTTTCACATTATTGCTCGAAAGCATCAAACCAGGTTGCCACAATTATATTTTAGCTCAACGAGACACGGGATACACCGAATAATAATAAAACAAAACTTAACCATTTTAATCTTCTTCACTTTTCCTTATATGTTTTCTCCTTTTCACTGTGCCCTCCTCAATAACACAGAAGTATGATCAATCAACATCACCTTCTCTTTTTTTTGTCGCTTCTCTATTGTCTTCTTCCTCAAAAGATGATCACGCGTTTCCTAGGATTGTGACCTTTGCTCAAAATGGTCTCCCCCTAGACTGAGAGCAAGAAAAGGGAGTCAAACCTTTCCTCTCCTTCTTCTTTATAATTATTTTCGAACCACAGGGAACCCATGCCCATCACACACTTTCAATCAGTCAATATCACTTAAGGGTTACTTTGAAGGTTGGGTAGCGGATTTCCTGCTTGGTTTCGGATTGGGTCAATTTCATCCAAGTCTTATCCTCTTGGCCTCCCTGTTAAGCCAACTCCAGTAACTGTAAGGTTTTAATTCGTATTCTCTTTCTTGATTCATTACTACTGATATTCATATACATTGTAATCTTGAGTTGGTTTTCAAGATGTAAAATGATTAGTATAAAATTTTATAAGTTTTCGTGGATACTGATAATGGATTTGATGTGTTAAAAACTAATTTCGTGTGGTTAAATCTCGATTTAAAGGGTGTTTGTTTGATGTGTTTTTCCTCGAATCCAGTCAAAGAACCCATGTGGGTTACGGGTCGAGACAAATCAGTCACGGGGTGGAATTGTTGTCTTGTCCTGAATTTGAGTCATGCCTTGAGTCTCGTTGTTATTGATTCGGCTAGGATTGAACTTTGTCTATTTGTTCGGTTTTAGATACTCAACTGGTTGTGGTTATGTCCAGTTAGTAATAGACCATGTAGGGTGACTTGTGGCCTCGGTTTAGCAACGACACCAAGGGGGTGTTTGCATTCCCACGTATGAGTTGTTGGGGCTTGGTTGTTAACCGATCAGGGTGCAACTTGCTTATGCTCTCTTTTGTTATCATGTGCGCTTGGTCGAGCTTATATTTCCTTTCTAATTCATTCCCAGTACTTAGGGTGCGTGTAATCTGTTAGGCTGTCCTCGATTCAAGAAAACACCCAACTAGGGTGTGTCTAATCTTGGTCACGGGTTCACAAGAAACCATAAAGGAATATGGTTGTTTTGTGTCTCGGTTAGTCACAACCCGCAAAGGTGCGAGTTATTTGTTCTAAGCATACATTGTCGCGGCTTGTTTGTGGTGTTTGAGCTCCAATAGTTAAGTCTATGCTAATCAATTAAGACTATACTAACCAGTTAAATTGAAGGTCATTGAAATAATCGGTTTAAAATTTTGGCTAGTGGTAAGATGCGACTTCGAATTTGGAGTAGTTGTCTCGGAGCATAACACCCACGCAGGATGCTTGTTTTGCTCAGTCAAAAGAGTCTCAAAGACCCTCGAAATGAATTCACGGTTTGTCAAAAACGAGTGCCAAGTTTTCCCTCATAATCTGTTCAATTTAAACGTGCATAAAACAAGAAGGAAAACAATAGTATTTTGTGTTTTAGCCCCAAAGTGTGCACTGGACCTGTTCCTTTTCTTTTTCCTGTCACTCATTTTAACTTCCTTCCATTTGGGCCGCAGCCCATCAGTGGTCATTCGTATTTTATCTCTTTTCCTTACAAGCTGTGCCCAAGTGTCGAAATTATAAAGCTTGGTTGGTTTTATAATCGGCCCATCCGAGCTGAGCTCATTTAAATTCCACGTGGGCCACAGCCCACTCCGTCACACACATAAATATTTTTCCGACTTTGAAATAATCCGTCCCAAATTTATTAAATTGTGGTTGTTATTATTATTGTACCAATAGTCGTTAAAAATTCGTTACAACTATATATTAAAATCACACGACTAAAATGCGTTTCATTTCATGCCTAAAAATGTAAACACTCAATATATACATGTATATATCACCCGGGACAAATTTAAAACCCGACGTGAGTTTTATAACCAACGCTCGATTTACGAATCATTTTAATTGACGGGCACATATAAAGGAAAAACAAAACTTTTCATATATAACAATACATATACAACTTGAAATACTAAAAATTGAAATGTAAACTAACTTATTGTTTTTCATAGCATATAACTCGAAAATGGTTGTATCAAAACTTATATAAATAGTTGGATTGTGAAACGATTATTTTTCAAACACGAATTTCAATTTTGTTAAAACAATGAAATAATATAGACAATGATGAGAACATTTTTAATTGTAGCATTCATTACAAAAACTATATATATATATATATATATATATATATATATATATATATATATACACACACACACCCCCCCCCCATCGTACACACGTTTAGTCATGAAAAACGCATATACTCACTTAACGACAACGTTTCCATAAGTCGTAAATGTTTGACAAGCGATGGTCATTGTCTCCCGTACTTTTCTCGATATATATATATATATATATATATATATATATATATAATATATATATATATATATATATATATATATATATATATATATATATATATATATATATACACACACACACCCCCCCCCATCGTACACACGTTTAGTCATGAAAAACGCATATACTCACTTAACGACAACGTTTCCATAAGTCGTAAATGTTTGACAAGCGATGGTCATTGTCTCCCGTACTTTTCTCGACTGTGTCGATTTTCTATTCCTAATTGGCGTGAGTATTCTTGAGTCTGCTGTCCTACCAGCACACGAAACGTTAACACTAAACTTTTTACAAACTTTGATTCGAGTAATCCACGAAAACTAAGACGCTTGTCTTTTGAAAACTCTTTTACTTCACGAGACGTATTCTGAAATAACTATATATATATTAGGTTGTGCCGATCCGGCACCGTTGTGCCTGTACCCTCGATATCGTTGTATTTAGCTCTTGATGCCAGTTATGACCAATGTGATGTTTTTGCGTTGCTGCAAGCTAAGGTGAGTTCATAGTCCCACTTTTACTATGTTTTCCAAATCCCGTGGGGAGATACATGCTATAAATCTGAACACAAGTAATTTTCTGTATGCTTCCCTGATTGATACTGCTAAGTAGTATTGCCTAAGTTACCACCCTGCCAATGAAAAGTCCCTTATATCATGAACCATTAATCACTTGCGAGTGAACGCGAATTTTGTGAATAGATCTATTGGGAATTGACAACCCATTTGTACTAGCCGGATAGATAGCCATTGTGTTAGCCGGATTGATAGACAAATGCACTTTATTCGAATTATGAGTATGGCAAAACTCCTACGACAAGGGCATTTATTATTATTACCCCTACAAGTTAAGGTTTGCGTGTCATGAGGCTTAGGGCAATATATCTATATTATACACAGCGATATCACCGTTGTGCTACTACCCATCTTATATCTATTTGTTTTATTTCAACGATATCACCGTTGTACTACTAATCAACTTGTGTTCAAACTAATTCAAACTATTACAAATTAAACACTATGGATTCACTCAACCTTTGTGTTGACTTTTTAAGCATGTTTTATCTCAGGTAACTAAGGAAATCTCAAGCACGGAGTTGGCATGGGCATTGGAAAACTACCCACCTTTATTTCAAATAAATATATCATTCTTTTCAAACTCATCATCACTTTTGTGAAATACTACCCCTTTTGAAAACTATTGTGTAATCTCTGAGTATTGAGTTTTCATCAAATGATATAAATTCTACTTTTAACGATTATCTATGCTTCGACTGTGATCTAATTGGTAATACCCCGTTTTAGTCTTCCGCTGCTTCATTACGATTTTCGGGGTGTTACCTTTTGCAGGATTAGATGCTTTCATATCAAAACTGTACATGTTGTGTTGTCTGGGAACTTTAAGAAGAATCTGATGTTCTTCAGGCATCTTAAAGTCCGGAGTCAACACAAGACAATCAGTTTCAGTAAAAAGCACCTTATGCTGAGTATCACAAATTTGTGATATTGAGAAAAGGTTGAACTGCCCAAGTTCTTTCACAAAGGATACATTGTCAAATTCTATGTTGCCCACTATTATTCTTCCTTTGCCAGTTATCTGTCCCTTGCTTCCTCCAAAAGTAACAGAACTTCTATTGAATTCTTGAAAATCATTCAAATAGTTCTTGTTACCAGACATGTGCCCAGAGCATCCACTGTCAAAGATTCCTCTATCTCCCATATAGCAAAGTGGATGATCCTGCACAAAAAGAAGAGAAATTAGTTTCTCTTAGGAACCCAGGCCTGAGTGGGCTTGGGTCCGCCTTGTGGATCAACATACTTAAATTTCTTATTTGAACCTGATCCACTGTTGTATTGGGAGTTATATTTGTTTGAATCCCAAGACAAACATGCTGAGGTCTTAACAGCAGAACCCCCATTTCCCTTTACAGCACTGGTTTTTAAAGGTTTTGCTGTTTGCTTTACAACTGGTCTCCTCACAGGTGAAAGTGATTTATAAAAATTATTTCTTTGAAACTTTGCATTCACCTGTGGCTTTTGAAATGGTTGTTTGGGTCTCACAGAATTAACATAACCAGTATTCACATTAGGCCTCATAAAATTACCATTTTGCCTATTAAAGTTCCTAAAGCCAGACCTAAAATTTTGTCTACCAGTATTAACATAAGAGTTAGGTCGGGTAGAGTAAAACTGTTGGGCTGGTCTGGGATTAAACTGGTTGGCATGATTAATCCTGTTAGCATTATTCCAAACTGGTTTATTTGAACCATGACCAATATTAGCATTCATTCTCTTTTGCTCAGCCTCTCTCTTCATTCTCTTTTCATGGAAGTCACAATCTCTTATTAAATGACTCAAACTTCCACACACAAAACATCTTTTAGGAGCATAAGTATAACTACTCCTACTTTCTCTGTGAACACTATTGCTTCTAGGTGACTCATTAATATTAACAGATTCCCTAGGAGTTTTTATGTGCTGGGCACAACTAGGTTTGACTGTCTCAGGCTTTGGTTTAGTCAGTACAGGTTCAGTTACAACAGGTTCACACTTCTTAACAACCTTAGGTTCAGGATTCTCTTTTATCTCACTTTTTGACTCAGACTTAGAGTGATCAGAGGAACCATCAATAGATCCTTCAGAGTCATTGGATTGACAAGAAGAATACTTACTGGTTTTGTCCTCTGAGGTGATTGATTCAGGCACTTGAGGACCTTTCTTTCCATACACAAAAAGTGAATCATCTAACTCTGCTAGGATCCTGGACACACGATTAAGGTGGTTAAACCTTGTAACTTTGTGTGTATGATATGTTGTGTTAAAATGATTAAGTGCGCGGAATTCACTCAACCAAACTTAGAAGGTTGTGTATGTTATGGAAATGGAATTATTATGTTTGTTAGTTAGCAATGAACACATAAAGATTATCACCAAACGATTCAATATTATTAATGATAATAATACGAGTGATCTTGAAATATCACTAGGGTTACAACCTTGAATCTTATGTTTTTATCACTTGTGATATATTTGTGTTTGTTCTAACAGTTATGAATGTTCTAACATATGCATGGACTAACTCTTAACACACTTCTACACTAATATCACTAGTCTAAGATCTCTTTTATAGTCAAAAAGATCTTTACAAATTGCTTAAAGTCTTGGCCGACTTACTTTGTTAACTTATCCTTTTGAGTGTCAGTACATAAGATACAACATGTATCTATGTATACAACTTGTTAACTAAGCACATGGAGTAAGATATTATCTACCGTATATTGTTGACCAAAATACAATAAATATCTTCTTCGATCTTATCCTTTCAGCAGCAGAGTTGTTCACTATCAGCAGGAACAATCTATCGCTATCAGCAGAATCCATCAGCAGAATGTTAAGCCTATCAGTAGAGTCATTTATCACTATCAGCAGAGTGAAATGTTCTATCAGCAGAATCAACATTATCAGCAGAAACCTTTTTGCACTAGCAGTAGAATTACACTTAGAGTATTTCTTGGATTAGAACCCGATATTAAACATCTTGAATATTTAATTCCCAACAATCCTCCCCTAAACATGTGAATCCTTTCAAACATGTTTCTGAATTAAATCTTGGATTGAAGATCTTTCAAACACTTATGTTCTTCAAGATTGAATATCTTCTCAGTAATTCATCTACTTTGCTCTTCTTTGACTTTAGCAATATCAAAACATATTGAACCAATCTTGGACTAAAAGATGGTGCAATTTCCTTGGATGGAGGAATTATAAGAGGCAATGATGCTGTGTATCTTGGATGCTTGTTTCAATAAGTGAAATCATCTAACCAGCATGTCTTTGAAGTGAAATTGAAACTTTTCTTCGTTTGATCTAGATAGAACTTTCTCCTTTGGAATGTTCTTGTCATTTTCAACCTCCTCATCATCTTGTATGCTCTTGTCTTCTCCTTCCATATATTGGATTATCTTCCTTTTCTGGGCCATTATTTCCTCCCCTGAGATTGTTACCTCCCCTGAAGCAAATAACTTTTGTTTCCTCCCCTTGTTTGGAAGATCTCACTATGTACCAAAATATCTTTCCTTATCATCTGATCCAGCATTTAGAACTTGTTATCAGACAATGTTGTACATGAAGCCATCAATTCCTTAAGAGTTTAAGTTACTGCCCTCATCACTTCTAGGTGTGTTAACTCCTATGAGAGGTGAATCAGTGGACATTTCGATTCATGATCCATCAATGGATGGTTTTTGTGAATCCTTGAAAATCCTTTTAAGAAATCATTTAACTTAGCAGTATGTTCATGATTTTAGAATTGAAAAATCATACTACTTTCAACCATTTTGAAGAAATCAAGTGTATAACAGACACTTAATCAGCATTTCGGTTTAAAGCAACCTTTGGTTGTGTGAGAACCAATATTTTTCAGTTATAAATAACTGCCTGTGTGCAGATAAACTCATTCAAAGAGCTTTCCTGACAGGGTTTCCAGCTCATAGTAATTGTTACCTCTAACACAAGTGTTAAATTCACTTTTACTAGCTGTTCTTTCTATCAGATGTCCTCAGACTTGCACATTATACTTAAAAGTATAAAATGATAGAAAGTGAGTTGTATCAGTTACTATCTGATCAACTAAGTCATCAATTCAATGTGAAATATCATAACTAGATTTCAAGAAAGAAGTTTTAAGGAGCTTTAAAGTCCCAAACTCAGTCCATCATAAACCTATTATGGTCAGCAGCTAATATCTCAATTCTGCTGTTTCCATTTCACTTGAAAACATCCTTTGTGTTTACATATTCATACCTGAAATTGTTAGTCTAAAACCAAAAGAACAATGTACAAAGTACTTGTCTTGCATTAGTATAATCATAAGACCAACTATATGAATAAAACAATGTAAATTTATACTAGCAGCACCTTGTGTGCTTTAGTAGTACCTTATGATACATTAGCAGTACCTTATAAATCAGTAGCAACAACAAAAATTTATTTACAAAAACACATCATATTGAAAATTTAAAGATTAAGCATTCCAATACTTGCTACCAAGTACTGAAACCTTGAAACATCAAAAGCTTTTGTTAGCAGATCTGCAAAATTATGTTCTGAAGCAATTTTAAGAACTTGAATTAATCTTTTCTCATTGCAGTCTCTTATAAAGTGATGTCTAATTTCAATGTGTTTTGTTTTAGAATGTTGCACTGGATTTTTAATAATACAAATTGTACTACTATTATCAATATGAATAACAGTGTTTAAGAAATTGTACCCATAATCAAGGAGTTGGTTTTGAAGCCATAGAACTTGACTAGAGCAACTTGCAGCAGCTATGTATTCAGCTTCAGTTGTTGAATTTGCCACACTTGTTTGCTTCTTACACTGCCATGAGACAAGTCTACACCCAAGGAATTGACATCCTCCAGTTGTTGACTTTCTGTCCAAGCTAGCACCAGCATAATCACTATCCGAATATGCTACCAAGTCAAAAGGAGATTCCTTTGAATACCATAGACCCAACCTTGGTTGACCCTTGAGATATCTAAAAATTCTCTTGACTGCAGTTAAATGAGAAACCTTTGGAGTAACTTGAAATCTTGCACAAACACAAACAGGAAACATGATATCAGGTCTAGATGATGTAAGGTACATCAAAGAGCCTATCATAGATCTGTAATTGTGTACATCTACATTTTCTCCATCTTCATCTTTCCGAAGGTGCTTCTCAGAGTCCATTGGTGTGCTTGCTATTTTTGAATCAGCAAATTGAAATTTTCTAAGTATCTCTGCAACATATTTGTCTTGACTAATAAATATGCCTTCAGATGATTGCTTAACTTGCAAACCCAAAAAGAATGTAAGTTCTCCCATAGAACTCATCTGAAACTTATCTTTCATAAGCTTCTCAAACTCTAAACACATATCTTTCCTAGTAGATCCAAAGATAATGTCATCCACATACACCTGCACTAACAGAAGATCCTTCTTGTGCTGTTTGATGAACAGTGTCTGATCAATCTTTCCTCTTTGAAATCCATTTTCTAATAAGTAGGAAGCTAGTGTTGCATACCAAGCTCTTGGTGCCTGATGAAGGCCATAGAGAGCTTTCACTACTCTGTACACTTTGTTTGGATGTAATGGATCAATGAAACCTGGAGGTTGTGAAACATACACCTCTTCTCCAATTTCACCATATAAAAATGCACTTTTGACATCCATTTGGTAGACTGTGAAGCCTAAAAATGAAGCATAAGCTAAGAAAAGCCTAATTGCCTCAATCCTTGCTACTGGAGCATAAACTTCATCATAATCTATCCCTTCTTCTTGTGTGTACCCTTGCGCTACTAATCTAGCTTTGTTCTTGATCACAATTCCTCTTTCATCCCTTTTGTTCTTAAAAACCCATCTAGTACCAATTACCTTCACACCTGTAGGTAAATCAACTAGCACCCAAACCTTTTGAATCTTGAACTGAAGAAGCTCTTCTTGCATAGCCTCTAACCAGCTTGAATCATCTAGGGCTGTAAGAATTGTCTTTGGTTCAACTTGTGATAGAAAACATACAAACAAACAAGAGTTTAAAAGCTCATGTTGTTTTGAAGCATAAAGGGCATCAAGAAGCCCTTGTTGGTCTGAAGACTTCAATTGTTGTCTTGTCTTCACACCTGACTGTATATCTCCAATCACATGATCCAGGGAATGAACTTTGTGAATTCTTGATTGTGGTGTAGTAGGAACTTGATAAGATGATGGAAGATTGTTGAAATCCACCTCATTATCTGAGAATTCTGCTTCTTTTGTTTCTGAAGGGCCATCAGCAGAGTCATTTGGCCGAACAGCAGAATCAGTAAGCTTATCAGCAGAGTCATCAGCAGAAACATATACACTACCAGCAGAAATACTACCAGCAGAAACACTTTGTTGTTCCTGAGTTCCATATTCTTTACTTTCATCTTCAACATCTTCTTTAGCTTTACTAGAAGAAGATTCATCAGTTGTCGAAGTTGATTCCACAATTGAACTTGACCATATTGGCATTATCACATCATTTTGATCTTTCTCTAACTCTGCCTCATTTGTTGTATAAGAACCTACAAAATCATTAGTTTCTGCAACAAAAGGCACATAATTCATTGAATTGGTTAGATATTCCAGATCAAATAGCCATTTTGGTCCTTGACCTTCTACATTGGATTTGTTTTCTAAAAACTCCACATGTAGATTTTCTTCTACTATTTCTTTTCTTGTGTTGTAAACTCTAAAAGCTTTGCTATTAAGAGAATAACCAACAAAGAAACCTTCATCTGCCTTACCATCGAATTTTCCTAAATGGTCTAAGGTATTGAGAATTGTCACATGACATCCAAAAGGTCTAAGAAATCCTATTGCAGGAGTTCTACCATTAAAAAGTTCATATGATGTCTTATTGTGAGGCTGCACAACTAAAACTCTATTTTGAACATAGCAAGCAGTGTTGACTGGCTCTGCCCAAAAATTTATTGGTAGCTTAGAATCAGCTAACATTGTTCTAGCACCTTCAATTAGTGTTCTATTCTTTCTTTCAGCTACACCATTCTGTTGTGGTGTTCTAGCAACACTAAATTCTCTCTTAATACCTTTTTCTTTGCAGAAGTCATCCATAACTCTATTCTTAAACTCTGTCCCATTATCACTTCTAATGACTTTCACTTTCTTGCTTACTTGATTTTCTATCTGTGTAATGAAGTCCTTAAGGATGCTTGATGTCTCATCCTTAGTGGCTAAAAAGAAAACCCATGTAAATCTACTATAGTCATCAGTAATAACTAGACAATATCTCTTATGCATTATGCTCATTACTGAAACAGGTCCAAATAAGTCCATATGTAGCATAAACAAAGACTGATTGATAGAGTTAAAAATCTTGGGCTTACAAGTGGCTTTGTGTTGTTTGCCTTTTAGACAAGCAATGCATGTTTGATCATTTTCAAATCTTTTGTGAGGTAAACCTCTTACCAAACCATTCTTAACAATTTTATTTATGGTTTTGAAATTAATATGACCAAGCCTTCTATGTCATTTCATTGATTCATCCAATGTGGCCTTTGCAACAAGACAAGTTAAATTCTTTTTAGGAATAATATTCTTCATGTCTACACTGTACATATTGCCCTTTCTAGGAATTCTAAGGAGTACTTGACTTTCATCAGGCATCTTAAAATCAGGAGAAAGTACAAGACATTCAGTCTCACAGAAAAGAACATTATTCTTTTTGTCACACATTTGTGAAACACTAAAAAGATTATAATTTAGCTCTTTTACATAGTACACATCTTCAAAATCTAAATTTCCGGTTTTGATTGTACCTTTACCAGAAATTTTGCCACGAACACCCCCTCCAAAGGTAACATATCCTCCATTGAAAGCTTCAAAATCTAAGAGATAAGACATGTTGCCTGTCATGTGCCTTGAACATCCACTATCTGAGTATCCTTGATCCTCTTCCTGATCATTTGAATGTTCCTGCACACAAATAAGAGTGTTAGTTTCTTTTGGGGATCCAAGCCATTACTGACTTGGATCTGCCTCTTGCATCAATGTAATTGAATCTTTTAAGGACAGTTGATGCAACATTGGATTTGAGAATCCAACATGCTGAGGCCTTAACAGCATTTGCCCTTTTTCCCTTATCAGCAGGAACTGATTGCTTAGCAGCAGGAACTGCTAACTTTTCAATTCTACCCTTTGGTCTCCAAATTTGTTTATGGACCACTGATTTTGATTGAATGGGACTTAGAACAGTTGTAGGTGCATGTTTGAAAAATGATTTTTCACCCTTAGCTGTTGATTTTGGGTTAATAGTCATAAATGGTCGAGCAGCAGGAACAAATTTTCTAGCAGCAGGATCATTTGGTCTATCAGCAGGATCAGATTTTGAGATAGACTTGTTTTTTTACTACTCTGGGGTTTGTCTTCTTAAAACTAGAGTGAAAGTGAGATTTAGGTGTTTGCCTTTTGTGGTTCACTCTATGGTTTGCATACCCAGATACCCATTGGTTGCAGAAAGCTGCAAGATGGTCAAAACTACCACATGTATAACAAGCTTTATTATAAAAAGCAAAGTCATCACCTAATTGGTTAGACTTGAGGTTGTTCCAATTCCTTTGGTTACCTCTGGGCTTGTTGGTGGTTCTATATTGCTCACAATATCTAACTGGTTGCCTAACATGCTTAATGTTTGATTTAGCCCTATCAGTATTGTGTTTGACTACCTTAGAAACACTTGTTTCTACTTTCTTAACCACTTCAGGTTTAGACATAACATGTTCTTCTTCATCATCATCACTATCAGTTGTACAATCTTCAACAACTATAGTTTCTCCTTTCTTAGCAAAGGACACCTTGTCCTGATAAACTAAAGTTTTATCTAAACTTTTACTTATCTTTGCTACCTTAAGACTCTTACTAGTCTTAGAACCATATTCCATAATTGGTTCTTGAAACTCAACTAAGCCTGTATGTGCTAGGTCAACACCTGGAGGTGAAGGAACACCTCTATATGGTGGAGGGACAGTTTTGTAACCTACACCTGAATTAGCTTTATCAATTACTTGAGCTTCCCAAATTATATTCATTCCTTCTGAGGCATGTGCTAGAGTATCTATAGTTACCTTAACATTTTCTTTTTCAGTTTTGACTTCAGATAACTGTCTAATTTGATCATTAAGTAACTCATCTCTAAATGCTATTCCTCTTTTTAAAGCATTTAAGTCATCAGAAAAAGTAGATTCATTCTTTTTATAATGTTGGATCTGTTTTTCTAGAACTCCTACACACCTCTTATGATTAGCTAAATTATGAAGGGCATCAATTAACTCTTCTCTAAAAGCATCAAATCTTTTTTTAATGTCTTCATAATTTTTAAGATTAGGACATGAATTAGTACAAGTAGGAATGGTATCTACCTCTGAATCAAAAGAAGCCATTAGAGCAATCTCATCGACAACAAGAGCAGCATTTGGTGGTGCATCCTCTTCAGTAGCCATAGAGCTCCAATCATATCCAATACCATCAATAGCCAACATAGCCTTTGGCTCTTCTACCAGTACTTCCTTATTCCTCTCTTGTTTATACCAAGTGTTCCTATTATCCTGCTTCCTTGGGCTTCTACATTCTTTAGCAAAATGTCCCAACCTATGACAGTTAAAACATTCAACTTTCTTCTTATCGAACCCAGCAGTATCATTACCATTTATGGTAATTTGCTTTCCAGTTTTCTGCCAAAACTTCTTAGCCCTCATGCTAAGTAAAGCAACTTGCCACTTAATATCCATCTCTTCCAAATCATCACCATCTTCCTGCTCAAGGTCTTCATGATTTAGAGGAGAACCACTAGCTTGACTGGTTATAAAGGCATAAAATGTTGGATCTCCAAGTCCAGCAATATCCTTTTGTAAACTAGTAGAGGGACCACCATAAGTAACATTAGAAACACTTTCAACTTCATCTACCTCTTCTGTATGACTAACACTAGGAACTGATAAGAGTGCAAGCATTCCCAGAACTAGTACCATAGTTTCCACCTCTCTTTAGACTTTGTTCAACAATTTTAAAGTTGTTGAACAAATCATTGAGCTTCATTGTTTCAATTTCTGGTTTGTTCATCCAGACAATAACATGAGTATGGAATTCATTAGGTAGACTTTTCAAGAACTTCATGTTGAGATCTTCCTTCTCAGTCTCAACACCCAACACAGCTAACTGACTTACAAGCTTGTGTAGTCTTGAAAATAGTTTATCAAGAGACTCATTACTAAAAGCAGTAAAGTTTTCAAATTGGTGCTTTAGTAAAGTCTTATGTGTCTTTTTGGTAGTTTCATTACCACCAAACCATGCACAAATCTCTTCAAAAAGAGTTTTTACATCAAGATATTTGCTAAAAAATAGCATCTGCTCACCAGGAATGTCATAAGCAACAAGTTTCTTGCTTTCTGATCATTTCTCTTCTGGATCTTTTCATCATTGGAGACTGGTCCAGTATTTCTTTTTCTAACTGTTTTCCCTTCAACAAGAACATCTGAATAGCCTAAAGTGAAGGAATCACCATACTGAATTATGTCCCAAAGAGCATAATCTTGAACCATAAAATATTGCTCAACTCTCATCCTCCATAACTCAAACTCATTGGGTTTGATCATGGGTAACTTTGCAGCAACATTTGTTTGAACATCTTGTACATCCATTTCTTGTTTCTTCTAAAAACAACAATATCAACCTTAGCTCTGATACCACTTGCTAGGATCCTGGACACACGATTAAGGTGGTTAAACCTTGTAGCTTTGTGTGTATGATATGTTGTGTTAAAATGATTAAGTGCGCGGAATTCACTCAACCAAACTTAGAAGGTTGTGTATGTTATGGAAATGGAATTATTATGTTTGTTAGTTAGCAATGAACACATAAAGATTATCACCAAACGATTCAATATTATTAATGATAATAATACGAGTGATCTTGAAATATCACTAGGGTTACAACCTTGAATCTTATATTTTTATCACTTGTGATATATTTGTGTCTGTTCTAACAGTTATGAATGTTCTAACATATGCATGGACTAACTCTTAACACACTTCTACACTAATATCACTAGTCTAAGATCTCTTTTATAGTCAAAAAGATCTTTACAAATTGCTTAAAGTCTTGGCCGACTTACTTTGTTAACTTATCATTTTGAGTGTCAGTACATAAGATACAACATGTATCTATGTATACAACTTGTTAACTAAGCACATGGAGTAAGATATTATCTACCGTATATTGTTGACCAAAATACAATAAATATCTTCTTCGATCTTATCCTTTCAGCAGCAGAGTTGTTCACTATCAGCAGGAACAATCTATCGCTATCAGCAGAATCCATCAGCAGAATGTTAGGCCTATCAGCAGAGTCATTTATCACTATCAGCAGAGTGAAATGTTCTATCAGCAGAATCAACATTATCAGCAGAAACCTTTTTGCACTAGCAGCAGAATTACACTTAGAGTATTTCTTGGATTAGAACCCGATATTAAACATCTTGAATATTTAATTCCCAACAAACTCTTCTTTTTCAAGAGGAGTATAGTCATCACTCAATGGTGGTGGTACTCTTTTAAAGTCACCAGTCTTAACAAACCTATTATACAATGGTTTGCCCGCATAATCATCTTCTCTAGACTTAAGGATTGCCTTTTTCTCATCTTCCTCATATCCTAAGCCACATTTTTTATTGGACTTTATTTGAGAATCCCAACATTTGAACAGGTTATTATTTGAATTGTTCCACTGATCTACCCGTTTTCTCAACTCATCCCTCTCCTTTTGAATTCTAAGGCCCATTTGTCTATACCTTTTAAGCTTCTCATCTTGTTCATATATTTTATTAGCTTGAAAGTATAGTTTTTCATTTAAAGCAGCATGTTGGTTTTGAAGGGTGACCTTTTGTGCCTCTAGTGTTTTTACAGCATTTTTATGTGCTAAAAGATTTACTTCTAGGTCACCTATTTGTTCTAACTGCTCATCACATAAAGTCTTAATATGATTATATGAATCAGTGCATAATTTAGAGCATAATGATACCTCATTACCAATGGCCATGAGAGCATGATCAGACTCCTCATTCACTCTTGGATGCTCACCCCAGTTGACTCCTCCAGCTTCCATTGTCAGTAAGCTCATCTGATTCTTTTCCAGCTTCCCTTCTTCATCTCTTTTCCCATCAGCAGGCTTCTTCTCTGGACAGTCTCTTGAAAAATGTCCATGCTTGTGACAGTTGTAGCATTCAACTGTCCTCTTTGTGTATCCCACTGGTGATTTGTTGTTGAAGTTGATGGTCCTTCCATATTGCTTCTGAAATCGTTTGACCCTTAAAGCAACCATGGCAATGTGCCATTTTATGTCCATCTCCTCAACTTCAGCATCATTAATCTGTTCTAAATCTTCACTAATAAAGCTTTCATCTTCCGTTTGGTTGGCAAAGAAAGAATGGATCACCTCATCAGTAAAGTTTGAAGCAGATCTTTCATTTGAAGGAGTTTCATAGATACCAGACCTAACATTACCAGGTTTAACCTTTTAAGTACTGCTTTTGTTTTGTGACACAAAAGCAACATTTGATGAACTGGTAGATGCCTGAGTATTGTTACCGATGTCCCTTTCAAACATCCCAAGATTATTGTATAGGTCATCAGGTGTCATTGAATCTACCTCCTCCTTTATCCTCATCGCCACAGATACATTACCCCACTCTGATGGTAAAGATCTAAGGAACTTGTGGTTTGCATCCTCATTCGAAACTGCTGCACCATGAACTTCCAGCTGTGTTAACAGATGTTGAAATCTGTCATAGCCCTTCTCCAATCCTTCAGTTTTTGAAACACTGAATGTCTCAATATGCTGTTTAAGAACAGCCTTTTGCATCTTCTTGGAGTTTGCATTGCCTCCAAATCGTTTCTTGATTGCCTCCCACATCTCTTTAGCATCAACCATGCCATGGAACCTTTGTAGATGCTCCTTAGGAATAGCCATAAGAAGCAAGGTTCTGGCCTTCTTTTCCTTCTCCACAGGCCTAATCTCCTCAGCAGATACTGGTGGCATTATTCTCAGCTGCCCATCAGTCCCTTGTGAAATTCTTTTCTTAGAGTTTCCCCTTTGAATAACCTTCCATACATCATTATCAATATACTCCAGATAATGTTCCATCTCCATGGCCCATATATCATATTCTTCTCTTTTCAGTAATGGAAGTTTTATGTTTGAGATTGTGGTTGCGGAAGGGATGGGTTGTTGTTGTGTTTGGGAGTTACTGGATTCAGGTTTTCCTTCATCTTCATGGTTTGAATTCTCATCCTCACTGTTATGGATTGAAAAAGTTTCAGTGTTGATAGGCTTATCAGTCTCAGACATTGTGTAGGGTGAATTGAGTGAGAATAGGTTTTTGAGGTTAAGTGTTCTTCGAACTCAGAGTCTCTCGCCTTGCTCTGATACCACTTGTTGGTCCACGAATTGTATGTGGATCTCTAAGTAGCCTTGAATACTTAGTAGATGGTTGGGATAAATCCAAACCAGTCTAAGTGAGAAACCCTTAACGATTGTTAATGTTAATGCGGAAACTTAACAAGAACAATGAAGAACAGAATTAACACTAACTTCGTATAATTCTATTAATCACAATTGTGAAACTCGTACAACTCTCTCATAAAACTAACAATCTTAGGGATCCTTTTATACACCTGGAAACCCTAATACTAACCGACTAAGAAGATATTCACGAATCTTCTATAAAGATACTTACACGTTTTGTATCTTTTCCTAACATATCTCTAACAAACTTTCCTTATATCACGACCAGACTTAACATAATAAGTCAACCAGACTTAATACAGACTACCAGACTTAACATGTATTACCAGACCTAATTACAAAGACAGACCTAACTCTGACATATTACCAGACCTAAGTTTGTCTTCTCTTGAATCGTATGATAATTCCCAACAATATTGTTACGTTTGGTTCTAGTTTATTATTGGGTTTTATTTATTTTCATGTAATAAGGGACCATATGGCCTTTTATCTATTTTCTTGGGTTGTTTTTGGAACTATGGTGAATTGTGGTGATTTAATGTTAGCGTGGATCTCATTCTGGGAATCCATCATCCAGAATAGAATTTTCTCCAATCTCTTAGTTTTCTTCTTCTCTAAGGTTCTAACCCTATCACCCTTCCTCAAACGAAGCCATACTCCGAGCCTAAAAACAAGATTTAGAACCCTAACCTAAACAAAAACGAAGCCATACCGACCCTGGCCTACTATCTTCCGAAATTGCCACCACGACTGATGGTTTCGGTGGATTTGTGGTTATGTTTTCGGCTGTACTGGTCAATTCTTTGTGTTTTGTGTTGTAAAATATAATGGGCTTATGTATATTCACCATTATCTTAACTGGCCCATTAGGGCTTACATGTATTTATCTTCCTTATAAATACTTCATACTTGTAATCTCTTGGATACATACACACTGAATAATAATTCCCTCTTCCTCTCATTATTGTGTTATTGTTCCTTATATTTATAACACGTTATCAGCACGATAGTCTCGGGAAAAAAAAAGGGATAAAGATAAAGGTAAGTGATGAACGACTGAACTTATGATTGAATTTTTTTGTTGTTGTTGAAGTGCATGACTAGATCTAGACATGTAAGTAAGGCCATTATTTTTATAATATCATTGACACTAACCTTAATGGCGATGAACTTAAAATTGTGGATTGAATATTTTTTTAGTTCTACCAATATCGTAGCAAGAATTGCTCAAGAGAAAAGTATGAAGTTTTTAGTTTTTTTTTTTCTCTTCATTTTCTCATCTAAATTAAACTCTTTGGTAGTTTACAAGAACACAAAATGTTCTTTTATGGTTACATAAGAAATATTATGTTTTATTTATTTTTTCTTGATCTCTTAAATTCTCTTGTACTTCACAAGAACAATAAACGTTCTATTGTGACTAAATAAAAAGAATCAAAATCACATAACCTCATGTTATGTTAGAGGAAAAAAAAATAGAACCTCAAGTTCTACAATGATCTCATCAAGAGAATAAATAAAAAAAAATAAAAAAAAAAAAAAAAAAAAAAAATCATAACCTCATGTTATGATTATGATTATGTTTTTTTTTAGAACCTCGTGTTCTATTTTGATTATCAAAAGAATAAAAATAACATAACCTCATGTTATGTTTGAAGAAAAAAAAAATAACATAACCTCAAGTCATGTTAATGATAAATTAATTAGAACCTTAAATTCTAATATGATTCTTTCAAAAAGATATAGAGCATAACCTCATGTTATGTTTGAAAAAAAACATAACTTCAAGTTATAAAAATATATGTACTAAGAACCTCATGTTCTATATGATTCCCTCAAACGAATCACAATAACATAAACCATTGGTTATGATTATATAGTTTATTTCGAACCTCAAGTTCTATTTGTTATACGCATACTTATGTTAAATGTCATGTGATTTATTTATTTTTGTTCATCGGTGTGCAATGTTTTTCCAACAAATCATCAATTTTAATAAATAAATAAATAAATCATTTTTAGTTGCCTACATTATTTTACTTTTGATATTTGCAACCGACAAAAAGATTTTGTGAATTGCGTAACAAAGAAAACCAAAAGAAAAAATTAGCTTTATTAGTTTATTAATTTTGGTATGGATGTACATGTGATCACGTAAATCTTTCTATTTCTATTATTGGATTTTTAATGGTCAAATCTTTTAATGGTAAGATCTCGTTTTACTTCCATTGGCTTCTCTCCATAGCGAGCCAAAGCAATGATACTCCTTCGATATCGTCTACATGATGATCTAACAAAAAAAAAAGGAATACTTAACGGTGAAAGACCCGTTAGAATTATGGCAAATCTAAAAAAAAAAAAAATTAGATTACCATTGAAAGAGAGTAACTCTCTGAAAGCTCGCTGTAATTGAATGCACCTCATGTTGCAATATTATAAAAGTATATAAGCGAGTTCATTCGCACAATTTTCAGTGTTACGTCTGAAAAAAATTTGTGACTTGAATGATAAAAAATGATGAGATGTTTAGGTAAACATTCTCTATTTTGAAAGTGTCGAACATGCTTCAATAATAGCAATATCGAGAACATGGTTTGAAAAATATCATGAGATATTATCAACTTTTCATATTATATAAAAGAAAACGTTGATGAACTTTCGGCGACAAATATGAAACTCATTTAACTATTAGTACATTCCTTAAAATGAATGTGACAATAATGATGATCTCTAGTATGAAATGATTAACGTATGTATTTTTGTTCCCTCAAGTGAACGTAATGACATGACCAACAGAAAGAATTCCATTCTCATAAGAATGTGATAGAAATGATCAAAACACAGATCTCTATTCTCTCATGAGAATGTGATAATATAAAGGTCATATATATGGTCACAGTAAAAATGAAAATGACCAACCACTAAAAGTGGCAAAATAAGTACGGAGTAAAAGAAAATGTCATGTATGAAAAATACAAGTGTGTCAAATATATTACACACTATCTCCATAGATGTAAGAATCTATGCTAATATTTTTTTAGATTTACACGAATGTCTCGTGAGAAAGAACAAGTAAAATAAGACTGACGATAGTTGAGAAAATCATTGAGTGTTTAGTTTGTTGGAGTTCGGGAATAGTTATAGATCTAAAGAGATATTAGACTGAAAGAACGATCTTGCCGGTTTGAACATGACATCATCGTTGAGATAAGTTTACTCTTCCACTTTGATTAATTTTTTTTTTTATGCCGTAGATCACAGTGCTATTATAATATTGTTCTTTGGATTATATATTAAAGTATTACTCCATTATTCTACATATATTGTTGAAGCATATGTACAATATGTTTCGTTATTATATCATTATTCGTACACAGTCTCATAGTATACGGAGTAGATCTCAATTCTTATTATACATTCATGTCATCGGTAACGAATAAATATAAATCAAAACGATACGAGAACATGCTTATTTTTTTTTGTCCTACAAAATTTTAATTTATTTTATCAATGTCATATATGAAAACATAAATGCGATAAAATTTTGGTAGCATATACGTATTATATTTAAGAAGCCTTGTAATTACATATTGGTAACATATTTGTTTGTGGATTCAATATTTACCCTTGCTAGTATATTCTTACTGTCGAAAACTTGATATAATAATCAAAGGTAACAAATTTAAGTGCGGGTGATTATTCATAGTTAATTGTAATGATGAGGACCTTTTAATACTTCACGATGAAAGATTCATTAAATTATGGTAAGATCTCAAGGATACATTACCACAAAAAAGCAAGTAATATTCCCAAAAATCTCGTTATGATTGTATGCACCTCAAGCTGCATTTAAAAAAAAAAAAAAAAAAAAAAAAAAAAAAAAAAAAAAAAAAAAAACGAGTTCATTCTCACAATTTCAGTGTTAGATCTGAATTGAAAAGAAAATATATAACGGTGAAAGATCCGTTAAATGTATGTCAAAATATAAAAGAAATATTTGCCCATCATAAGCAAGAGATTCTTGCCAATGCGAGCACATTTTTCGCAATATTAAGTAGTACATCTGAATGATGAAAAGAAAAAATGCGATGAGATGGTTAATGCCTCGAATATACTCATATATCGAGAACGATGCTTTGATATAAAATAAATGGGCATGTTTGAACAAACACGATAAACCCGTTTACTAAATTTGCTCCATATTGTCGTTTTAAAAGAAACTGGTTGGCAACCTCAAGTTGCAACATAAAGATCTCCATTCCCTCAAGTGAATGAGATAAAATGATCAATATGAGATCATCATTCCCTTATGTGAATGTAACGATAAATGGTTAAAGATCATTTATCATGGTAAATGCTATGGTCGAGGTAGTATGACAATGACAAACCACTAGTAGTGGCGAAAATACAATAAGAAAAGAGCAAACAAAAATGCTATTTATGCAAAAATGCAATGTGGTGTATATAAAATACAAGTGTGTCAAAGATATTACACACTATATTCATAGATTTAAAAATCTGTGCTAGCGCATTTTGCTCCACAAAAGAAATATAAAATTGTCATGAGAAACGAAGTTAAGTATTAAAGATACATTATATTCTTTTATATCTTCCTCGACATGCATTATATAAAGATTAGTAAAAGCTAATCATTGTCATAAACTTAAGTTTATGAGCAATAATAATTATAATATTTTTTGGCATGACCAGTTACACCATCCTGAGTCATTAATGATGCGAAAGCTATAGAAGAATAAGATTCTTCAATCTAATGTTATTATCTCTCAAAGTTGATTATTATTCTATCAACTAGAATGTGGATTAAATTCCTCAATTTTAATAGGAAAGAAAACAAATGGATATATGTAAGCATACAAATCCATTGTATGAACCATTTAGAGTTTAAAATCGATGCATCGTCTAAATGGTCATTAAATCGCAACTTCAAGTTTGCATGATTAATAGCTCAATGCGAGCCTAACATTCCATAGTAAGTATTTCATCATGAAAATGCGATGAATTACTTCTAAATTATCAAATGAAACTGAGAGAAAAACTTGTGTTGTTGTATGAAGCCATATTATAATATGCACAACAACAAAATTAGCATCATGCCAATATATTATTATAAATCCTCCCTTTATAATTGGTTTTGGTTATAAACCAAACATGTCCCATTTTGTTTTTTGTGTGCAAATTACTCCACCTAAATGCACATATATGGGATATAGAAGATGGATAATTCCTTCAGGAGGAAAGAAGTAGCTGCAAATTCAGAATGAATTATCATATTTTGTTGATCCTCGAAAGAAATTTTTTTATGAATTGATTATTCAATGGGTAATCTAATAGCCATAAATAAACATTGGCCAAAAACAAAATTTCAGCTACTCATGCTCTAATTAGAAGTTGTCCCTCAATGACACTATTTTATTATGACATGCCTCAAGCATGGTAGACAAATCGATTCCAAATAAAATCCTCGATGAAAAATATGGAGCATGAAAAACAAGATGGTTGTCCGAGGTATAAAAGACCCCATGATAGTCTCACGAAGAGACACTAGACATGAAGGTTACAAAGGAACCTCACATAGCTAATGAGATCTCAATAAATTCTATGATGTCTAAAATCATATGGAATCGAAACAAAAACGACGTCGATAAATTTGTTTACATACAATATAGCGCTTGCTATTATGCATAATGAGGATCATAAATCAAGTATTATTCAAAAGTGCGTTCAACAAAATGATTGGCCAACATGAAAATACGCAATCTCATGAAAATACGAGAAGTATAGGGACATGAAGTCCATACACATGAATGTGTAAAATCTACTGGATATACATCAGTCTTTGTGTGAATGCAAAATAAAAGCTCTAAAGTTATGTCCTTTAAGACATGAATTGTGAAAAAAATAAAAATAAATAAATAAATAAATAACGAAGTTGATTATTAAAAGACATATTGTCTCAAGGTGCATGTAAATACCTTATTGATATTTTACGAGACAGTAAATATTGAAGTATTTAATTCGCTCTAAATGAGTTTTATTAGGGCTCTCATATTCTATGAAGGATCTGTAATGCCTCAAGCATGTCTAACAACTTCAACTTTAAGAAGCAATTAATAAAGTTCTCAAGAACTCTATTTCATCATATTGAATTGATCCTTATATGGATCAAAATCATTTGGACGCATATCATAGGAATGGCTTTTGCACATGTCTCTAAGAAATAATTGGTCCTCAAGTACCATACATAAGTGCAACTAAAGCTTTAATGTCTATTTTGCAATTAATATGCGTATTTTGCTTTTAATATGCGTAAAGAGACTGTATAATTTTATTTGCATTAGCAATTTCCAATCAATTAATTGGATATTGGGTTGGAAGCTACACATATATTTTGTCATCTTTGCAGGACTTATTCTTAACATCAATAATTTGGTGGACTTCATTACAAAGTTGTTGCCAACAAAAGTATTTGAGCAACTCGTTCAGAAGATTAGCATTCGATGCATGAAATATATATACATTAATTTGAGGAGGAGCATTATGCGCACTGCACTCTTTTTTCCTTCATCAAAGGTTTTTATCCATTGGGTTTTTCTTGATAAGGTTTTTAATGAGGCAGTCTATAGCGTATGATAAACGGTGAATATCCAAGGAGGAGTGTTGTAAAATATAATGGGCTTATGTATATTCACCATTATCTTAACTGGCCCATTAGGGTTTACATGTATTTATCTTCCTTATAAATACTTCATACTTGTAATCTCTTGGATACATACACACTGAATAATAATTCCCTCTTGCTCTCATTATTGTGTTATTGTTCCTTATATTTATAACATTTTGTTTATTTTTAAAGATTTACTTTATAGACTTTATTTCTTGTATAGATTTTGTATTTTTGCTTCGTGTAGCTTTTTTCATATTAACATGATTTTTTGTTTGATTTTGAAAAAGATTATGAATAAGTAGACCATAAAAATACAGAAGTAAAGTCATACAGATAAAAAGTCACACTTATTATGGGAAAAGTTCAATAAAAACATAAATTTTTTAAAGATACAATGAATAAATCTTTGGCATTTAGTTTTTCATAAAAAAATCCTTTTTATATAAAAATAAATAAATATTTCACAAACTGTTAATCGTTAAGCGAAATAAATAATACCAATGTTGTGAGAATTAAAACTATCTTTTTATAGAGGGGCACTTCTACATAATTTTGACGAATTTTTTTTTTCGACTTTTTTTTTGTGAGTGTTAAAATTTACGTCTAAAAATCACATGTGATTTGTTATTTTAGTATCAAATGTGATTTATGAAATCCCATGCAATTTACTGTTTGCAAAATATTTTATTTAAAAAATGTGGAAAGTGGTTTTTTTTTTTTTTTTTTTTTTTTTTTTTTTTTTTTTTTATTGATGAAACAATGAGTGAGCAATATTTGTTTGTTTGATTTTTAAAGAATTTATGTTTTATATTGATCTCAACTCTACTATCATATTTGAATTGCGGAAATAATTGAAGTTTTTTGATGGCGGATTTAGTGTTTTAGTGATTTGATAATTTTGGAATACTGTGAATAAAGCTGTAAAGACAAAATGAATATCAAGAAAAGTAGAAAATTGATGTTCAATCGACATCATAAATAAGGCCAAAAAAAAAATCATTTAAATCTAAGAGCATCAGGTGCAGTGGCTTAAATCAAACTGCCACATCAGTTTTTCTCCTTCTCACTTTCCTTTTACCCACGCATCCAAAAACACACGACAACTTAAGCCAAAACCTCACTTTTGGGATCCACCATGTCCAATTAAAACACAAAAACCCGATTAAAAAATAAAACTGACACAAGCCAAGAATTTGGCGTGTGGTTTGGCAAAACCCCTCCTTAGTGCAGTGGCAAGCGTTTTGACGAAGGACACGTCGACTTAGCGACGGTGCCTCACCACTGCACCCAATGCTCTAAGCTTACCTATCACAATTGCCTTATTCTCTTTGACTTAAAACAAAAACTTAATCACAACCATTTAAGATAAGGTGGTGTATGTTTTCTAACTATTACTGATGGTCGTTGTTTTGTTTAAGATACAAATGATGCTAGAGTATATACATATGGCTTAAGTATTTAAATATGCATGGCTCGACCGCTTTAAAATAGATGGTACACACCGAAATTTGCCGCCGCTTTTATACGTGGATACCTTACTAGCAACACAACTTTTCAGTTCTTAAACGATACACAATTAAAAAGCACACAAATCGACGCAAAACAAAATGTTGTTGAAACTATAGACCATTCCCGCTAAGCGCGAGTTCTCGGCTAGTATTATTGATTCTTAAGCGATTTCTATTTATGTTTGTAAACAAATGACTTTATTGCTCTTTCAATTTTAATGCAAACAAGTTTAATTTTTAGCTACACATTACTATCTTTTCTTTTTCTTTGATGGATTTAGTAAATTATTGGTAGGGTTGTCAAATGAGTCGACCTCTTTGTTAGCAACTTAAGCCCCAGTTTGTTCGAGTCAAACTTCTATTGAGCTTAAAAAAAGAGTTCAAATTCTATAACAAGCCGAGCTTGAGCTTAAAGTGCATGTCAAATTCATAAATAATATATTATCATTAGAGTAAAATTACCATTGTTGACAAACTATACGTTTATTGAATATTTCACTAACTGTCCATAAAAATATTTTGTTTTATTTATTAAATGCATGAATATGAAGAAGATAACGTTTTTTTAATTATAAGAACTAACATAAACAACCGTCTTGTTTGTTCATTTACGTTCTCGAACATCTAATTATGTGTTCGTTAATATTCGTTTATCTTCATTTTTATACTTATGTTCAATGTCCTAACTTTTTATTATATTCTTTCAAAAATACTTGAAAAAATAAACACATTAAAGAAAATAGAGTAAACTACACCGTTCGTCCTTGTGGTTTGCGTTAACCGACAAGTTTCGTCATTTGACAAAAAAAAATGCACCATCTGTCCCTAAATGTGAAACGTTATATATCGTTAGTCCTTTACTTTAACGGGCCACACTAACCGTCGTTATGTGACAACACGTGATACCCATGTGAGGGTATTTTGGTCCTTATGCCCCTTCTTTTTAACTTCATATTCTTTATTTTATACATCTATATCTTCAACCATAACTACCCACCATCGATCCATATACTTTTTTTCTTCTTATTTCATTTTCGTTTTCATTTTCACCCATCGCCACCAACCACCAATCCAAATCCATTCCTTCTTTACAAAAAAAGAAAAAAAATAATCCATTTCTTCGTCATCTTTATCTTCACTCACTACTACCACCAAACACATCACAAAAAAAATAAAACCTGAATTAATGTCTCCAAACATAATTATAAACTCATACGATAAATGCATTACCTTTTACATAAACAAACCCACTCATCTTTTGCATAAACAAACCCACTGATAATATTTGATAGCTTATTGGACCGTGAATTTATTCAAACAAATAATGAAGAAAAAGGTAATTCATTTAGGGACTTTGGTAGCTTCTTTAACGAAATCAAAAGAAAAAGGGTTGTTGGATCTATTAAATCAGTTATGTCTAATTATTGATAGATTCTTGGATTGTGGGTCCCACCATCATAGATCTTGATCCATATAAAACTTATGCTTGTTGGGGACAAAAGTGTATTTTTTTTTTTTTATATAAAGATAGTGGTGGATTAAAGGATCCAACAGGCGACGGTGGTGGCACGACTCGACGGTGGGTGGTGTGTGTCGATTGTGGGGGTGCGTGTCGACTGAGATGGATGGTGGTGGTGTGACGGATTTTTCAAAGTGGCATATATAGCGATAGTGATTGAGTAATAATGGTATGAAATAAGTTTTGTTGATATTTTTTATTGTTACTGTTTTTTAGTAGTTTGATTATAAAAATATAAGAATCTGATAAAAGTAAAGTTGAGATTTGTTTTTGTAAAAAGAGATATAATCATTTGATGAAATTGAAGATAAAGTTAAAAAAGATGGGATATGTAAAACCCGAAAATTTTGAGCGCGTAAAATACCCATAATACCCTTTGATCTCAATTTGTAAAAGACATTTCATCCCGGATATAACCTAAGTATCAAACGGTTAATAATTGATCGAATAAAAATAATGCGTTAATAAAAGACTTATGATTAAAACGAGTGTTACACATTTAAAAATAATTACACGCCTTCATGTTTTTGGTTTTGGTCCCATTTCTATTATTTCTGTACCCGACTTACACCTTATATAAAATAAAAATTAAATGATATATTCTAATTTTGGGAAGAGGAGAAAATTTCCAATTCTCTCCCCTAATTGCCGGTTCTATTCCTCTTTTATCTCTACAACACCGGTATTTTTTTTAACTCCTCCCATATTCTCTCCAACAAAATAAACCCTAACTCCCTCCTTCAAATCAATCGACATTTTTTCTTTTCTTCTTCTCCATTCGGCCGATCGAATCATCAAACAATCAAGGAGGATTCCGTGGTGTTCGTACGTTGTTGTGATCGTGTGTTGCACAAGTGGTGATCGTGGTTCTTTTTGGTCCGAGAAAGATTGGAGCCGAGGAGAGGGATGCTCGGCCTTGTTCTTATTTTTGTGTTCTTGATCTTGTTTCGTCGATTGATCTTCAAGGGTAACGCGTATCATCCTATCTTGTTTCCTCCATTTTAATCTTGTGATTATTGTGTATATTTTTTCCATACGAATCGGCTATAAAATGCACTTGAATCGGCCAAAGAAATTTGCTACATAAAATCATAGATCATCACATGAAATAATGAAATTGGAATTAGAATTTTGGATAGAATTCGTGGGTAATTATATGTGTTGTAATGGTCAAATGGAAACCCTAAAAACTGGATAGCAGGTATATCTGATTTTGTGAGTGAGTTTTGGTCTATAGAGTGTTTTGATTCGGTTTCTTTTCATGAAAACTTAGTTTTATGTCTTAGTAAAGTTCTCCAATTGATTTGGGGTGATTTCGAGTTGATTTGGTCGTGTTTTTTATTTTTGTGTGATTAAGTGTTGAATCTGAATTCGAGGGTCTGGAAATCAGTCCATTTTGCCGATTTTTCATTTTCAAACTATGAGGAGTTGGGTCATAAAAAATTTTAGTATTTAACTTCTATATGCCTAGTAATGTCATGAATTTTTGGGGATTTTTCCTGGATGTTTTGGTGGGTCAACCAAGTGGATACTTTTTGGGTACCACAACAGATACGTTTTCTGAGTAGTCTGAGTTGGAGTATTTTTCGTGTGGGGTTAAACTAACTAATAAATTCTGGGAAAATTTGTGTGGGTTCTAAAGACATGAAAGTACCTGTGTGAATTTTTGTGGAATTTATCTTTGAGTTCTGATGTGGTAGAAAAATTCGACAATTTGTGATCTGTTTATGGGTAAAAGCTGATAAAAAGTTTAAAAGGCTAAAAAGAGGTTATTTGTGTATTCTTAAACTTATGGGTTGAACTTGTCATTTTCTAAACTAAAAGACTTAACTTGTGAGACCATGTAACTTTATGATATTTACATTTCATACCCTAATCTTACAATAATTGCACTATAATCCCTAAACTTGTTATATTTGCATAATAAACCCTAAAACTTGTGAAACCTATATTATTAACCCTAAACTTATAAAATTATTATTATGAACCTTAAACTATTATATAGTCACGTTTGATACCTTAAATTGATTAAATGATAACCTTGGATATTAATGACTAATGTTCTTAATATGGAAACCTATTAATTATGGAAACTTACTAATTCGGGAAACCTGCTAAAAATAGAAAGTTACTTAAAATGGTTAAACTACTTAAAGAGGAAACTTACTATTTTTGGAAAGTTATTATTTTTGGAAAGCTGCTATAAACGGGAAGTCACTAAAAATGGAAAGCCGACTAAAATGAGTAATCTGACTTAAAATAAATTATTAATAAGACGATCATGAATTCGTGTAGATTCGCTGAAGATGGAGTTGCTTTCGATCTTATGTTTCTAGTGTGTTTTCACTTGCGGTCTAAGGTACAGATATTCTGACCTTATCTCTTAAGGTTTCTCATGATTCGTACACATCTTTTAGATATTAGCTTTGACTATGTTGCCGTTGATCTGAGCCTTTTTATTATGGCTTTCTTATTTGATCTATGCCTTTGCTATGCTTCTGTAGATTTGTGAACCATTGATTTTGTAACTGGATGTGAAAACCTTTCTAAATTATATCATGGGAATGTTTTGAGAAAAACTATTTTAAAATGATGTTTATGAGCACGATGCGTTACCACTTTTATATGGAATTTTACTAACTTTTATGAAAACTACTTTTACGAACTACCTTTATGAAAACCGTTATTAAAGATCATTTTTATAAAAACCATTATTAAGAGATTTCTTTAAATGAACATTTGATAGAAAACTTTGATTATGAACCTTTGCTATGAACTTATGAACCTTTGATATGTTATGACTTTTTAAACCCTACAGTTTGATACCCGAGCCACTTTGTTTCCTAGTCATGGGGGTTCCATGGCCGTGTCATTGATGCACCAATGGCATGACTCTAGGGCGGTGGAGTGATGTTCCGTCCCGTCCCTTTTCTGTTATTTATTATGAGCTCAATTATTATTATATATATATATATATATATATATATATATATATATATATATATTTGGCCACTAATTTGTTTGCAGGGGCGTATGGATGCATCCTAGATATGATCTGTATCTGTATCTGTATATGTTATATTATATGATATGATTTGATTTGGTGATTGATGCTGTGTGCAATACACGTCCTTCACATATTTGAGAGGTCGCACCTCTATGGTTACTATGATATTTGATTGGATTTGTTTGGGCTCGTGGTAGATTACTGACCTTTCTTACTCTTGATACTCAGTTGTTTATACCTTATGTTTTTCCCAATGCACTATATCCTATTATCCTTTAATTCTTCTTGTTCCTTATTCAATTGACTCATTGTATTGTTCGGTTGACCTCTTATTCATTTGACAGATGACATTCGTTTCAGCAGGAACTTATGTTTCTTTTCCTATACTTAAATACGTTTTGTTTATTTGTCTTGTTTGTATATACTTTACATGTTCGTGCCTTATCTATTGGTTTCATTTATATATATCTGTTCACTGGGCTTTTAAGCTCAGCCGCATTTCTTTTCCTGCGGCAGGTTTTAGTTGGAAGCTGGGTTAGGAGTGGAGAGTACCTTGGACTTAAAAGACTATACCTTGATAGCTATTCCGGAATAGAGATGACTAGAAGTGTTTACATTTTAGACTTAGAAGTTATTGTTGTTCTCATTTGTAGCCTTGTATTTCAGATTTTCCCTTTGTAACCTTTGAAATCCATTTGTATTATTTAAGTCATATGCTTGTGTTTGCTTTGATATGTCACCATAACGTAGCACTTCTACCCTTATCGGGTTGGGGTGTTACAATTATGGTATCAGAGACCAGGCTGCGACTTGTAGTACATTAAACCTTGACCTGTGAAGTTTGGACCATTAAGTTTCCACTGTAGGCGCTCATAAGACGACCTTTGAGAATTTGCTTTAGGATTTCCCCATAGGAACTTAAGTTATTACCGGTGAGGAATGGGTAGACTAGGACATCTATGTGAGTATCATTGCTTCCGCATCACTCTGATTCGTGCCTCTACCTTTAGCTATGCCTTATAAGAGCATTTGTTTAAGAGGTTAGAAAGTTTTGCAACCTACTCTTAGTAACTAAGTAAGTTTGGAATACCTCGGGAACCACATGGATACCTTACACCATTTAAATTTCACTTTCTAATTCTGATCTCCATTTTTTTCGATAAACAGTTTGGTACTTTTCCGACCATCCCGAAGGTCATTCGACCATAATGTGTTTGACACATTCTATGAATTCATTACTTATGCTGGATATAAATGTATCATCTGATACTACTTAACTCTGCATAATCCATTACTACTCCTATGAGGACTCTGGTAATAATCAACCACGGATATAGGAAGTTTTATTCCCTCCCTTTGAATGATGAATCTTGCCTGCCAACCAGTTCCTTTGGAAGGATATGATGTAAATACTATCTCAGTACGGAATTGTTAACTGAGCATGATGATGCTGATAACTAATATGCCATACATCTCACTTTTGACGGTTATACGATGTTCGTATTACCAATGATACACACCCTACCTGCCCCTTATGCTAAAAAGCTAAACAAAATTCCAACACCTTGAACTGTTCGCTTATCTATCTCAACATTTTGATGAACCTTGTACTTGACTCTGATATATGAACTATCCGTCTGGTTTAACGACCGTATCCATTCTACGGATCTGTTTACTCTTGATATAATTGACCTTGAGGTCTTTTGGTTATGGATTGGATGGCTTTCGTAAAGCTACCATGGACTACCATATCCGATATGTGACCTTTAACAATCTACTTCGTTCTACTTTTGCTTTGATGACTCTCAACCACTTAAATCTGTAAAGATTAATGCTGCTATGGAAACACTTACTCCGATCTCATTTGATTGTCAAATTTCTCCTAACACCTATTAGTATCCACCCTTAGAAAGCTCTGGCATCGGAAGTATTTGTTGTACAAAAATTTTCTGGTGTTTTCTGATGAACCTCTTGGGATTCCCTCCTGCTTGGGAAGTATAGTTGGCATTGAACTGATCTCAGTTGACGAAACCATGGTGCCATATAGGTTGAGAGATTGAAGGAGCTGATGGAATATGATTTTGTTCACCTCAGTGTTTCTCTTTGGATGCTCCTGTTGGTTTATGAAGAAGAAAGAGGGGAGTATGCGGCGGCGTATCGACTATCATGAACTTAACCGTATCACTATCCGTAATCATTATCCATTTCCGCGTATCAATGATTGATTTGGTCTATCTTTGAAACTCCGTATCAGACGGCCTCATTTAAGTTTGAAGGACTGAAGAAGCAACCACAAGAACTTCTAAGAAGGGAGTTGACTAACTGAGAGTAACCTCCGCGAAGCATTTCAGTTTTATTCGTGAAGAGGAAGATAGGTGATGTGAAGTAGATATGAAGTTTCCCTAAGACGATTCCTGAAGCTGCTTTCGTACTCGTTGTGATCATTATGAGTTTTAATGATGCCAATTGTATTGGCTAATAGAATCATGTTTTCGCGAGTATTTGGACAAATTGTCATAGTATGACGTTGTGTTGTGTCCAGAGACGAAAGAGGAACATGTAGATCATCTTCGTATTAAGTAGAATGACCCTTTGTTCTGGAAGAGTAGGTTTGATTGGTGTTCCAAGATTGTAGCAGACAGCACTACCAGGTATCCTGTGATGACAGAGTTTCCCACAGAAAGGACCAAGATTGAAGACCGTTGTCAGAATTAGAAACCTTGTAGAAGAGTAGTAGAAGATGTTCGCGACAGGCGTTACCGTGGAAGAAGCATATAAGAAGAAGAGAGAAACCGAGGAAGGTCTCGATTATACCTCATGTAGCACGTGGAGATTTTCAGTTCGGGCATCAAGACAACCAGGAGACGAACCATTCAGCACATAACCTAGAGTCGACAGCAGTGGTGTTCACCTTGAAGATTGGAAAGCATTTCTTGCAAGACGAAGGTGATGGCAAACTTAGAAGTAGAATGTAATCGAGTTGGCGGATTTTGAGCTGTGCTAGAAGACCTGTCGAAGACACGCAATCTTGCTTCTCTATTCATTTTAGTTGTACTAAGATGAATTGAGAGCAGAAGCAGACTTGCGGATGGAAGAGATTTGAAATCATGTATTTGCATGGATGAATTTTGAAGCAAACGTTGTGTTTGAAAGAGTTTATTCTGTGGAGGATGAAGCTATTGATGACGTATTTCACTTCCTCTCAACCTATTTAAGTTTTTGTTACCTGATGATAAGATCCTTTGAATGATTTAGGTTAATTTCGTTCTGTGTTCATTCTGCGTATGTTGGATGATGGTTTTGTTATACGCATTTTGACGGAATGTGGAAGGAACCTAGAGATTTATGTTTAGGAATGGGCGGATTTTAAAGCAACCACTTATATTGGCTGAGTTGACTTCGGTGAGTGATGAAGGATTGACGCTATTAACGACGTACCTTAATTCTGATAGACATTCTAGGATTTCCGTTACTCTTTCGAGTAGTTTCGTTCTCCTCTTAGTTATGTTGTTTGATTTCGATGACCTCTGAGACTGTAGAAGGACTAGGTGGATTAAGATAGGTTGTTTTGTTCACGACTTGAGATAAAGTATGACCATCATGAGGGCATATTTATATGATGCTAGTATTATGACGCCTGATCAACGTGATAATACTTACATCATATAACGTGCACTTATTGTGATCATAGGATATTTCGAGGAGTGCCTTAGAAGCCTTAGAATTTCTGATAGCTATTTGAGATTATCTGCGTTAGTGAGACTTTAGGTTCATTCTACCTATACGCTTAATCTGCCTTCACCGTTATACGATTTGATACGGTTGGATTCTCGACACGCGTTTGCTGACCTCTATACTTCCGATAAAAATCTTAGGTTCTGTCGTAGAGCTTTCTGCCGTTTGATGTTATCAAACAATCTGTTTTCTGTACGTTCTCATCTGATTTGTCTAATCAAACTCCACAGACGATATATCCGTCAAATCCTACGTACACCCTGTATCTCTTCCGGGAGAATATGATTATCATCTGTTACGTTAGTAGATTATTCTTTTGATCTGGATTCAGTATAGTATGTCTTTTCTGAGGAAGCCGAAGCTATTCTGATCAACAAGATAGAGTCATGAGAGACAAGTCATTCACATTTCCATTCACGGTCCGTTGTGCTTTCCGTTTCGCTTCACTTCAATTTTCGAGGACGAAATTTTTTTTTAGAGGGGAAGAGTTGTAAAACCCGAAAATTTTGAACGCGTAAAATACCCATAATACCCTTTGATCTCAAATTTGTAAAAGACATTTCATCCCGGATATAACCTAAGTATCAAACGGTTAATAATTGATCGAATAAAAATAATGCGTTAATAAAAGACTTATGATTAAAACGAGTGTTACACATTTAAAAATAATTACACGCCTTCATGTTTTTGGTTTCGGTCCCATTTCTTTTATTTCTGTACCCGACTTACACCTTATATAAAATAAAAATTAAATGATATATTCTAATTTTGAGAAGAGGAGAAAATTTCTCCAAATTCTCTCCCCTAATTGCCGGTTCTATTCCTCTTTTATCTCTACAACACCGGTATTTTTTTTAACTCCTCCCATATTCTCTCCAACAAAATAAACCCTAACTCCCTCCTTCAAATCAATTGACATTTTTTCTTTTCTTCTTCTCCATTCAGCCGATCGAATCATCAAACAATCAAGGAGGATTCCGTGGTGTTCGTACGTTGTTGTGATCGTGTGTTGCACAAGTGGTGATCGTGGTTCTTTTTGGTCCGGGAAAGATTGGAGCCGAGGAGAGGGATGCTCGGCCTTGTTCTTATTTTTGTGCTCTTGATCTTGTTTCGTCGATTGATCTTCAAGGGTAACGCGTATCATCCTATCTTGTTTCCTCCATTTTAATCTTGTGATTATTGTGTATATTTGTTCCATACGAATCGGCTATAAAATGCACATGAATCGGCCAAAGAAATTTGCTACATAAAATCATGAAATCTCACATAAATTCATAGATCATCACATGAAATAATGAAATTGGAATTAGAATTTTGGATAGAATTCGTGGGTAATTTGATGTGGGATTTTTAGAACATGTTAAAATGATGTTAAAAATTATGTTGTATAAATTATGAGGGTCGTGGGTGTGTTTGGATGCGTAATTATGTGTTGTAATGGTCAAATGGAAACCCTAAAAACTGGACAGCAGGTATATCCGATTTTGTGAGTGAGTTATGGTCATGATATATAGAGTGTTTTGATTCGGTTTCTTTTCATGAAAACTTAGTTTTATGTCTTAGTAAAGTTCTCCAATTGATTTGGAGTGATTTTGAGTTGATTTGGTCGTGTTTTTGATTTTTGTGTGATTAAGTGTTGAATCTGAATTCGAGGGTCTGGAAATCAGTCCGTTTTGCCGATTTTTCATTTTCAAACTATGAGGAGTTGGGTCATAAAAATTTTCAGTATTTAACTTCTATATGCCTAGTAATGTCATGAATTTTTGGGGATTTTTCCTGGATGTTTTGGTGGGTCAACCAAGTGGATACTTTCTGGGTACCACAACATATATGTTTTCTGAGTAGTCTGAGTTGGAGTATTTTTCGTGTTGCCGTTGATCTGAGCCTTTTTATTATGGCTTTATTATTTGATCTATGCCTTTGCTATGCTTCTGTAGAGTTGTGAACCATTGATTTTGTAACTGGATGTGAAAACCTTTCTAAATTATATCATGGGAATGTTTTGAGAAAAACTATTTTAAAATGATGTTTATGAGCACGATGCGTTACCACTTTTATATGGAATTTTACTAACTTTTATGAAAACTACTTTTACGAACTACCTTTATGAAAACCGTTATTAAAGATCATTTTTATGAAAACCATTATTAAGAGATTTCTTTAAATGAACATTTGATAGAAAACTTTGATTATGAACCTTTGATATGTTATGACTTTTTAAACCCTACAGTTTGATACCCGAGCCACTTTGTTTCCTAGTCTTGGGGTTCCATGAGCTCAATTTATATATATATATATATATATATATATATATATATATATATATATATATATATATATATATATATATATATATATATATATATATATATATATATATATATATATGGCCACTAATTTGTTTGCAGGGGCGTATGGATGCATCCTAGATATGATCTGTATCTGTATCTGTTATATTATATGATATGATTTGATTTGGTGATTGATACTGTGTGCAATACACGTCCTTCACATATTTGAGAGGTCGCACCTCTATGGTTACTATGATATTTGATTGGATTTGTTTGGGCTCGTGGTAGATTACTGACCTTTCTTACTCTTGATACTTAGTTGTTTATACCTTATGTTTTTCCCAATGCACTATATCCTATTATCCTTTAATTCTTCTTGTTCCTTATTCAATTGACTCATTGTATTGTTCGGTTGACCTCTTATTCATTTGACAGATGACATTCGTTTCAGCAAGAACTTATGTTTCTTTTCCTATACTTAAATATGTTTTGTTTATTTGTCTTGTTTGTATATACTTTACATGTTCGTGCCTTATCTATTGGTTTAGTTTATATATATCTGTTCACTGGGCTTTTAAGCTCAGCCGCATTTCTTTTCCTGCGGCAGGTTTTAGTTGGAAGCTGGGTTAGGAGTGGGGAATACCTTGGACTTAGAAGACTATACCTTGATAGCTATTCCGAAATAGAGATGACTGGAAGTGTTTACATTTTAGACTTAGAAGTTATTGTTGTTCTCATTTGTAGCCTTGTATTTCAGATTTTCCCTTTGTAACCTTTGAAATTCATTTGTATTATTTAAGTCATATGCTTGTGTTTACTTTGATATGTCACCATAACATAGCACTTCTACCCTTATCGGTTTGGGGTGTTACAGGATATAATAGTTTGATAAAAATGAAGATGAAGAAGATGGGCTATGAACGGATGAGAGAGTGTGTATTGATTAATTTTATTTATTTAGTTAGTTTGGAAAGAAAAAAAAAAGAAAAAAAAAACGTTTTTACCCTCATGTGCAAGGCACAAGGAGGATTTAACGGATAAATTTAACGGTCATTAAAGTGAAAGACTAACGATACATAACATTTTGCATTTAAGGATGGATGGTGCATTTTTTTTTGTCAAAGGACGAAACTTGTCAGTCAACGCAAACCACAAGGACGAACAGTGTAGTTTACTCAAGAAAATATTATATGCTGGGCCTTAATAGGCCAGACCAATATTAACCCAATAACCCACATCAAAAACCCAAATCAGTCAAAGTGATTAATATTACTCCTACTTGTTTCTTCAAGAGTTCAAGTCTCCATCTTTTTCTTCAATCAGATAAAAAGAAAAAAGGTTTTACTTTTCTGTTAACTTCCTAATTATCATCGTTTGATTTAGTATTAATTTACCATTTTCTTTTATCTAATTATTTAGTTTACAGAAAAGTTATTGAATATAATTGATTTGTTACTAATTACTTGCAGGTTAAAGTATTGATATTTTTAATTGAAATGGATAATAGAAGGTTCAACGTTAGACAAGACATAAGAAGAAGACAACAGCAGAAAGTTAACGAGGTCATATGTTTATGCTAATTCTTTTTATTTTTTGTTAATCAAGTTTATGACTTTATGTTTAATTAAGGGTTACTTATGTTTCTGGTTATAGATAAGAACTCATAAGCTGCTTAAGGGGGTGTTTCTGTTAGCTTATTTAGTGGGCTTATGAGCTTTAATTAAGTTTTGAAAAGCTCATAAACATACTTTTTTGGTTTATGAGCTTATTACTTTTTTCTTTTTTAAGTTCATAACCTCTACTTGATAATCTTATAAGTTATAAGCCCAAAAATATGAGCTTTATGAAGTTTTTAGGTTTTACACAAGCTCATAAGTTAACTAAAAGTAAGTACTTTAAGAAATAGTGTTTGGATTTGCTTATTTTGTAAATATAAATGCAATTGAGATCATTTTAAAAAATTCAGTTTAATCTTTTTTTTAAGAGGGTATTTGTTTAAGCTTATTTTTCCAGCTTATGAGCTTACTGAACTTTTTGAAAAGCTAATAAGCTCAAATTTTGGGGCTTATGAGCTTATGCTTATTAAGTTCATAAGCTCAAGTTGCTAAGCTCTAAAGCCCAAGAATTTGAGCTTATTAGCTTTTCAAAAGTTCAATAAGCCCATAAGCTGGAGAAATAAGCTTAAACAAACATCCTCTTATAATGTGTTTTAGATGTGACTTGATGGTAAAAAAAAGTACATTAGCATGTCCCAATCAGCTTATGTGCTAAAAAAAATAAGCAGTTTAGCCAAAAAAGCAATCCCAAACACCCTCTATGTTCATTTAGTTATGTTTAATCATATTTATGAATTTATGTTTATTTAATGTATATATGTGATGATGTTGTGTTGATTTTGGCTTTCATTTTGGAGTGGTGTAGGAAGATGAGGCATCTATACTTAACGAATTTGCGGATGAATTTCGGCTACCGATTAATCAAAGACCAACAGAAAATGTGGACCTTGATCATGTGGAACAAGCGTCGCTAGATACGCAGTTGCCATCATCGAATGTTGGGTTTCGGCTTCTTCAAAAGATGGGGTGGAAAGGGAAAGGTCTTGGGAAGAATGAGCAAGGTATGCTGATAATTTGTGTTGTTGAAAAGATGCATCTTTGTGTTTTGTTGTGTGTAGTTTACTACAGTAGTTTTATTAGATATGGTTCTGTAAATGCCGGTATGTTATGCTACATAAGTTTCTTAACTTTTGGTATTTCATGGCCCATTGTGCTTGATATCATCAAATTTGGGTTAAGGTTTGATTTGATATATGGTTTTGAGTGTTCATAATGGTAGTTACTAGTATGTTGTTCTTGAGTGGTTGCTTTTTAGTCTAGTCACTGCATCTTTTTCCTTAGAATGATGTTGAGGATGATGGCCTAGATTGACTGTTTGGCCTTATCTTAACCTGCTATAGCTGGTTGCATGCCTTTGTTGAATTGTGTCGTAGACTCGTAGTGCTAAAGCAGAGGCACAAACCATAGAAATTCTTCTTGTATATTGGGTCTCGAGCTGATTGATGAGACTTTGAATTGATGGATTAGGTGCTCTGCTTTTGTCTAATGAGGTACCTTGATCAAGGATGCTGTGACTTTGAGCTTCCTTGGAATACGTGGAGGCCTTGCATTAGTTTATAGATTCTTTTTTGGCCGTAAAAGTTAAAGATATGGGTAACAAATAAACGAAAAAGCTCGACATGTCTCTAGTCATTTAGTTTCTACACAGACAGTCAATTACACATTCCTTCTAAGAGTTGGTTAAATTGATACAATTGATTCGATAACTTTGTAAGTACTAACTCATTTGTAAATACTTGGTCAAATCCAGCGACTTTCATTTGCTTAAATAATTTGTTGGTTTCTATAATAAATATTAACTTGTAGCCTCATTTCAATGTCAATGAATAGAGTTTGAATTCGATGGCTTCATGTGTTTGCTCCGGTTAACCCTTTTTACAACTATGTTCTCCTCCCATGTTCCCTTCACGTTTGTGTCTGAAATGTCGATTTCATGTTCATATCTTCGTCAATGCATCCCCATTTAAAGTATATGATCCCATTCATCTTTACTTGTATACATCTATTTATATCTAATTTACACTCTAAAAACCAATTCCACTTCTAAATGTTCATTTTGATTTCGTAGGAATAACCGAGCCCATAAAATCTGGGATAAGAGATGCAAAATTAGGCCTCGGGAAACAAGAGCAAGACGATTTCTTTACTGCAGAAGAAAATATCCAAAGAAAGAAACTCGACATTGAACTCGAAGAAACCGAAGAAGTTGCAAAGAAACGAGAGGTACATCAATTATCTCCAATTTAAATTAGCAACGAAAAAAATGCACAAAAAACTTTAAGAATAAGAGGTTGATGACATTTTCTGAAATATACATATATCTAATAGCAGAAGGCAGCATATGCATATAAAAGCATATATGCGTGTCTTTTGAAGGAAACATCAACCAACCATTTGGAGCTCTTGAGAAATTTCGTGCAGTTTTTATTACCTGGTGGCTTCTTCTTCTTCTGCACCCCTTTGTGCACATTATGAAAATCCAGGTTATGGCAGATCGGGAGATCAGAATTGAAACTGAGGTTAAGGAAATACAGAAGTCTTTCTATTGTGAGCTCTGCAATAAGCAGTACAAGTTAGCTGTTGAATTTGAAGGTCACCTTAGCTCCTATGATCACAATCATAGAAAGGTAATTTTTAAACATCGCTTTAGTTAATTCAAGATTTTTTAATCTCCAATTATTTTATTCTATTTTAATTTTTTTAAATTATTCTTTTCAGTTATTTCTTATTACCAAAAATATGTATTTTCCCGCTCTAAGAAGTGTTTTGGGTCAATCATACCCCTTTACGAAAGTCAACCATTTTGAAACATTACCTTCAGTAAAATATATATGCTTATATAATTTGTGTACTAATTTGCTTTTGCGTAAAAAGCGGTTCAAAGAGATGAAAGAAATGCATGGAAGTAACAGTCGTGATGAGAGACAAAAACGTGAGCAATTACGCCAAGAGAAAGAGATGGCTAAGTTTGCTCAGATGTAAGCTTGTTTTCCTCATTGAATTAATTTAATTTAACTTCCTTTGCCGGTCGCTAATGTCAATTTTTACTCATTTTCATATGGATATTGTAATTTGGACTGTCTTTATGTTAAACGGCTCACATTACAACATTTGGCTAAAAGCTGAACATATCATTTGGGTCGAACACGTCAAGTGGTATGAAAGTTACTAGGAATATGTTTATGATTTATACAACCTTATGTCTATATAAGTAAAGATCTTGATATTGGTTTTAACCCGTTACCCAACCCACTGACCCGCCTATTTTGCTACAATTCTGTTTATAACTATACTGTCTAATATTCAATATATTGTTATTTAGGGTCGATGCTCATAAGTAGCAGCATCAACAACAACTGCAACAACAACAACAAGATCAAGAGGACTCTGAGAAAAGTAATTTACCAGTAAAAACTGCTACTGTTCTTGCTGATTAGGATCAGAGGAAGGCATTGAAATTTGGATTTTCATCAAAATTCGGTGGATCCAAGGTACTAACAATTCCCAGTAGAATCTTTAGGCCATTTATGCTAGTTTTATCTCTAATGTGTAAAGTAAATAAGTTCTGTAAAAATGAAACGGGTCAAAATCACCTAATCCAACACCACCACTCTGGCCCTCGCTCTCGTTTTGACCCTCTTATTAACCACTAAACCAGCCCATTTTGTCAACTCGACTTGGGCATCATGAGTTCACTTATGCTCTTTAACAGATATCACTGCCTTAGGAAAAATCCCCAACCTCTTCAATAATTTATATTATGGAACCTAAAGCACGACCTTCCATACTATTGTTCTGAATAAGGATTTTGGTTTGTTTATCTCGTGCAGAGTTCAGTCAAGAGTACTGCCAAGAAGCCGAAAGTAGCTGTTGCATCAGTTTTCGGTAATGATAGCGACGAAGAGTAGCCTTTGACTCAAAAGAAGAATACGTTGACATGTAAGCAATATTGGCATCTCAGGAATTGTACCCTAGACTCTTTATACTTGTTGTACTTGTAAACTTATGATAATTTTGTCTATCGATAGAACTTAATACTCGCCATTTGGCCTGTTAGCTATATTCTCAGTTTAATGACTATGGTATGTGTTTATTCATGTCAAATAGTTGCTAAATTAGATAAGAAAATAACCACATGACAAAATTCCCGTTCCGAATATTTACTCAAAATCTTGTTTGTTACTCGGAATTCTTCTTTAGGATCTTATGCATTTGTTCATGTTTTGTAATTGAATTTGTTGACGTATTTCGCTAGCCGCTATACTATTCTGAAAGCTACCCTTTTATTAGAAACTGCAAATGAGATCATGGAGTGGACTCAGTGGAGGATATGTTACTAACTGTATGTGTTATGCTAGTACGAGTAAAATTACTCATATTGGTCTAGATATATTTTAGGGTTTAAAATAGCCACTTACTTTTTAAAATGTTTTAATATGGACGTGTACTAATTTTCGTTCTAATATGATATATGCACTTTCATTTTTGTATCATCATGATACGTGAGTAACATGTTGACCGGCTAAACCTATTAAAAAGTGATTTTTTGAGCAAAAATGGTCCCTTGTGATTTGTTTGTTTTGCAAAATAGGTCCCTTGCGATTTTTTCAAAATAAGTCTTTGTGGGTTTTTTTTTTTCTTCAAGATAAGTCTTTGTGGGGGTTTAGGGTGCGTTTAGTTGATGAAATTTTTTATATTTTTCCGTTTCTAAATTCTTAGAGAAGGGAATGGTTTTCTTCTTTAGATAAGAGTTTGAAAATTTTGAAAACCCGTTTAAATTGACTTATCTTTTTCTTTTTTAAAAAATAAAAAGATTTTTAGATGAGCTATTTTCAAGTGTTTTTCTTTTCAAGTCAGCTTTTTTTTCTTCATATTGGATCTTTGTATGTTTTCATACGGTTTTGTACGTTTTTATACGTTTTCATCTGTTTTTATACGTTTTCATTCGTTTGTATCCATTTTATACGTTTTCATCCGTTTTTATATGCTTTCATCCGTTTTCTCATCGTTTTGTACGTTTTAATCCGTTTTTATAAGTTTTTATCCGTCGTTTTTATACGTTTCATCTGTTTTCATTCATTTTAATATGTTTTTATATGTTTTAATCTGTTTTATACGTTTTTGTACGTTTTTATGTATGTTTATATGTTTTTCATCCGTTGTTGTACGTTTTTGTATAAAAACCTGTAAAAATGTACAAAAACGCATAAAATCGGATGAAATGTATAAAAAACAGATGAAAACATTTAAAAACAGATGAAAACGGATAAAAACATATAAAAACGGATGAAAACGTACGAAAACATACAAAAACGTATTAAAACGGATGAAAACGGTTAAAAACGGATTAAAACGTATAATGGACTTTCAAGTTTTTAGTCTTTGCAAAATTCTTTTTTAAAACAAAACCAAAAAAAAAAAAAAAATCGTAAGGTTTGCAAACTATTTGAGAAATTTTTAACAAGAAAACCGAAATACTCATAAATTTCATAAGACTTGCGAACTATTTGAGAAATTTGAAATATCACAAGTTTATAAAAATAATTTTCATAGGGACTAGTTTTGTAAATTAAAAAACAAGGGCTAATTTTTGTAAAAAGAGTTTTCCATGGACTAAAAACGAACAAGAACTTATTTTGAAAAGAAATCAGAAGGGGCCTATTTTGCAATAGAAAAAAAATTAAAAGGGACCTATTTTGCAAAAGAAACAAATCACAATGGACCATTTTTGTTCAAAATTCACATTTTAACAGATTTAGCCGGTTAACAGGTTATTCACATATCATAATGATACAAAAATGAAAATACACGTACCATATTAGAACGAAAGTTAGTAACCGTACGATATTAGAATATTTTAGAAAGTATATCGATATTTTTATGAATAAAACCCATATATCTAAGAGAAAACACAAGCAACGCTTTCATTCATAACACTGATCAGTTACAATCCTCAAAGTGGAAAACATGCAACATATATAACCAGATAACTCATACTTATATATTACACATACAGTACTGACACACTGACACATTTGACACAAAGACGTCTGGAGACGAAAATCCACATTATTCAGTGAAGAAATGGTCGCTACAACCATAAACATCGCAGAATGACTGAAAACCAGTAAATAGAAGTATGAGAACCGTCGCAAAAAACGTCAAAAACTTCCAAGAATTGTAAACATGTTTTTGCATGAACTGGTAAACCTTAAACTGTGTGCTATTCGAGAAGCGCTCATTAACCTTAGTCACGGCCTTGTCAAGTCCATGCTCTCGCTTTCTGTCCCAAGTGGATTTCTTTATCCCATTAAACAGATTTGCAATCTCTTTGTCATCCATACCATCTTGCACTTTTACAATGTTTCTTTTCCTCAATAACTCGACATCTCTTGGCTTGTCGATAATCCCACACATAAAATCTACGTACTCGGCAAATTGAAGAATGTCGCAAGATTTCATCCTTGTAGCTTCATAAGCCACCAAATTCCTCAATATAACTTCAGTGTTTTCATTCACAGTGATGGTAGGGAGGTAGAAAATCAGATGCTCTTTGTTGAATTCGATACTGCTGATTCCTCCTTGTACAACTTTAAATTCCACATTCATGACATCATGAAGAAGTGAGACACAAGGGATCCTAATCTCTTGTGCATTGATCTTTTCATTTTCAGCTTGATCTTCTTCTTTTCTGCTAAACATGTGCCAAGCTGCACTGAATACTGTGCTTGTCATGAACTTTATTTGACCTAGCAAGCTTCGACAACTAAAGCACGACGGAAACCTCTCTCTAACAGAAGCTTTGATGTCGTTAACGCATGCAACTTTCTTCTTTCGGGACAACAGTTCACGATTCCCTTGTTCATTGGATTCTTTGTTTACGATCAACTCGTATAAAAGATCCAAAAGATGCAATTGACAAGAAGCATCACCACGAATTTGTGATTCTTTAGCAAGTTCCAAAGGGGAAACCTCTTCACAAAACCGAACCAGCTTGCTAGATAACGAACCGTCATCTTCATTATCCCTCACAGACACATAGGTTTGAAGTGCTTTTAAAACCTCAAAAGGGATTTGATTCTCTAACATCATTATATCACTAACAAACTCTTTCTGCATGTGATATAATTGCACCAACAAGAACAAACCATCTATAGCAAACATCCATGCAAATGTGTTCGCGTCCATATCAAAGAAGTTTCCATAATGTTCTTGTATAGAGACATAAAGATTATCTTTGAGCTTATCGACCACAAATACATCAAAATTGCTGATTTGGTCTTCGTTTAGTGAAGCTCTTACCGCGGCAACTTTTTCCCACTCCATTTGGTACACCTCGGCTCTAAAATGATGGTAAGGGCCGAGACCGAGCTTTCGAGGCTTATACGCTTCAGGGTTTTCTTTAAAAAAGCAGCTGGGCACAGCCACGATACAAAGTTTCTTTTTCTCTGTCGATGGTTTTGTTTTAATGGAAGTACTAATTTGATCGATCCAATTTTCTTTATTAGAGGTTTCGAAATATGCCATTTTGATGTTACAATGTTTTTTGATGCATTTGGTTTAGTGGAAGGTTGGTTTATATAGTGGTGGTATGATATTTCTCATGTTTGATCATTATCTTAGTTAAGGTAGGTGTAAACATGGATTAAGGAATGTGTAAATAATGATTAAAGATAAATTAATACTCGTATTTCATAAAACAGCAATGCCTAATTTGGCAAACCAATATAATGTGGCTACGTGTTAAAGATAAATTTCTTGCTTTTCTTGAACCTTCGATACGTGGGTCATGGTATTTTGGCTATTTTCTTGACTATATTGCACTAAGGTTAAGGTTGTGTGGGAGTAGGGATTAAGTGGCAGAATAATAATGTACTTTTTAAAGTGTATCGTTTTAGTACATGTATTATTTTAAAGTTGTAGAATAGTAATGTACTTTTATAAGTGTTTTAATTTGGTACGTGATGATGACGTGTCATGCTATAAATAATGTCACGTGTCAGACTTTTCGGTATGACACATCATCGTTACGTACCAAACTAGAACACTTATGAAAGTACATTGCTATTTTACAACTTTAAAATTATACACGTACCAAAATGATACACTATGAAAAGTACATTGCTATTCTACGACTTAATCCCATGAGAGTTAGCTTTATTTATGTAAATATTTTGAAGTTAAGATATAATGCATAGTGTGTAGATCAATAAACATGTCATTAAATATGTGAAATACATCATGTCGTAATGGTAAATATAATGTTAATTAGTAACCTCTATTTGTTTTGGTGCAACAATGCAACATAAAGAGTGAATGTTACATAATAAATCTAGCTAACTTTTTAATGATATGTTAGGTAGCGCCATTATTTGGGGCTAGTTATATAAGAGCATGGGTACAATAACGCCACCTCCAGCGTTATGCTGAGGTGGCGTGCGTTATCATGGTGTTATGACACCGTCCTCCGGCGTTAAGGGGCTGTGTTGAGGCCGGCGTTACCATGGTAACGTGCGTTATGCAAGGTTTTAATAAAAACGAAATCACCCCCTGGACATTTGATGTTGTTGCTGGTGTCGATGTTGTTGTTGGGTTGGGTTGCGTTTGTGTGTGTGTTTAAGTGCGTCTGTGTGTGTTTAAGTGTGTGTGCTTTTGCAGGTTAGATAAGGAAGAAGATGACTTTTATTATTATTGTTTTTTTTAACATTTAAGGGTTTATTGGACTAAGCTTTGGTAATTTGGTATGGGTTGGCCTGGAACTCTTTAGGACCAAACAAAGTTTGTCAACTTTTTCTTTTTTTCTTTTCTTTCATATATATATATATATATATATATATATATTATATATATATATATATATATATATATATGGTCACGTTCAATGCAGAACCAGTTTTTTGTACAGAACTGTACAGAACCACCAAAAACATACATGCACGCCTTCAATAAATTGTATTTTTGCACATATGTTCTAAAAACAACATATATGTTTTAAAAAAAACATGATTGTTCTAAAGAATTTGATAAGAAATTGAAAATACAAAATTTTTCTTTGAAGGTGTACATGTATGTTCTTATAAGGCGTGCAATGACAATATTGCGGCCGTGTGTAAGGTTTTTGTGAAAAAAGATGATGAGTTCATGATGATATTGAAGAATATAGGTGGATACTTACGATTATTGATGATTTGCATATATGTTTTTGGTGGTTCTGTACAAAAAACTGGTTCTGCATTGAACACTACACTATATATATATATATATATATATATATATATATATATATATATATATATATATATATATATATATATATATATATATATATATATATATATATATATAATACATACATATATATATATACATACATATATATATATATACATACATATATATATATTAGGCGAGTACCCATGCATAGCAACGAAAATTTCTAGCGGCACACAATTAACGATATACGATATTGTGGTAAGTGGTTCGTGTAATGTTCAAAATAGAACGTGAAAAGATCAATACATCGTGTTGATATTCATAACCATATGCTATCAGTACAAAAAACTACAACCTTTATATACATATATATATATATATATATATATATATATATATATATATATATATATATATATATATATATATATATACATATACATATATATATATATATATACATATACATATATATATATATATATATATATATATATATATATTAGGCGAGTACCCATGCATAGCAACGAAAATTTCTAGCGGCACACAATTAACGATATACGATATTGTGGTAAGTGGTTCGTGTAATGTTCAAAATAGAACGTGAAAAGATCAATACATCGTGTTGATATTCATAACCATATGCTATCAGTACAAAAAACTACAACCTTTATACTAATAAAACTACAACTGAAGTCAATAAACCTATCAATATCCTACATCAAAGTAATACCTCTAATACATAAACCAATAGTAGAGTAAACCATCAGCTTTTAGTTTTCCTTCATTGCCATTATCATTTGCCATAAGCCTTAAGATATTGTGTTGTACATAACCATCTTCAAAACTACACTTATTGATATTAATAATGTCATGCTGAAGTTCAGAATAAGAATCTGCTACGTTTGAAACAGTAATTCGACAATTGAAATCAACAAAACTATCAATACAGCCCTTAATACCCAAGATCAAAACAGAGACTCTTTCTAGAGTGCATTGATCGTAACCTTGGCTTGATTTGAGGGTTGCAGAGTAGATACCAAATGCGTGTGTAGAGCCGCAGTGCATATGCTCGCTATCGAGGCTAAAAAGGCGATACATGATGGTATACATCCCAGACTGTGTCATAGCACTCACAATCTAGTTGATAATATAGAAAAGTACTACATTCCCCATATCTCTACATGTTGCAATATCGTACGGGAGCTGCATACATCAGATATATATAATCAGTTAAGAAAGTGAATCAATTTTCAATGACACAATCACAAGACATCATGATTAGTAAAAACACTACATGGAAAGTAATATACATGTTCACAGTTCTGTTAAGTTGGATGGGCGCGCTTAAAAAAAAAGGCCTGGTCTCTCCTTTTTAACCATTAATGAAGACAAAAACTATAGATTTATACTTGTATTTTCTTATTTCCTCGTAGAAACACGAGTAGTTTATCACAGTTTGAGTCGTCGTAACATACTTGGTTTCTAACGTTACTATAAAAGCCTGCAACCAAACACACCCACAAAGTGAGACCATTGAAATTTCCTCCAACTCGTTTTTCTTACGGGCATATGAAATTATGAATGCATAGTTATTGCCAACAATACAATGGATACACATCTAAAGAAAAGATACAGTGAAGGATACCTGATAAGCAAGATAAAACATGATCCAAAATAGCCATATATGTTTACAACCAATGATAAATGTTAAGAGTTCATATGCTAATGAATCCTGAAACTAAAAGGATTTGCTACCTTTTTTCTTCTAGACAGACTGTTATAAGTCTTATATATAGCATATAACAGTGGGAGTAAATCGCTCATGAAGATAATTCAGACTAAAGTAATTCTGTCAAAACCTAAAGCTCAAGTATTAAATGCTTTAAAACAACATTATCCTACAATCAAAAGTAACAATATTTGAGGCATAAATTATAAAGATGATGATATGAAAAAAAAAAAAAAAAACATTATCCTACAATCAAAAGTAACAATATTCTCACATACTATGCCTGCAATAAAAAAAATGTATTTGATAAAAAATTCTTAATCAGATTCAGCGTTAAACAAAAACCATTGAAAAAATTAAACACAAAAGTGGGAGTAAAGGAAATGACGAATCTAGAACCTGTAAATCATAATTGCAACACCATCATAAACTTGATCATAACTGCACCATAAGAATTGAAAGAAACGATATTAAAGTGTAAATATCACATTCAAAATCCGTTTACAAATGATTTATGACGTTTACCAAACAAAATCAGAATTGAAAATAAACATCAATGTATATGGAATATAAATTGGCTAAGAAAATTCTTTGCTCTATAAAAACAAGGACATAAACAAAATAAATTCATGAACAAATTAAGCAACTCGTAAGAAAATTAAGGAGATGATTGAGAACCTGATTAGGAAAAAAATACTTACTCATTTGATGGCAGGCTCAGAATGTTGAATGATACTGAGTATGGTTTTTTTTAATGAATCGGTGTAGGTTTTTAGGAAGGGTGGTGAGTAGGGGTGGAAACGAGCCGAGCCGAGCCCGAGCCTGCCAGAGCTCGAGCTCGGCTCGTTTATATTATAGAAAGCTCGAGCTCGAGCTCGTTTCGAGCCTAATATTTGAGCTCGAGCTCGGCTCGTGAAAATTTTCACAAGCTCGAGCTCGGGCTCGACTAATTTGTATGATTTTTAAAGAAAATAAAGTTAAAATGGAGCTCGGCTCGTTAATTACATAAGACTAGAGCTCGTTTACTACTTTTAAGCTCGTTTATACGTATAGACAATATATATACGTATATATTTCTAGGGCTCGTTTAGGCTCGCGAGCCTATTCGAGCTTTTTTTATAGAGCTCGAGCTCGAGCTCGGGCTCGAGCATTATTAAATGAGCCCAAACTTAGGCTCGAGCTCGGGCTCGAGCTTGTTTAGGCTCGGCTCGTTCGAGCTTTTTACCGATCCAATCCCGAGCTTTTCACGAGCGGCTCGGCTCGTTTCCACCCCTAGTGGTGAGTTTGTTAAGGCATAAAAGGGGGGTGGGTTACAACTGTTAATGCTTTCTCCGAAAGTTTTGGTTTAAAATTTAAATCATTATAGTCAAAAGCATATTTTCCAGCAATCGTTTCTTGCATTACTTTCCACAGAATCAATACTTTCTATATATATATATATATATATATACACACACATATATATATATCTTAACTACATATAATGTTAAAATGGTCAAAGGAGAAAAGTGGAAAAGTCAATGTTTGTGAAATATTGAAAAATTTAATAAAGGCAAGTAATGCAAGCTATGAGGGAACCATGTGTTTGAAATTAACCATCGTTATTCGTATATTAATGTAATGAATGAAATATTAGTTAAGGGTTTATTTTATGAATATAAATAATTAAGGGGTTAATTTGTAATTTAGATTTTTTTAAAAAGAAAATTGGGTCCAAAAAAATGGTGTTATGATAAAGGGGTGTCTTTTTCGTATATTAATGTAATGAATGAAATATTAGTTAAGGGTTTATTTTATGAATATAAATAATTAAGGGGTTAATTTGTAATTTAGATTTTTTTAAAAAGAAAATTGGGTCCAAAAAAATGGTGTTATGATAAAGGGGTGTCTTTTTATGTTAATGTTAAAATGTTAAAGCTGACGTGACACGTTGTTAACTCATAACTTGAGTTACCGTGCCCCATGCTCTTAGGGAACTAAACCTCTTAAGAAATTTGGTAAACATTAAAATCGTTTATAGCTTTATCAACAAAAAAATGGAAAGCACTCTCAAACCTTAGTTTTTGGAACTTGGAAAGCTTGAATTTGAAATCAAGTGAACTTTTTGTGGTTTTCTTGAATGGCAATTATTTATATCTGCATCACATATGCCATTTTTGAATGTTTTTAATACATAAGACCTGATCTGAAACCATAATCACCAGCGCTATTGGTTAACTATGGTTTTATGTATAGCATTCATGTTTTAATAATTAAATTCTTTCGTTCAATTCGAGTTTTAATGATTTTGCCGCTTGAATTGCACGGGAGTATTAGAAGATAAACAAACCCAAGTATGTTTGTGGGTTTAGGATTTCTAGTGTTGCCTCTATATATTATGTCTCAATGAAAATAATAACCTACGGGGTTTTCATTATTTAACATGTTATCAAAACAAGTATGATTCTCAGACCTAGGTAGCTAAGTATTTATGGCACTCTGTCAACTGCCAACATTTATCCTTTTTCCAAATAAAAAAATATATATAATACTCCCTCCGTCCCAGTAAAAGTGTCCTACTTTGAATATTTAAAGTCTTTGTTTTTCAACTTTGACCGTAAATATTTTTGTTTGTGTTATATAATACTTGATGAAAAGTATACCCAATGAAAACACATCTAAAACTAAATCAATTCATATAACTTTCATCAAGTATTATATAACACAAACAAAAATATTTACGGTCAAAGTTAAAAAACAAAGACTTTGAATATTCAAAGTAGGACACTTTTACTGGGACGGATGGAAAAGTATATATAATAACAAAGTCTGATCTTTTTATTTTTTTTTTCTTTTATTGTTGCTGTATGGTGAAGATTTGCTTTTGCTACCGTATTTATTTACTTTTACTACTACTTGAAGAATTGTTTCCGCTTACTGCCGGAATTCTTCATCAACAAATTATGTTTTTATTGCGTTAATGTTTTTTTAGTTTACTTCTCCAGGCCGAACTTCACAATTTCATCGTTCGAACTGTTTGGGAGTATTAAATGATAGATATGGCCCAAGTCTGATTGTGAGTTTGAATCCAATAAGATGTCATTATATACTTGCCTCGATATATATGCTGTATCTATAAAACTCACGGTGTTTCATTGTATAACAACTTTGAGTTTTGGGTAGAAAAGTATGCTCAATCACAGGTCTAAATGGGCACGTTATAGTGTCATTCTTTTGTTTCAAATAAGTTGTCATGTTAGTGTATTTATCAAAAATAGTTATTATTACCACCAGGGGCGTATAACATTATTATTACCACCATATTACATTATTTTTACAGAAAATTTTGTTGAGACATGTGCTTTATTTGCGAAAATTACTCACATACCCTATTACAAGTTGTTGTTCCTCAATATACCCCAAGGTACCGCCGTTTTTTCAAATACCCCAACATGTCGGTTAAAAATCTACGCGACATGCTTGACATCCACGTGTTGCGTTACGAAGCTCGGGACAAAAAAAAAAAAAAAAAATTTATACATGTCGCGTATATATATACACGACATATATATATATACGCGACATGCATAAAGTTTTGCATAGGGAAGGAGCTAATTGCATGGGGAAGAGCATTTTGCATGGGGAAGGAGCATTTAATTTGATGGGATAGAACGAATTTTTGCTATATATTTTACTTTGTGTGTACAATTTTTCACATAAGGTAGAAACTAGAAACAACTTCCGGCAACAATTCACATAAGCTAGAAACATAGTTCCGGTGGTGCTTTGTTGGTGGTTTGGAGGCGTGGCAGTGGTGAAGTTGTGGTGGTCAAGTGGTGCTCCGGTTGTGCCATTGTAGTGGTGTGGTGTGGTTGTTGCTGGTGGCGTTTTGTCGTTGTGGTGGTAGTCTTGTGGTGGTGGTTGTGGTAGTGTGTACTGTGTCATAATGGCGGAAAATCGGGTAATTTCGAATTATAATTTTTTTGTCATTATAATTATTGTTTATTTGTTACGTATATGTTTTGTAAATATATATTTATTATGTCTTTTGGTTATTTTAGGATTATTCTGCGCAAGTTACATGTAGAAGTAGGTTGTCTTTAATTGGTGATATTAGAAAATTGATATTGAACACCCCTAAGGAACAATTGTTTAGAGAAACATGTTTTGGTTGGATGTTAGACATGCCGGATATGCAAGAGAGTGGGGTGTTAATACACTATTTTATATGCCACCAAGTTGCTTGTCAAGAGGGAGACACAAATATAGTTCCATTAAGATATCGTGTACGTACTCCTGATCGTTTAGGTGAGGTTGAAATTCAGTTTGGGAGGGAGGAATTTTGTATAGTTACGGGTTTAAGGTTTGGGACTGATTTTAGGGAGTCGTATATGGATGGACCTAACTTGTTTAGGAGACGAGTGTTCCCTTCTTCTACCGATTCCCGTAATATAAAAGTTGGTACGTTGTTAAGAATCCTAAAAAACAAAGGCGACTTTAATAATTTGAGCGACATAGATGGTGTTCGACTTTGTTTGTTAGGTGTTTTGATGTTGGTGTTGAAAGGTACTGAGCATGGCAATATAGTGGACGGATTTTTGTTTAGGCTAGTCGAGGATTTAGATAAGTGGAATGTGTATCCGTGGGGGTCGTATGTATGGCCAACTTTGTACAAACATCTCCGGGATGCAGCATTTGAGCGTAGGGATAAGCACTTTGCTGATGGGAGGGACCCTAGTAAACTTCCTAAGTACACGTTGAATGGATTTGTATGGGCTTTCAAGGTATGTCATTTATTATTTATACAGTTCATGTATATTTTATTATTATTATTATTATTATTATTATTATTATTATTATTATTATTATTATTATTATTATTATTATTATTATTATTATTATTATTATTTTTGTTTTTTTTTAGATTTGGATATTGGAGATGTTCCCGAAAGGTGCTAGCCCTTATTTTTTCCGTCATCATCGAGTGTTGCATCCCGGTCCGTTGCATGGAGTTTTAACAAATTGGTCGTTAGAGAACTTATTGACAAGTTTTTGGACGACCAATTGAAGGTGAGTTTGAGATATCCATTTTTTTTTAACTATTATGAATTTAATATTGTTTAAGTTTTTTTAATGACATATATATTTTTCATGTTTTTTACAGGTAAAACCACCGTTGCCTAGGCTTACACCGGATGAGTATGAGGAATTGACCGAGTGGTGGCGTGACAGTAGAGCGTATTTCGAAGGGAATCCGGTCGCACCTCCGGTGATATAGCCACAAGCATACCATTCTATGGATGAGGATATACATCCGGTTGTTTTACAGAAGTTCGCATCGTATGACGCTACGTTGAAAGAATATGAACTGAAAATAAAAGCGATTGAAATGAAGGTAAATAGTTTTACATCAATTTATTTTGAGTTTATGTATAAATATCATTGAAGGCTTGTTAATTGTTTCATTAACATTTTTACTGCAGCAAAACCAACTTCGCAATAAACAACGAGTACGTAGAGAATCAAGCGTTGTTGATGATGAAAATGTTGGTTTTAGCGACGGGCCACCAAATGACTCTTTCTTTGATGGAATTCTTAGTCCTACACCGCACGTGCCGTCTTGGAATCCATCCCCGTTTCCCTCAACCGGACATACTGCTAACCGTACACCAATGGGGTTCGCCAAGTTTGCCACTCCTATTGATCACCAGGCTGGTCCATCCTCCCGCCCTAACGATGCGTTTCCCTCAACCGGACATACTGCTAACCGTACACCAATGGGGTTCGCCAAGTTTGCCACTCCTATTGATCACCAGTCCTCCCGCCCTACCCATCGCATGAGTTTGGACATAACACATTACCAACACAACCATACAATCCAAATTTTACACAACAGGCCAGTATGACCAAGAGCAAGCAAGTAATGAACAACATGCTCATCATAACCCGGCACACGGCTCTGAACAATATAACTCCCAACCATACCCCTCCCAACCATACCCCTCGCATGAGTTTGGACATAACACATTACCAACACAACCATACAATCCAAATTTTTACACAACAGGCCAGTATGACCAAGGGCAAGCAAGTAATGAACAACATGCTCATCATAACCCGGCACACGGCTCTGAACAATATAACTCCCAACCATACCCCTCTCAACCATACCCCTCACAACATTTAAATGATCTAAACACTCAACAGTCTAATAATAGTTGGTTTAACTTGTTTGGTTAGTAACCAGTTTGCATTTTTTACTCATGTTCAAAAAAGTTATTTGACTAATTTGTTGTTATGGGTGTTCTGTTGCCTTTATTGTCGTGTTATGCTTTTCATTGTCCATCGTCCAAGTCACAGTAAGACTAATTTGTAATTCTATCTATGTTCTAATAGTAATGTCCTATTATGCTTTCAAATTTCTATTATCCAATTCTCGATGATATCATTTTCTTTATATGTTTTCAGCTTTAATGTAAAAATAGTATTAAATTGATTACTCGTAAATCACTTCTGACAAAGAAATGACAACTCACCTTTGTGGTATCTATATATATATTCTTGGGTTATGTGGTATCAAGTTATCAATACCAATTGTGTCTTCTTTCATTCACTAAATGTCAACATCTAATAACCATACATTCGAATTCACTATCAACTACAACGGAAAATTTATACTTAACCCACTAACATATGAAGGTGGTTCACACTTGAATATTATTGTTCCACAATTTGATTTTAAAGATATGGTTACCTATCTGAAGAGAAAATTACCGTCAATGGTCCAAAGTCTATATTACATGTTGCCACAAAACAACACGTTAAATGGTATGAAAGAAATTAAAAGCGATTATGATATTGATGTTATGTATGACTTCGCAAATGTTGCAGGAAAGATCCAAATTTTTGTTTCTGACAATCGCGAAGATCTAACCACAATATTGATTCCAGATGATGGTTGTTTGGAAGAATCATTTGCATGTGTAATTTCAGAAGAAACAAAATTAAAACGTGAAGAGCGTGTCCGATATCTACATCAAATGGTAGAGAAAAAGAACAAACGTGAAGAGCGTGTCCGGTTTAACATTGAACGAAAGAAAAAAAAAAACCTACGACGCCGTATTCACAAACCATTTTCAATTTTATTGTTCACAATAATGGTCAACTGGTTTGCAATGAAGGAAAGCTGGAGTATGTAAACGGTTGGAAGATGAACATCAATATTCCAAGAATGAAGCTGGATGAGCTGAAACAATACTTGTCTAACATTGTCGATACAAAGATTCATGCTCTTTATTACGAAGTTCCGCACACTGGGTATTCAATCACCGTCAAGCTAAGAAACAACTATGATATGCATGTGATGTTTGATATTTCAGCATCACAAGGCGGCCAGTTGGAAGTTTACATTGACCATTGCGGTGTCAGTTTTATTATTGAAAAGCATGTATGCCCAAATGCTGCTTTGGCAAAAATGATGGATCATGTGATAACAGACTACACCAGTGAAAACGAAGACGGAAAAAAAAATCATAGGACAATCAAATTACACTTTCGATCAAATGGTTGAATGGGCGGAACAAGAACACTTTGAGAATGAGGAAGCTAAAGCAGATGAACGTCATAGAGCCCTATGGAAAAATTGTTTCAATTATTAACAATATCAATCAATAAGTGTCTTGTATGCTTTAAGAATTTCATCTTTATATGATTTTTGTTATCAGTGTTTCAATAAACATTACCATAAGTTTCCAAATTAAACATTTATTCAAATAAGAGTAGAAACGTTCATTAATAAAATACAAACCAGTTAACACAAAACAAGATAAGCGCAATCATCTTATTTGTTGGGTTGAACAACATACAATTGTGCCACCCCAGCAGTAGCAGTACAAGCACATTCAACAAAAAACATTACTTCATCATCCTCAGTAATGTCAATACGATAGTTAAACGAAGCCAACTTACAGGACAAATTAATCGGAATATTTGGATCTAAATTGAATTTCTTCAACACCAACCCAACTAGCCCTGCGTACGTCAAATCATTATACATAATGACACCTCGATGCTGATCATCATAATGTAACACACATTTAAACTTCTTAATGTTAGAATCCATGGCACTGTTAAGAGAAGTAACAAATATGTGAAGAAATCAAATCATAGCTAGCTTATATAGCAATAATTGAGGTCAGACAACTTTTTAAAGGTTCTGAACAATGAAATGACAACTCACTGACAATGTCGCGTACGCTTAAAATTATACACGAAATATGACACTTTGAAATGACAACTCACTGACAATGTCGCGTACGCTTAAAATTTTACACGAAATATGACACTTTGAAATGACAAGTCCCTGAAAATGTCCTGTACAATTAAAATATATGATTTGACTACACAATGACACATATAGACTTTGTGAGTACCATTATGCATTTGTTACGGCTATAAATACCCTTTTTATTATGTCTCTAAAAGAGGATCACAAAACACAAGCATTCCACACATAAATCAAACACCGGAGTGTTTTGTGGGGAAGGTGGTGTGTTGTAAGGCTATACGCAGTGGGTCGTGTTTTATCGATCGTGGACACAAAAAAATGGCTTGTAACCTTCCACACACTGTCAAACAAGTTCAAAACTATGTCAAAAAACAAGTGGAAATAGATGACAAGGAACGCCAAGATGCAATTGTCGAAGTTATTAAGAAGTTTGAGCTGGCGAAGTTACGCAAACAACGCCTGAGAACACGATACGCAGCTTGCAAAGATATCTCTGTCGAGAGAAAATATGTGATCGACCAGTTTTTGGACGATGAGTATCGCAAAGACGCTGATGTTGTTGAAACATTGTGGGGTTGTGTGCAGAAGATAGAGAACGAGAAATCCAACAAGATACGTTGGAGTTTTGAGGAGAATGTGGCAGCTGCTGATGCACCACAACAACAACAACAATTTGTGCAAGGTGCATCAAGTTCATCTGCACCAAGGGTTGTTGAACCACAACTACCGCAACCTCATCTTGATAACTTTCAGCCATGTTTTGAGGAGAATGTGAAACCTGATGATGATTGGAACTCTGAGGACGACCGGGAGCTGAGCAGGATGGAAGCTGAGTTGGAAGCAGAGAGGTTTGCGAGCTTTGATCCGTATGACGACGGTTTTCGCTCCGACAACTCGCAGACCTGGGATCACCCAGATTATAATTGAAGTTTTAGTTTTTAAATTATTATTGTAATGTTTTAATTTCTGTTTATGTAACGTTTATGTTTTTATTACGCTTCAAAAAATTTACATTTGAATTATGAATATCATGTAATGTCTACGTTTAATTTTTAGTTGTTTAATTCCGTATCGTTTCGTTTATGTAATGTTTACGTTTTATTAATAAAATTTGTGTTTGTGTTAAAAGATGTTTTTTTTTTTTTTTTTAAATAAAATAAAGGAAGATGATACAATATGGGTTGCCACTGATCTGATAACCCACCAAAAAAAACCCTAATATCACACGAAAGAAACCCTAAAAATTTTTCAGACACAATAATTACAAAATCTTTATGCATGTCGCGTATATATATATAATATATGTGTCGTGTATATATATACGCGACATGTATAAAATGTTTTTTTTTTTTTTTTTCCGAGCTTCGTAACGCAACACGTGGATGTCAAGCATGTCGCGTAGATTTTTAAGCGACATGTTGGGGTATTTGAAAAAACGGCGGTACCTTAGGGTATATTGAAGAACAACAACATGTAATAGGGTATGTGAGTAATTTTCGCGCTTTATTTTGTCTATTTTCTGAATTGAATAATATGAACAGCAATAATTACAGGGATGAGGTGTCGATTTAACTTTATCAATAGACTTCCTTTTTTGGCGGATATATAGGCAGTATATGATATTTCACTATTACAAACGTGATTTAACTTTAATATAATATTGTTACTTCTAGGCTTTCAAGGACACGTAATAGCATCCCACTTGACTGTAAAATTTTAGGAAAGCTCGTGTCCCGATAGAGCCCGGTGCACCATCGTATCACACGCCATAAACCTTTCTTTGCATAATTTCTGCATCACCTTCATGTCACCACGGAGATGATGTATTAACCTTTATTGGAGTTTAAGAAGTAAAAAGTCTAAAGAAAACGACATATCACTATAACTTTGGTTTTTTACATGGTGCGTGATGCAACAAACACCATCGTAAAATATATGATTCACCAGAAAATTTTATTCCAGGTTATCCGTCGTCGCAACGCGCGGGTAGTCTGCTAGTCTTGGTTAAAGTAGGTGTAAACATGGATTAAGGAATGTGTAAATAATGATTAAAGATAAATTAATATTTTATAAAACAATGCTTAATTTGGCAAACGAATATAATGCGGCTACGTGTTAAAGATAAATTTCTTGCTTTTCTTGAACCTTCGATATGTGGGTCATGGTATTTTGACTATTTTCTTGACTATATTGCACTAAGGTTATATATAAAAGCTCGAGCTGGGGCTCGAGCTCGTTTCGAGTCTCGTATTTTGAGCTCGAGCTCGGCTCGCGAAAAATTTCAAAAGCTCGAGTTTGATAACTTATATAGCGTGTTGATTAATGAAATAAAGCTTGAAAGTTCGTTAATTACACTAGGCTCGAGCTCGTTTATTATATATATATATATATATATATATATATATATATATATATATATATATATATATATATATATATATAGGGGGACTTTCTTACGAGAACCATTTTATCTGCGAGAACCGAGAGAACCACAAAAAACATACATGCACGCCTTTTAAAATAAAATAAAAATACATGCAAATCATCAATAATCGTAAGTATCCACCTATGTTCTTCAATATCATCATGAACTCATCCTCTTTTTTCACAAAAACCTTACACAAGGCCGCAATATTGTCGTTGCACGCCTTATAAGAACATACATGCACACCTTCAAAGAAAAATGTTGTATTTCCAATTTCTTATCAAATTCTTTAGAACAACTATGTTTTTAAAAAAACATATATGTTGTTTTTAGAACATATGTGCAAAAATACAATTATTGAAGGCGTGCATGTATGTTTTTGGTGGTTCTCTCAGTTCTCGCAGATAAAATGGTTCTCGCAAGAAAGTCTCACTATATATATATATATATATGACTTTCATTTCAGAACCATCTTATCTGCGAGAACTGACAGAACCACCAAAAACATACATGCACGCCTTCAATTATTGTATTTTTGCACATATGTTTTGAAAACAACATATATGCTTTAAAAAAACATGGTTGTTCTAAAGAATTTGATAAGAAATTGGAAATATAAAAATTTTCTTTGAAGGTGTGCATGTATGTTTTTATAAGGCGTGCAACGACAATATTGCGGCCGTGTGTAAGGTTTTTGTGAAAAAAAGATGAGTTCATGATGATATTGAAGAACATAGGTGGATACTTACGATTATTGATGATTTGCATGTATTTTTATTTTATTTTAAAAGGCGTGCATGTATGTTTTTTGTGGTTCTCTCAGTTCTCGCAGATAAAATGGTTCTCGTAAGAAAGTCCCCCATATATATATATATATATATATATATATATATATATATATATATATATATATATATATATATATATATATATATATATATACTAGACTTCAAAGCCCGCCCAATGGGCGGGCATGACTTTTAATTTTAGATTGATTTGTTTTGATCAATTTTAAATTATGCTTTAAGTTCGTTACATGGAACACAATAAAATATAAATACTTATATATAAACACAATAGAATATGGATAGTTTTGATCAATTTTAAATTAAGCTTTTATTACGTTACATAGAAGACAATAAAATATAACTACTTATATAGAAGCACAATAGAATATGGACAACTATATTGTACATCTTAATAATTTTGTACGAAAATGCATTTTACATTTTAATAATCTCTAAACATGATTTGTTGTATATTTCTAAACTTGTTGTATATTTCTAAACATGAATTGTTGTATATTTATAGGTATAATATTTTATAATGAATAGATTTCAAGCTAGTCATTATTATTCAAAAGAAGGTTAGGTTAGGCTTTACATGGTCTTTTCAATTGCGAAAGAAAAATATATATTATATATTAGATGGTTTTGATCAGTTTTAAATTATGTTAGCAATATTGTACGAAAGCACAATAGCCACTTATATGTTAACATAGTAAACAACATTTTTATAACCTGAAAACATCTTAACACGGTTTAATATATATTGATATGTATATACTTTATGGGATGAAAATAGGTGGGACCCATGCGTAGGGAGGGTTCTTATAACACCTCCCTACTTTATAATAAATAAATTTCAAGGCATTGATTACTATTCAAAGGTTAAGTTAGCCTAAACATGGTCTTTTCACTTTCAAGTGATTAACAATTATTGTTAAATTTAATAGACCAAATATATTTTGATGTAAATAATCCTGTTGATTTTTTATTTATTTATTTATTTTTTTTTGCATTACCTTTCGCTTGTGAATTATTAAGAGAAACATATTTGAGGAACATGCAAGTTGTGTAACATACTACTCATTAATAGGCTATTCCCATAGACTTGCTACATTGTCTTTTCATCATACTCATAGCGTTTCTTCACACCGAATCATTACATTCTCGAAAACACCAAGTGTTTACCGATCAAAATATCTGTGGCCGGATCAACAAAAGGTTAGGTATTGAATCTTGATCTAATATTTATGTTCATGTTTTCTTAACCTCTTGTAACCGTTTTTCTTATTGAAAAGACGAAACCCTGAATCGTATGATTGTTAATATCCTGTTCATTTTATGTATTATTGTTTATCAACTTAATGTTAGAAGATACAGCTGGTAAGTAGTTTAGAATTAACTTGAGTAATCATTTGGGTAGATATTTATCAACTTATACTCCGTAATTAACTTGAGTAATCATTTGGGTAGATGTTGATGAAACCTGTTTGTTATACTGTTTCTTATTGATCAGTTAGGAAAAAATAGTTTAGAATGGTAAGAAGATAATAAAGGTTTATTTGTTAGGGCTTTCAGGTCATAGTAACACAGGTGTTAAGCTTAGGAATGGAAACTCGTCTGGTTATTCTGGATCAGTTAGCAAAAATTGCTAATTCAAGACTTGTTAAGGACATGATGATTGTCCATTATAGGCGTGAAATTGATGTTACTTTTAAGGATGAGGAAGATTTGATGTCTAAGGCTTCACAGATTAGTGCGCGAGTTGATGATAGGGATCAAATGATAAATGAACTTCAGCTCCTTTGTGGCTCAGACTCATCTTTGCATTCCATCAATGACATGATGAAGATGCAGACGCAAGATTTGGCTGAAGTTGCTGGGTTGCTCTTAGGTGTCGTGAAAAGACATGCCCGACTCCGTGATTTATTCTCTTTCTTGGAGAAGCTGGTGTTAATGGAAATTTGATGTAGTATATGTCTGTAGCTTCGAAGATATGGTCTTTTGGTTTGACTTTCGGTTTGGTATATTTTGTGGGAAAGTCACTTGGGTTATGTAAATCTTAGTTTAAGTTTGTTTTAGAGTATGTCAATGTTTATGGGTCGTAGCTTTTGGGAAAGTAGTTCAAACTGAATGTTTATGGTTGTTAAACATTGTCTATATTTAATCATCCGTGGTGTGTTTCTCTCTTGATGTTTGGAAACATATATGTGGGCATGTACAAACAGTTTGACTTTAAATGAAAATAGATTTTTTTTTGTTTGGTTTGTGATTGTTTGTTGATTAGTTGGGGTAGTTTATTTGTATTCATTGTGGCTGTTGTTAGGGCATGTACAAACAATTTGACTTTAAGTGATGTTTGCGAGATGCAGATGTTTTGTTTGGTCGTTATTTTAAGCATGTTGTAGTGGTGTTTGTTATTACAACTGTATCTGAGTGTGTATTTGAAAGATTTGTCCGAGTTTTATTCTTTGCTAAATGTTTTGTGTTTTTTTAATGGTCGCAGAACAATGACCACACAATTCATCACGGATTATAATCATGTGGAAAATATGGGAACATTGGTAGGTATTTATGGAATTATATTCCCATAATAATCTTCTTATACGTGTTATTTTGTTTTTGTAAAACCGTAGGTACTGCCTGATGAATGTGTTTGTTTTGGTTTTTGTAAAACCATAGGTACTGCCTGATTACTATCATATTAACTACTACAACAATAATGACTATGTGTACCTGATTAATAATAATCGGGTTAAAAGGAAAGTTTTTATTTGCCGGAGAAGAGGTACCGAAGAATGGAACATATCTGGTGCAGGGTGGGATAATTTTATAGAGCTGAGCGGCTATTTGAATATTAGGACTTTGCATTTCTTAAAGGAGGCTGCAGACACCTTTTTTGTTACAGCATATGATGCAGATGGATTGGAAATCGGTGGTTATGGGATAATTCACACACGAAACAGACTGGTTAGGTGCATTGCTGAAGTTGGGGCCGATCAAAGTTCATCACCGGTAAAGTTATGATATAATTGTATATATGTAAAATTCATGGAATTTATAAACCTTGTTTCAATATTTTTAAATTTTGTTTTATTAGTGGTTTCCTGTGGAGTTCCTTCAAGGCATTGAACGTGATGATTTTTTGATTGAATTTTCCGGTTCTGAGATAAACGTGGGTGCAAAGCAGAGTGTTATTCCTGGGACTTTGGATAGTGTGGGTTTCCAGTTTAATGTTCACTGGAATACGGTTGTTCAGCGAGCAAATCTAATGGTTGGTGAGCGAGTTGTATTGACCAAAAAGACTGGTATGCGGTTGGCGTTGATGAGGTTTGATAATGATGGTTTTCAGCTTATACATGAACATCATTACCCCACACGTCTTGCATTTGTTCAAGGGCATGATGCAAATGAGTCAGGTAGTAATACGTTCTTTTAAAAAATATATTCAATGTTACATGTTTATTTGAGGTGAATCAGTTGTATTTGTTTGCGAATATGTAATGTTTACTTTGTGGATGGTATTCGTTAGATGCAAGGTTGGTCCACGGCTGTAATTGGTTCCAACATGCAGTGCATTTGTCTGAAGAGAATACTTTCTACCGAAGGCTTTTCCCGTTTGTGATCGATTCCGGAAGAATGGTAAGGGTTGTCTCTTTATATACATTATGTATTTTCGTAATTTTTAATAAATATTTAATAGTAAAAGAGTTGAAGTTATCAAGTTGTTGTAATTGCTTTCAGACCATACCAAGCAATTTTGTTTCTGACAACAATCTGCAACAATTTGGTCATGCGCTTCTAATGAGGATGGAAAGTGAACGCCGTGTAACCATGAAACTTGAACGTCATGCTGATAGGCCATGGAGAAACGATCACATGAACTTTAGGACAAATTGGAGTACCTTGGCCGAAGATTTCCAGTTTCCAATGAACAAAATGATTAGATTCCAGATGGTTGGAACAACAGTCGATCCGGCTTTTGAAGGTCAGTTGTTTAACGGTCCTGTTCCGTTGGTGGCTGTGTTTGATGTATGTTGAATCGCTAAACTAAAATATTTATCAGGTTAGGATGGAATCTGATTTTGAACACTGGTTGTCTGTAATGGTGATAAATAATAACAATCAAGTATGCTTAATTTTCGATAAATTGTAAGATGCAAGTATCCTACTGCCAAAAAATGAAAATACCAAGGTTCATAAAGTTAAGATGCAAGTATCCTACTTCCAAAAAATAAAAAAACATATGTTAAGATGTTTACTTTCATTTTTCCCAAAACATATACTTAACATTATTTGATTTGTTCATTTACATGAGCATTGTGATGGTACCATCTGCAAATGTGATGCATTATCGGTTCTGCAATAATATTGTGATTGCGTTGTTAAGCAGTGTGACAATAGATGTATAGGATAGTTTGATATGTATTTGAATTATAAGAAAATCTAAAAACCATATATGTTAACTGATATGAATCACGTATTTTTAAAAATTCACTAACAGTACCTATCGGTGGTACTGTTAATATCAATACTAACAACATCAATTATGTATATAGGTTTAATATAGGTTTAATTCACATCTAAAAGAAAAATGTGTCAATTATGACGGAGGTAAAATTTGGTGTTAACGTACCTCAAACATAAATCCCTAAACACATATAGATGTAGTGCACGTATGAATCATAACCAATATGTTATATGGTACGGCTTTGCAACATAAAACATGTATTGACTGTGATAATAATATTAAAAAACACAAAGTATGAGTAGCGGGTAAAACATTGTGAGGGTTTGTTATCATATAATCGCCACCACAACGATTGAATTGTAAGTTACGATTATAAACCTTAATCAGATTTACAAATTATTAAAAATTAAATATTATGCTTACCCGAAGATTTTTTAAAGAGTTGTTGATTTTCCAAGATTTGATATAAGCTTAATGAAGAAGGATATTTAGTCAAATAATTATGAGGGGATGGAATATATGGAGAGTTGGGCTGCATGTTTTATTGTCTCAAACCGACTTTGTGGTTAATATATATATTTATTTTTTTCCTTTTTATTTTTTTTACCCCTTCATACGAAAAATATAAATTCATATAATGTTGCATAACACAATGTTTATAAACCCGAGTACATGTATATACATACATCGGGTTTCAAACATGGTGTATACAACATGATACTTAATCCTACACACGCAACTAATGGATCATGTGTCTTATAAAGTATAACCAATTATTTTGACTAACTGATGTGGGATAATAAGCTACTCATTTGACACATGAGTTAGTCCACATTCTTTAGCGGAATCAATTGTCGGGTCAAGATTATTAACGCCTTATGTGTTTACATCATATTCTTAAACATCAATCCCGAAACAAAAATTCATCTAACACACATAAAGTATTTATAAAATTCACCAGTACTATTATACATAACATCTATTCAAAAGGTTCTTAGCATATGTAGCATAACATTAAAGTTTCTTAACATTCAAAAGTTTCAAAAGTGCCTAACATGTGGCATGCCAATATAAACAAAATCCAACTACTAACTTAATTTAGGGTGTTGAAGCAAAAGAGTATGCCAAATGCAAGTCATCATAAGTGAAAGTTTCAAAGTCTTCAGGGTCAATGTCGACTTCGTCTCGATCGACATCAATTTCTTCATTTATGCCTTCTGCATTCTCAAAACCATCACCTTCTTCTAAAATTTTCTTAGCATTTTGTCTTTCTTTTTTCACCTGCTCATCTCGTTCCTCTTTACGTTGCCATTTTGTCATTCTCTTGGCTAATTGTTCAGAAATCAACCAATCATAAACAGAACTTACGCTCTGTGTTTCGTCATCATTTTCAGAATCCTCAACTTCTAATAAATGAATAAATATAAGTCAAACACAATAGTTATATACCATATCGTTTTTAACATTAATTTCATCATGTTAACAAAGTACCTTCAGATGATTCTTCTGATTCAAATATTTCTGCAAGTGATTGGTTTTCACTGGACAGCACCTCGTGTCCTTCCCGTTTGGGCTGCTTGCTACAAAAAAAATCAAAGACATTCAGTTACTAAATATATAGGGTAACACATAGTATAAAAATTTTAACATACTTTGGTTGGTCTTGTTTGTGGTCTTCAATATCTGCAATTTTTAGGGTTCTTTTGTTAGTTAATGACATTTTTTTGGTCAACAGTACCTTCAGTTTAAGATTTTTTTTTTTTTTTGGTTTAAATAAAATGACAACTATGATCATCAAATGGTGTTTATACAAAAAATTATAACCGATATGACATATGAACAGTTTAGCCGTAGTTTGCATTGGAAAGTGTATACGTGTAGAGTCAAGTTGGGAATATAATGATTATCCTTTAACTTCTTTTGTAATTATGATAAGTATTTTGTTTATTTAAATAAATAAACTTTTACCATTATCATTAATATTGGATGAAATATTTAAAAATTTGATATCTTCCAATATTGTAAATATATAGAATGATTTTTGCTTGAATTATATTTTTATCTGTTATGAAATTTTAAATTAAAAACCACTATAGTTCGTGTCTAAACATTTAAAAATGTTGTTAGAGTTGATTATGTGTAAAAACAATGGACTACGTTATAATATAACCTTTATGAATTGGTTATAAAATCAGTACCAAAACGGCTGCGTAGCAGTACAAAATTAAAATACAAAAAATATCAGAAACATGGCGAAAACTCAGCAGTACAATTCTATTGTGTCCATTCTAATTTCCGAATAACATTATCCTTTTGTGCAAACACGTTATGGAAATAAAATTAAATAACTTTAGAAATAACATAATATTAAAAATATAATATATATGAATTCAAACGTATCTGTGTATATAGAGTATCTAACTACAAATGTTTGTTTACTCTTTTTAGTATTTTTTATAACATTTTAAACGGGTTTTCATGCTAACATTTTAATCATTATATTCTTATAGTTAATGACATTTTTTTTGGTCAACAGTACCTTCAGTTTAAGATTTTTTGTTTTTTTTTTTTTTTGGTTTAAATAAAATGACAAATATGATCATCAAATGGTGTTTATACAAAAAAATATAACCGATATGACATATGAACAGTTTAGCCGTAGTTTGCATTGGAAAGTGTATACGTGTAGAGTCAAGTTGGGAATATAATGATTATCCTTTAACTTCTTTTGTAATTATGATAAGTATTTTGTTTATTTAAATTAATAAACTTTTACCATTATCATTAATATTGGATGAAATATTTAAAAATTTGATATCTTCCAATATTGTAAATATATAGACTGATTTTTGCTTGAATTATATTTTTATCTGTTATGAAATTTTAAATTAAAAACCACTATAGTTAGTGTCTAAACATTTAAAAATGTTGTTAGAGTTGATTATGTGTAAAAACAATGGACTACGTTATAATATAACCTTTATGAATTGGTTATAAAATCAGTACCAAAATGGATGCGTAGCAGTACAAAATAAACGGCTGCGTAGCAGTACAAAATATAGAATGATTTTTGCTTGAATTATATTTTTATCTGTTATGAAATTTTAAATTAAAAACCACTATAGTTCGTGTCTAAACATTTAAAAATGTTGTTAGAGTTGATTATGTGTAAAAACAATGGACTACGTTATAATATAACCTTTATGAATTGGTTATAAAATCAGTACAAAAACGGCTGCGTAGCAGTACAAAATTAAAATACAAAAAATATCAGAAGCATGGCGACAACTCAGCAGTACAATTCTATTGTGTCCCCTTCTAATTTCCGAATAACATTATCCTTTTGTGCAAACACGCTATGGAAATAAAATTAAATAACTTTAGAAATAACATAATATTAAAAATATAATATATATGAATTCAAACGTATCTGTGTATACAGAGTATCTAACTACAAATGTTTGTTTACTCTTTTTAGTATTTTCTATAACATTTTAAACGGGTTGGCGTGTCTACCCGCTTTAATCATTCTTTACAATGGTAATGTTTTCTATAACATTTTAAACGGGTTTTCATGCTAATATTTCCTATAGTGTAATAGCCTCGTCCTTTACAATGTTGGGGTCAACAAAAAGTCGTGTGTTATATTCTTAGGGGTATAATAGTCCAACCACATTCATAACTATTATAATCTATTTAAAGCTAACCCAAAAGCTGTACCGTAATATTGTTTCCATTTTACTTCAATTCACCCTAAATAAACAGCAACACACATTCAACCAAAATCCCAAATTCGGTAGCTATGTCACAAAATGATAAGGGGAAGGCTTTGTATAGTGGGTTCAAGAAAGAGGATCGCTGCAATGAAGATCGTTTGGGTGTTAAGAAGGACATGGAAGAGGCTGCCGACATCGGGTTGTCAAAGGCTTCTGAAGATCGTTTGGGTGTTAAGAAGGACATGGAAGAGGCTGCCGACATCGGGTTGTCAAAGGCTTCTGATTTGGAATCAAGGATTAAGAATCTTGAAGCTGTGTTTAAATTTCTAAAGGAAGTGAAGGAAATGAAAGAAAACAGTGGTACTGAAAGTTGTGGGTCTAGCTAAGTGTGTGTTTAGATGACAGGGAAGTTTGTAATGGGTGTAAACATGAAACCTATCAATAAATGTTTGGTTGTTGTTGGTAAACGTATAGTTTCACCATTACAAATCAAAAAAATTTGCCTTCATATTCAAGGTCGATGTTCAATTTCTTTAAAGCACCAGAGAAAACATGATAAAATTAACGATTTATAAACTTAAAATTAAATAAGTATATACAAAAAAATTATACATAATGAAATGTTATACAAACAAAAACGAAATAGCAACCATCTTTTAATTAGATCCATCATATAATATGTGCTCACCAATTGAAAAATAACAAAAGCCCCTAACACAACAACAAAATTAGATATCGTTTCATACACAATAAATACATATAGCCAAAAGGAGTTGTTACATGTTACATAATGCACAATGAAGGGGTTTGGTAGCGGAAAATGGTATTTTTTCTACAAATTGTTCCAAATTGGTGTAATTAATCACACCCATTACCCACATGGCTGGAATTAAACTCAAGTTTTGATGTTCATGGGATATTTCCAAACAATTCACTTCTTTTCTTCTTCAGGCATCGTGTCTCTTCCTTTCAAACTGATCATATATCCTGTGTATTAGATTTTGGACTACTTCAGAATTTTCTTCATACTTGAGCTGTAAAGAAATCATCATTGCAAGTACTTCATAACTTAATGGATATTCTAGTTCAGCTAACATGAATATATCGATTCCGTCTTGTGCCGACAGACGATGAACATTGCACGTACCATAGAACTCCCATACAGTTGATAGCTCAAAGAAAGGAAAATACCAACGATCATCCGAAGGATCTGGTTCGTATAATCTCTTTAATTCAACCCAAAGTTCTTGCTCTTTCGCATCACATTTCTTCTTTATTTTAAGCTTATTTTGAACTAACCTCCATAAAGCATCCAGATCTTCTCTATCAAAGGCTCTCAGCAAATTGTCAAAATTCTTGTACACTACTGTCTCTCCACCAAATCTAGTAACCTTCCAAGCTGACCCAAATCTGTCCATGTAAATATCCCAGTCAATTATTGGATGTCTAGATTGGAGTGGTTCAACATGTAGAATTTCTGGCACCTTAGCTAACATTTTGCTCATCTTCTCTTGCGATACTTTTACTCTCTCCGTAGATGTGTCCACATTCACATGTTGTGCTTTCTTAGCAGCCTTGAGCCTTTTTGGTGATCTTTCATGTTGGTCCATAGGAATTTTCGTTCGAACAGTTTTGTATGCATTGTAATACAGAGATTGAATTTCTAAATCTGATTTTCCCTTCAACTGAACTGCCGTCAACCCAGCTTCATTCATAACATACGTCTTCATCTCTCTGATGACTTGTTCCTTTGTTGGGTTTTTATTTCTCTTTTGACCTTTATTCTTACCAATAGTCTGTGTTATCTGATTATAAGATTCTGCATAACTCTTTAAGTTAATAAAATCTTCAAGCATGTCTGACTTTTTCCCATCAGCTATGCGTTCATCCGCTAAAAGTTCTATACTCTTCTTCCTCACAACCATATCAGAATCAATTAGTTGTTGTATTTTATCTTGTTCTGTCACAATAGTATCTGAAGATACTCTCCTCACTTGCAATTTCGGATTTCCCGTAGAACTTGCAACTTCATTTCCACTTGCTTTCATTGCTAATTGTTCATCCAAGTCAATTTGAACATGTGTTTTTGGGTTAACTTCATTTTTTTTCTCAGGTTCCTGCTCAGGTTCATCTACTGTCATGGATGCCTTTCCTTTTTCTACCCTTTTAATTTCAAAAGCATCAACAGCACTACTTTCCATACAAACATCTTGCACTTTTAACTTTGTACTGTCAACACCATTTCGACGACTAATAATTTCTTCATCAATATTTGTTTGATTCCCATTCTGAACCAAATAATCATCCAATTCTATTGGTGCTCTTTCCTTCGTTGACAATTTCCTTGATGGTTCTTGCTCAGCCATTATTCCTTTTCCCTTGTATGCATTTGATTTTCGTGGTGTCCTTGTATAAAATGCACTGGCAGAACCTTTATACCCAGCATCCATTAAACTATGCAGGATAGCAGCACCCTCAACAACGCCAACATCATGTTCTGTCTCATCATCACCATCACCAAATCCACCAATACTTCCATCAAAATCTGCAGTATCATAATCCATCTGATGTTCTTGCCTCTCTTGAGTCTCATACTGCTCTTGAACAATAAAAACAGATGGATTTTGGTCAATCTGAGCAATTTTCCCTCCATGTTTGGAAGAACCCACATCTTTACCTGCATCTTCACCATCCAATGAACTTGCTGAAGAAGATGATTCAAAAGATGATACCATGTTAGCCGACCCTTTTCTTTTAAGTGTCTTGACCTGTTTTTCCAAATTTTTTATTTTACGCACCAGCTTTGTATACACATTGCTGAAAAGCTTTTTGTGAGAAGTGAGTTCAGCTTCCACCGTTTCCATTTTTGAATCCTTAGAATTGAGATCAGACTCCAATGCAGTAACCTTCTGAGACAAATTTGTACATGTTTCCATCAATTCCTTAAGTGTTTGGCTGCCCTCAATACTTCCTGATGTATTACCTTCATAAACAGGTGCATCATGAGACACAGATTCATGATCCACCATGTGCTGACTTCCTGAGCCAACAAATATATCGCGTCGGCTTGCGATTCCACCAATAGTACTGGGTTCACATGAACTTGGTACTGGAGGTGTTGTCATAGATTCTTTATTATGTACATTGGTTTTGTCCTGCCCATTTTCTAAACTCGCGACAGTAGAAGCATCCCTTTTTTTAATGACAACGCCAGACTCATCTGCTACATGGAGAGTCACAGGGTCTTGATGCTGAGGAACAACAGAGCCCTCTCTGGATACAGACCTATCTAGTGTGTGATGGGGCGCAACTTGGCATGATGATCCTTCACCGTCTACTTGTAACATGGAATCAAATAAAGGGACCTCTTCCTCATTATACCATTTTGAGGGCATCTTCATATTACTGAAAACTTTTTGGGAAAGCTTGGGAGTGGGATAAACATTTTTATGATGAAGAAGTTGATGTTTAGATTTGTTCAAAATACTTTGTATGAACCTGGGATACATCAAAAATTTTGATTTGATATAAACATTTTTAAGCATGGCTTGAAAGATAAGTTTAGAAAAATTGAAAGTTCTGTTAGTGGCCAAACAGATGAGAGCGGTCGCGATATTGCTACTGAACTGTTCCCATGAGGTTTTCTTAGGGCTGAGGCAGTGAAGGATGGTGTGAATTAAAAACCTCCATTGTGGGGCAAAAGCCCCTTTTTGGAAGGTTAAAGCTTCTGATTCTATATTGTAACCCATTTTAGTTAAATTTTCAAAAATTTCAGTGTTTGGCATAGAACTAATACCATTTGAATCACCCAATCGGAGATGCCGCCTGATTGATGATTCAGTAAGAGTGATACATTTACCATCAACTGTTGCAACTAATTCAGTATGACCATCTTCAAATGTTTTGACAGTGGAACTCTGCCAAAACTCTTTGATTTGGGGAACATATATAGTAGGATTTAATGTTAGAGAATACCTTATGTGAGAAGCATTTAAAAAGTCGATTATCTGATGGTATTTGGTGTCATCCTCTGCCTTTTCCAAATAAGCTACCATGTTGTGTTTGTTGGCAAAGGTTAAAGTAACCATGACTGCTGGTAAATTGTTGATTTGACTGCTGGAATTAAAGTATTTTGGATTATAAAGTGAGATGAAGAATGTGAATTGGAATTTTATGAAATAATTATTAGGGCTTGTATTGGAGCACCGTCAAGTAAAATAAGTATGTTTTTCCATTCAAAAAAGGTGAACAAAATATATTAAAAGTCAAAATATACAAAAAATAGTCCCTTTTAAACAAATATTAATAATAATATAAACATAAGTCCTCAACGGATATTTTAATAAAGACGTAAATTTCGACCTAGTACCAACGTCTATCTAACAGTACAAATATATTGATAGCAGTACTAACCTTTACTAATATAAACTGCCGATACTTTAATATGACGTTTATCCAACAGTACAAAATGATTCTACATTTAGATTGGTATGTCATTTGTCCATGTAAACATTAGATTAATTATACAACAACAACAATTAAAATACAACAACGTGATTGATTATACAACAATGATTACCTTTTAAAGGAGTACCCGTACTATTCTTATGAGACATGCTTCCATTGGATTGCTTAAAGAACAACATCAATAAGAATATAACAACCAAACAAATAGGTGTGTGTTATACATATGATTGTCCATGTAAACATTAGCTTAAGTACAACAACAACAATATAAAACATATATGATTGTCCATGAAAACATTACATTAATTATACAACAACAACAACAATAAAATCACAACAACACATTCATTAACAACACAGTGGTTACCTTATGAATTCTTATGAGACCCTCTTGCATTGGATTGCTTCAACAAAAACATCAACAACAATATAGCAACCAAACAAATACGTGTTTGCTATATATATGATTGTCCATGTAAACATTATATTAATTATATAATAACAATAAAATTATAACAACACATTGCTTAAATTATATATAAAAAACAAACCTTCTGGAGGAGTATACGTATTATTCTCATAGGATTGGCTTGAGAAGAAACTTTATATTTTATCCACATATAGTGTAAAAGTGGGTATATGATCTTAAATATAGGAATAAAATATTTATACAAAATACATTGTAAACTTATCTTTAAAATCATATCTTCTACAAATTAAGCATATTTTGAAAAATAAAACGGGATACATGTTTAGAAAATACATATATCTTTCCAAATATTCCGCATGGCCATCAAAAAAGAAGATTATAGTTATTTTTTTTCGTAGCTATAACACAAAAAATAATTTGGTCTAATGGTAACATTGATATATACTTAAGACATGTAAACAACCCAAGTTCGAATCTTTAGAGACTTTTTTAAAATTTCGGAATTAAAAGTCAACATACGAATTTTATTCGGTCAAATCTTGCTTAGGTGGACTGCTTAGGTGGAATAAGAGCATGATTACTCATCAATCCAGCGCTTATTCATCAATCCTGCATTTGATGACGTCATACGCATCATGTTATATATAATATATATATATATATATATATATATATATATATATATATATATATATATATATATATATATATATATATATATATATATATATATATATATATAGCTCTTTTAGGCTCGCGAGCCTAATCGATCTTTACATATGAAGCTCGGGCTCGAGCTCGATTATTAAACGAGCCAAAACTTATGCTCGAACTCGGGCTCGAGCTCATTTAGACTCGGCTCGTTCGAGTTTTTTACCGATCTGATCTTGAGCTTTTCACGAGCGACTCGGCTCGCTTCACCCCTAAGGTTAAGGATGTGTGGGAGTTAACTTTATTTATGTAAATATTTTGAAGTTAAGATATAATGCATAGTGTGTAGATTAATAAACATGTCATTAAATATGTGAAATACATCATGTCGTAATAGTAAAATACAACGTTAATTACTAACCTCTATATGTTACATAATAAATCTAGCTAACTTTTTAATGATATGTTAGGTAGTGCCATTATTTGGGGCTAGTTATATAAGGGACCTCCTAACCAGGGGCGGACCCCTACCATGTGGGACGTATACTATATTAGTCAAATGTATAACCCGTAAAGCAGATAGTATACCGCCGGCTGCATCCAATCATTGCATACACCCGTATAGGGGGTGTTAGGATAACACAGGCCAAAAGATATTTGGTAAACATTAAAATCGTTTATAGCTATATAAACAAAAAAATGGTAAGCACTCTCAAACCTGGAACTTGGAAAGCTTGAATTTGAAATCGAATGAACTTTTCGTGGTTTTCTTTAATGGCAATTACTTATAGGGCAAATGATAAAAAAATACATCGAACTTGACAAATTTTGTGATTGTGTGTAGCCAACTATTTTTTTTTTCATTGTAACACAAAACTTGACACTTTTTGTTATTGTAGGTATCCACGTCAGTTAAACGTCGCATTATTATTCCTTTATACTAACGGTCGTTAGTAAATAACTTACAATTCCGTTTTCTTACGTTTTTATACATTTTCATACGTTTAATCAATTTTTTGTACGGTTTCGTCTGTTTTACACGTTTACGTCCGTTTTCTTACGTTTTCATCCGTTTTTATACGTTTTCGTCCGTTTTTACACGTTTTCGTCCATTTTCTTTTCTTTTCGTCAGGTTTTACACGTTTTTATACGTTTTCATCTGTTTTTATTAGTGTTGCAAAAAAAATGTATACAAGGCCGATTAATAGCCGATTAGGTGCTACAAAGCCACCGACCCTGCCGATTTATGTAACTGGGTCAAACAAGTAGGTCAACTATGGTCAACGGCTAGCAACGGCGGTTAATGGTGGTCAAACTTTTCGGAAACCTATAAATCTTGCCGGAAGTACCCAAAACTCATTATAAACTTATTTTGATCACCTATATTAGCTCTTTAAGTCTATTACAAGTTATTTTTTAGAAAATACATTGATGAAAATACCTAAAACTTACCGAAAATACACAAAACTTTCCGGAAATAACTAAAATTTGTCAGTAATGCCAATCTGATTAATCACCGATTAATCCCGCCTAGACCGATTACAAGCTACAAGGTGGTCAACCGCCGGACTACCGATTCACGATTTTTGCAATCTTGGTTTTATGTTTTCGTCCGTTTTTACACGTTTTAGATCGTTTTATACGTTTTCGCCCATTTTCGTCCATTTTTATACATTTTCGTTAGTTTTTGCACGATTTCGTCTATTTTTATACGTTTTTATAAGTTTTCGCCTGTTTTCTTACGTTTTCATATGTGTTTGTCCGTTTTTATAAGTTTTCGTTCGTTTTTGTATATTTTTTACGTTTTCATCCATTTTTTGCGTTTTCATCCGTTTTTATACGTTTTCATATGTTTTCGTTCGTTTTTGCACGTTTTTTGTCCGTTTTATACGTTTTCGTTATTTTTTATATATTTTTATACGTTTTCGTCTGTTTTTTTTAAAACGTATAGAACGAATGAAAACGTATCAAAACGAGCAAAAATGTATAAAAATGGACGAAAATGTGTAAAACGGACGAAAACTTATGAAAACGAACGTAGACGTATATAAACAGACGAAAACGTGTAAAAGCAGACAAAACGTATAAAAACGAACGAAAACAAATGAAAACGTATAAACACAGACGAAAACGTGTAAAAACCGACGAATACGTAAGATTGCATGTAAGTGATTTTGATTAATTGTCTATTACCAGCCATTTGTTTCAGTTGTTGGTAGTATCGATGTAGAACCATTATGATTGTCAGTGTTTAATTCCAAAAAAAGATACACGTTACACATCTGGAATGTCAGACTTTCATCTTTTTTCGGGGCCGAAGACTGATCACTGATTATGAGGTTTTATACGTAAGAATTCGGTAAAAGTTTAAAAATTCAGCGGCGTTAGTTGAAGAAAGAATTTACTAAACGTTGTTTTCACATAAATGTGTATAGGTTTTGTAGCAGCCATTTTATTTACAACTTGGACGCGTAGGTATTTCTCAGTTTCCGGTGAAATAATTTACTAAAAGTTATTTTCACGTAAATGTGTATAGGTTTTGTAGCAAGCGTATTATTTACAACTTGGACGCGTAGGTGTTTCTACCTCATCCTGTTATATTGTGATTATGATATAATTACACGTTCTCTACTTCCTTTTCAGTTGGTGAATACTGAGAAAAAAGTGCAATAGCTAAGGCTTGGTATTGGAAAAGATATGCATTGACAAGCGAAAAGCCCTTAACGATGCAGGTTGCAGACTTCCTGCGTGAGAACAACGGCGATCAATAGCATTAGTAAGTGGATTATCAACTAAAAGTTTGGTAACCAAAATGTTCAATTAACGACATTTAAGTGCATAGGGTTACCAATCTATTTCATATTCATTCACTTTTGCTTCGTGGTCAATGGTCAATGGGCTTGAAATCTATACTTTCAGAAACAACCCGATAGTTTGCAGTGCGCTTAGTGTATTTTTGCTTACCAGAAGATCAGTTTGTAACAAGGAGTGAAACGTTACTCTTTTTTAAGAGTTATGGTTAACAAATGTGTAGCAAGTTGTAACTGAAATTGTATGTCGTGCAAAGAGTAACAGGTGGTGATTCTATGGAAATTTAATTCCATACAGATTGTTAATAAGAGAGTACCAAATATATAAAATATAGCACATTAAGGTATACTAATGGTGCATGTTGTAGTTTTCGTTCATGTCTTTTTAGGCATGAATGTTTTATGGCAAGCGTATCATGCTTTGGGTCTTTTCTTTTACTGTATTTTATCAAATATAGGTTTGTTAACGTCGGCTTTGCTTTTTACAGGTATGGTAGAGGTATTAAGAGAAAAAACACCGACATATTGCGGAGATAGGCATCCAAAGATTGATGATGGTGTTTTGATAGGTGCTGGTGTGACGATGTTAGGGAATATGAAGATTGGTAAAGGGGCAAAGATTGGGGTGGGATCGTTGGTTATGATTGATGTCCCTGCTTGGACTACAACAGTTGGAAATCCTGCGATATTGGTTGGGGGGAAAAGAGCGCCCAAAGGTTCATGAAGATGTGCCTGGTGAAACAATGGATCATACGTCGTTTATTTATGTTATTGACGCAGCAGGAATCAGATATGCAAAGCCTTGAGGTTGAAACACATTATATAAGCCTCATTCTATTATTGATCCAACTCATCGAGTCTCAAGCATTTCAATGAGACTGAATAATTATGATATCAGAATTAGATGGATGTACACATTGATACATAATTTAACTGAACTCATATAGTACTTGGCGTTATCGATCTTTTGCATATTTACTCCTTAATGACTAACTTACTATACGGAAATAGTCATTGGGTAATCGTTTCATTTCAAATTTAGATTTAGCACGGCATTCCCGCACCAATGCGCGGGTTCACCCACTCGTTTTGTCTATTTTCTGAATTGAATAATATGAACAGCAATAATTTCAGGGATGAGGTGTCGATTTAACTTTAACAATAGACTTCCTTTTTTGTCAGATATATAGGCAGTATATATACAAACGTGATTTAACTTTAATGTGCTAACAGTGAAAAACGACGCAAAACGACGTCATGACCATCGTAAGATATATATATAATATAATATTGTTACTTCTAGACTTTCAACGACACGTAATAGCATTGCACTTAACTGTAAAATTTTAGGAAAGCTCGTGTCCCGATAGAGACCGGTGCACCGCCGTATCACACGCCATAAAGTTTTCTTTGCATAATTTCTGCATCACCTTCATGTCACCATGGAGATGATGTATTGACCTTTACTGGAGATGCTCTAAGAAGTAAAAAGCCTAAAGAAAACGACACATCACTATAATTTTGGTTTTTTACACGGTGCGTGATGCAACAAACACCATCCTAAAGAAGAATTCAACACATTGTGTTGCTTCTAAGAAGTAAAAAGCGGTTAAAAGCCTAAAAAGCCCAGAGAAAACGACTCTCTTATAAGAAATTAAAAGCCTAAACAACCCAGAGAAAATGACACATGTGACATGTCACTATAATTCTGTTTTTTTACACTGTCCGTGATGCAACAAACACTATTGTAGAAAAGAATTCAACACATTGTTTTGCTTCTGGTTCATATGATCACGTGGTGTTACTGAATTTTCATTTTTGTGGTTGTCTGTCACTAGTATAATGTATCTGATCGTCTAATGAATCAAGTTTCTTAGTTGGTCTGATCTACATGTCAATATTGGATCATAATCTATGGCTTTCAACAAATTTAGTGACTGAACAGATAAATAACTCTGAAAGCGGGGGAAGTTTAATCTTCAAATTTGTAATATTGTCTGTATAAAATTAAAACACTAAAAAAACTCTGACAATAAATAACATCACAAGGAACCAACATAAATGTTAGTTAATGTTCCCGAGTTCTAATCTATGAGAAAGATACAGAGCCATTGTTAAGATTAGCTCAGACCCTGTTGTATGCAACCGACTTGCTAAACAGCCGACGTATGTAAACCACTTGGAGTGCGCTTGCAAGTGCCAGCAAAATGTATTCTCCAATAGTGTAAAAGATTACTCGTTTATGTGTGCTTTCATTTGCTGCACAAGATACAAACACCAACCAACATTAATCAACTGTCACCCATAGATCAGCATAGCTTGTTACACCATTTAAGTTGCGCTTATATCTTTCAGGGCTATGAAGGCCTATTATTATAGATGCTTTCTTTCAATTGTATGCCACTCATGTATTCTTTCGAATTGTAAGTTTTCTATTCTAGCTGCCTATGTCCATATAATATCCTTATGCTCTAAAGAAAGTGTTTTTAACTGGGGTTGTTCAATAAATAGAAAACATCTTTTTTCTCTTCAAAAAGAAATCTCTTAAAATCCTTAACATATAAAAAGTGTGGTTTAACATATATTATCTCTCCTCCTAATGATGCTATTATTTCAAAATAAAAAAAAAAAAAAAAAAATAAAAAAAAAAAAAAAAAAAAAAAAAAAAAAAAAAAAAAAAAAAAAGAAAGAAAGAAAGAAAAAATGGTGAGTTTGCAGATAATACTGATGGTTGGTGTAAATTTACTTTATTAATAAGCACATCTTTCAGTTACCAACTTAAATTTTTTTTTGAACTTCAGATGCTGACATGCGGTTGATTTCTCGTTTGTTTTTTGCAAGTGTTAAGAGCAATCACTTGTTTCTTGAACTTCAAATGCCGACATGTGGTTGAGATCATGATTGTTTCAAATTGTTCATGGAAATCATGAACTTATATTTCACAAACTATAATGGACCTAGGAAACGCATTTCGAACGCAACACAATATAGAACACATTCTACCAATGATACATATATAGCTCATGATGAGCCACAAATTATATGATGAGTTCAAGGACTTACTATGGCGATGTCGAGCATCACGGGCTTTCAAGTATTTCTGTTCGGCTGTAACAGATTCCAATGCCTCCCTCAATTCAGCAATTTTCACATTGACAGGGTCCAAATGTTCTGTAAACAATAAAAAGATTCTTAAAACATGATAAACATAACTCTCTGGCTGGCTAATTAAGTGTATAAATCAGCACAACTGAAAACATAAGAATGATGATATTTGGAAACACAAAATATCAGCTTTACAAAACAGTAATGATGATGATGATTGCTCCATCAGGAACATAAATAAGAGCCGTTCTACAAACCATCTTTTGCAAGGTCGTGTTCATTGGGAATATGACCAACATGGATGTAGAAAGAGACGGTCTCTGGAGTCGAATACGGATTATGAAAACAGAATTGGTACATTCCGCTTCTTGGAGCCTTAAACTCGAATTTTTCCCCAGATGTTCCTTTAAGTGTTTGTACTACATTCCCTCCAGGAGATGACACCTGAAACAAACCAAAAACTCAATATATACACAGTATAAACTAAATTATATTGACATGAAAACACCAAACTGTCAGAAAATGATCAATTTAATAGTATTTGACAAAACCTGTTTAAATTTCAAAAAGATGGTGAATACATAACATAGCTTAATAATCATATTATAGCATGACAGAAATCAATTTACAGGTCAACAATGATAGAATGATCATCTTTATTCTAGAATCAAGCAGACTTGATACTGTCTCACTGGTACTGTTTTTTATCCTTTGTTATTTTACAGCCATTTTTCTTATAGTTAATGTCCTGCACTTGAGCACTTCCTCCAAAAATTCTTCCTAATGGACACTTAGTAAAAGTCGATATACTTACAGAAGTCCACACCATTTGTCTTTTTGTCAATGTCCATTGGATAAATATATCCAGAATTTGTATAAGATATTATTTTATATTCAAGCTTTGGGGAGTCACATACGTAACTGCACCCTGAATTTATCTGGACCTAGTCTAAAAAGTGTTTTTTGGATAACATTGTATGAGCAACCAAGCAAACAAATAGATGTGAAAGAAGTCAATTATTTGAATGACACAACTAAACTTAATTGTCTGTTGAGCAATATAAATGTAGTAAGGTTTAAAAGAAACTGAACGCAGTTAAAAGAAACCTTAAAGAAGAAATGAAAACTGCAGCCACTTAAAAGAAACCTTAACATTCAAATATCAAACTACAACAGCCATTTAGGACACGAGGGAGCATGATCAATACTGTCTTCCCTAACTTTCATGTAAGTTATCCAAGAAGCCAGCAAGAGCTTTTAAATTTCAATCGAGGCTGATAATGATGGTTGTTGTCAGTATCATCAAAGGTGGTTTATAAGAAATTTAGGCTCAGAAGTGCAAGAAAACAAAATAGGTGTGTTAAATTATGATATTTATGTGTTTGAAATTCCCCATTCTTACAATATAAATCATGTCTTAATATTCACGCCAAAATGATAAGGCACCTTTGCTAAAGAGACACCATTCAAGAGACAATGTGATTGGTGAAACCTAATCAAGATTTTCTTTCGCCTTGAAAAGAATCTGAATATATATGGAGTTTTCTAATGGAAAGTGCTCATACGGGGCAGAATTATCTTATTAATTTCCTTATGAACAGTAACCATGTGAGGGGATTAGGAACAGTAAGACCTGCTACAGTAACTCCTCTCACATAATTTATTTATTTTTATTTTTATTTTATTTTTTTTATTTCACAAATGTTATATTTATATAATTTTAGATAGAATAAATTTCATACTGAGTACTTCTTAATGTCAAACGGTTAATATCCATATTATTTCCATGATGAAGATACATCTTTTGTAACCTTCAAATTACATCGGCACATGCATGTTTAAAATAGACAACCAGAACATGCATGTGTAATATAGATAAGTAAGACAACCGACAATCCATGTAGGAATATCAACGCATCATATGAAACTCAAAGTAAAAATAAGAATTTTGATCACCCAACTACTATAACCATACACAACTACTTTTTTCCCCTGCAACTTCAAGACTACATTTATTTCAAATCATCTTAGATGATGCAAGACTATCCATACAACCTATGCCGACAGAGTGATAATTGATAACAAGTAATATAAGCCTTGGTTTATATCCATAAACTCTTTTGGCTCATCAACTTCCACATAGCTTCAGAGCTAACAAGATCAAACATACATAACAATTTAATAGAAAATCATATAAACCCAAGTTTCACACATACAACATACGAAAATATAACCCCAAAAATCAGAGGAACAAGGTAGATAAACTGAAATCCATTCATATATACGTATTCAGAAACGTCAAACAAAAGGATGTCATGTACTAAAGCAAATCTATCAACTATCAAAACATAAATAGCAAAAATCCCCAAAACTTTGGTCCAATCTACAACTTTCTACCATAAAATCACAGATCCCTTAAGAAAAGGCCTAAAAACTTATTAGATCAACTCTCATCCAATTCAACCAAACAAATAAATATCACACAACTTCAATGTCGGTCAAAACCACTAGAGTAGAACTTTTGGATTTTAATCAAGGTTGATATTGATGGTTGTTATCATCTCCATTGTAGACGTGTTTTAAGATAACTCTATAGATACTCATTAAGGATGAATCATAAGCAATTTAGGCTTGAAGTAGCAGGTGAAGAAAAGGGATGTATTTAATTATGATATTAATGTGTTTACAATTCCCCATTTCTAAATTGTAAACAATATATTGTCACATATAAACATCTAGATGAGATATCATTCACGGACCAATGTGATTACTGATTAGTAAAACCTAAACAACATTTCCTTCTCCTTTGGAGAAAATCTAGACAATATCCTATTTAACTATGAAAAGTACTCATATAAAATATATTGCAAGTCTCATTGTTAAAAAATGTATATCTAGAATCTTTCCAGATTTCCAAATAGAAAGAAGCAAAACAAGAAAAACCTTCATCAACCGATAAATAAAAGAAGCAAAATAGCTAAACTGAAATCCATACGAACTTAAAAACCTCAAACAAACGCCCATGATATATAACACCAACTAATAAACTTCATACACCCAAGCAAATCAACGGTATATCTAAACATAGTAAATATAAACGGTAAACAGATGAGGTTTTCTCTCAACAGGTTACCCGAAGGGCAAGTCTTTTGACTCATATATACGCGGCCTAACCAAATGTGTACCTAGGGAGGTTTGAACCTTAGATCTCTTGTGAGGAGGTCAAGTACCTTGTTATCTAAACATAACAACCATAAAATCCCTAAAATTTCAATCCAGAATATGCTTGCCGAGCATCAATCTAGACAATGGTACGACATTGTAAACCTTGGTCATGATCATGTTCGGGTTCTTCTCAAGACCTCAAACAAGGTTGTCTTCAAAGACCGCCTTGGTAAAGGGTTTTGACAAGATCTCGAACATGATCATGACCCAAAAACTTAACAACTAAGTTCCAGTTTATCCAATTTTAACAAACACCAAAATTCACTAATTAAGTCAAATCACCTCCAATTTATAATCAAACCCCTAAAATCTAAAAATTAGGTCAAACCACTTGACAAAAACCCTAAAATTCACTAATCAAGTCAAATCAGTTCAAATCTAATCAATTTTCAACATAAAAATATCTAAACTAAACAGATCTAGAGCCTCACAATGAAATCGATGCCAGGATGATCGGAGCTCCAGAAGATATCATGATCGACAACAACAAAGTTACCGGAGATGGTATCGCCTTCGTAGAGTACGTATTCGTATACGCATTCGACGTCGTTTACGGTTACTGATAAAGCTGTTGTGTTGATTGTAAAAGTGGATAGAACAAGGAGGGCTAAAATTGCGTATGCTTGTTTCATTTTTGGTGGTGGTGGGGGAATTGTGAATTTGTGAATTGTGTTTGGGTCTAACGTGTTTTTAGGGGTGGTGGTTTGGACTTTGGACATAAAGATGAGTTTACTACTTTACCCCTCGAGGGGGTGTTTGGCATCGCTTATGTTAGGGGTGTTTGTTTCGGCTTACACCATGTTTATCAACAATCTATTATAACCCAATTCTTTAATAAAATATTATTTTTTTATTCCTTCACCAATACAACCGATACATATAACCAATCTCAATTTTTTTATCATGTATCAACAACTCAACCTAACATACAACTATTCTCAACTTTTTTACCATTTATCAACAACCCAACATTTACCATTGTATTTTCAAAACTTATTTAACAAAATGAGTACTCTCAAAAATATTTAAAATAATATGTTATATTTGAATATTCTCACAAATATAAACATGAACCTTAAAAGATAAAGATATTACAATTCCATGAACCTCCGGTTTACAGTTCTCATTTGTTACCACCCAAAGATTTTACAAACAAAAAACAAAAACTATAGAACAAGACCCACCAGGTTTGCTTCTTTGTTGTATGAGACAACATAAAATATATAATCCGTCCACAATTTGTTTAAGATACTTGCACATTCTCATATTTCTAAATTTTAACCCTGATGATAATAATGGTGGTACCTGAATGGCTTTCGATCCTATGAAATCACCTCACTAAAGTGGTACATGCTGGACACACAAGATTATGATGTCCATCTACATTAACTAGTTTATTTACATTTGACTAGTAATAGCCATTAACTATCTGTTTGGTTTCTTCTTTATTAAAGTATTCTTCACCTTCCTTGTCGATTTATAATCCTGTTTTCAAGTGGATACATTTTACTAGTAAATGTCGATTTACATTCCAGTCATATGTTTGTTACATAATCCCTGCTTTATTTCCATAATGGGTTGTTTTGGCTTTTAAGGTTCGTGGGTCTAGTTGGTATTGGGATAGTGATGGCTACTAGGAATGCACCTGGTGGGTCTTGTTCTATAGTTTTTGTTTTTTGTTTGTAAAATCTTTGGGTGGTAACAAATGAGAATTGTAAACCGGAGGTTCATGTTCATATTTATCTTTGGCTGCTAGGAATTGTAATATCTTTGGCTTTAAAGGTTCATGTTTATATTTATGTTAGTAATTTAAGAAACGTGAGTGCAAATTTATAGTTCTAAGTGAGAAGACTGAAATATAACATATTATTTTAAATATTTTTAAGAGTACTCATTTTGTTAAATAAGTTTTAAAAATACAATGGTCAACTAAAAAACTCTAACCCAACCTATACAACCAATGCAGATTGGGTCAAGAAAAGAAAGGTCACCCCAAGTGACCGGTTCGGTGCATTCAATTCCAAACTTTTGTATAAATTTAATATTATATTGTGTATTTATTAAATTTGTAATCTCAATCGGTTGGTGGAGGTCACCAACAAACATAGTCTTATTTGGTTCCGGGCTTGTGTTTCATAAACTCAATTTTTGTGGCTTATTTTGAAACATTTCCGCTTACAAAAAGTAGGCTTATAAAAAACAAGGCCAAAACCAAATAAGGCAAAAGCCGGCTATATAATGCGAAATAAACACATCCTTATGCTACCCTCTCAAAAAAATTATTGTCCATCGACAAAAAATACACAGTTTAAAAAAATACACTGATTTATGTTTTTGTTTCTACGAAAGCTAAATAAAGACGATTTTACCCTTTGTCAATTATCTAATATTTTCTTATAATTTTTTAAATATCAATTTTGGTTAAAGGTAATATAGTAAACTTAAACACTTTCAACTACTATTTTAGTAGTGAAAATTTATTTTAGAGAATATTAAAAAGAAAATATGAACAATAAAATTGAGACGGAATGAGTAATTTATCATCAGTTTCAATTTATTATTTATTTATTTATTTATTTTTTTTTTTCTTTTGTGGTGGAAAACACAAATATATGATAAGAGTTCTGAAGATCTCAAAATTGATACAATTGATGAACTTCTAAAACAACATAAAACCAAACTATTGAAGTGTGGAACAAATTAACCCATTGACTAATGAACATGACCATACTGAACTAATTAACATTGCCTTGAACTTAGGCTGCTTGCAGTAAGGCGACCAAGTTCCCCCATTTGTCTCTGCCACGTCAGCTTTCTCTCTCCAGCGACCTACAGGCGATTAGGTGCCCCAGTAAGGGCGACTACACTAAAAAAATATACCCACAAATATTCATTTTTAATTAATTAAAACACACATAAAACATATAGGAACTTGGTCGTGCAGGTGACCAAGTTGGAGGTGACCAAGTTGGCGATCGACTCCCCACAATAATGTAATCGATCCTCCAAATCGATCACCAATCGATCGAAATCGATCTTCGATCGTTACTGCAAGGAGCCTTGAACTTATACAATTGCAACTCGCCTTGACCTTGAACTACTTGAAACTTGGCTTGAGCTTGATCATCATCTTTAATTTACCTTGAAGTTGACCACTTTGAACAATTTAAAACTTTCCTTAAAATTGAACCCATTAGAATTGATAATAACAAGTAACAATCACTAAAACTAATCCATATGGTGAAAACCTCCTACCATTGTAACTTATCTTGAAATCATGACCCAAAAGCTAATACCATCTTAAATAGAAAGGTTTCTATTACCAAAAACCTAATCCAAATTATTTGTTTGTCTATCCTTTTTTCTGCTTTTTTAGACTAATTGTTTGTGAGTAAAAATAAATAGTTAAATTTGATCGAATTTATCATATTACTTTTATTTAAATTTGTTATTATTGAATTTAAAGAGAGTTCTATTAATTTGTTAAGACTTAAAAGTATAATTGTTATTCTGCACAAAGTAAAGGAAAACAAATTGTAGTGATTATGTTTTTCTTAAGCTAAGGGACAATTATTTTGTAGAGAAGGGAGTATACTTTTGGGTTATCCGCATCACCATTTTACCTAACTCGGGTTATCTTTGACTATTTCTTACATTTTTTTTCTTTACCACCTCCAAATGTGCATCGAGTTAGAGTTTAAACCTTAAACTTCTTGTGAGTACATCACGTTTGAAACATCGCCAATCACCATTCTATCTCTTTAATAAAAATCCTTTGCATCAATTTCTTTCTTCTCTATTAAACTTTCTTCCACATTCACATTTATTTTAGTGTAAAATAGATTGAGTTTAATTTGCAAATAAGGGTCGACACTTATTTGGATATTAACGGGACTAACGGGGGTTTGTGCTGCTAGTGCTGGTTTCTGCTGCTAGTTATGGTTTCCGCTGTTAGTTATGAGATACTGCTGCTAGTTGGTAGATACTGCTGCTAATTGGTGTAGACCAATACAACTGTTTTACAGTTATTAGACCCTAATAACCGTTTGGACCCCATAAACCGTTCTATATATTCTCAATTTCGGATAGATAATAGATAGTCTGATCAACCATCTTTTGATCACGATTTTCTGCAAACATACTAACATATATAATCTTGAATCAAATTCGATTTTATCCGATCATAAATTGGTATCCACTCTATTTTATTGATCTGAAAGTGTACTCACACGACTTCGGATTTCTATCGGGTTACAACAATTAACAACATCTTCCACATTTATTAATTAAAAAAAAAAAAAAAAAAAAAAAAAAAAAAAAAAGAGAGAGAGAGAGACATAGAACCACACACAAACACATTTTCTCTTTGTCTTCATTTCATCGGCAAACAAATCCGACATCATGGTGCTTTTTGTGGCAAGGCTATGGGAACGGTGTTGTTCCCTGCCCTAGGGGACATATAGGCATGCCGACCTCGACTTGATAACCATATCGTCAACCCTTATTTCAAGCAAAGGTTGTTTTGTATTTATTTTAAGGGTAGGCGGAGTGCCCCAACGGGCTGTTGAACCCGCCGGGTAACACCACCCCGTGCCCAGCGGGTTGGCTTGGGAGGGCTGGTGGGAGGGTTATATACCCTGTGAGCATGTCGTTGAGATATACGTTAGAAGGGGGCTTTGTGGATTTTTTTTTTTTTGTCCTTTGTCAAGTTTGACCGTTTGCTTGCACTGAAAAAAAAAAAAAAAAAAAAAAAAAAAACGCCTCACATCTCATTCTTCCTAAACATTCAAAAAAAAAAAAAAAAAAAACGCCTCATCTCATTCTGCATTTCGTGGCCTTTAATAAAAAAAAATAA